>OY986435.1:75050533-75650533 GCA_963920525.1 Dichetophora obliterata | reverse complement strand
TACATTTACACAGGCGGGTACGTCAACTTCGGGTATACGCGCCACCTCATACCAGATGCCTGAGAGCTGTCAAAAAGTAGACATATATGGAGTTCAAGAATAGTATTTTTGATACATTTTTATATTTACTTTCTCAATATTCACTGAAAAATCGGGAATATCCGAGGAACAACTCAATAATGCCGCAACTGACACGTTCTGTTGGATTATAATGAGCAGCAAAAAAATTGCTTGTGTCGTCTGGCGTGTAAATTTTTTCAGCAACATTTTTTGTACTGTCTTTACTTCATTTCACAGGAAATCAAAATGCGCTGAAAAATCTTGTCTAGCAAATTACTTGCACCGTAGTCATAATATTCGATTTCTTATCAGTGATTAATAAAAGTATACCTATGTATCAATATGATATTTAAACTATGAATAATCGAGGAATTACTGCGATAAGGTTTTTGGTTTTTTTTATGGTGTAATCAAAAATGTGTCATCAGTAGATAGCGATAGAGAAAGTAGGAACCTAGAAAAAAAAACAACAAATATTTTCATTGCCTTTGATAGGGAAAAATAGCATGTTTGAAAGAAAACTCTTTAAAAAAAAAATCACAGTATAGCGTGCACACAGTACAGAAGTGAAACTTCTTTACTTCTAAAAGAAGTCATCCTTTAAATCTATCTGCTCTATCTGCTACCCTTCTGGAGGTTCCCATGCAACACACAAAAAATAGAAAATATATTACTAAATTTAAGTCTAATACGACCAAAACCGTCCGATATAAAACATTTTTATGAACTTATGGGCGGTAAAAGAGGTGCGGCAACACTTTTTTTCCTTTAACCATTGCGTACTCTAAACTAATTGACTGCCAAAATTTCAGCTCAGTTTAGGTTATACCTGGTGCACTTTGCTTTACTCCATTCTTATCCTTTGAAAAGTGGGCGTAACATAAGGTGACCACGCTTATTTTTAGTATAGTGTCTGAAAGAAAGCATATCAACTAATTTACCGAATTTAAGTCTAATACGATCAAAACCGTCCGAAATATAAAATTTTTATTGATTCACAAATCAATAAAAGGGCAGTAAAAAAGGGTGTGGCAAAAAAATTGTCCTAAACTATCTCTTCTACTTCCTAATCACACCTACAACTAAACTCTATGAGTCACCCATCTGGGGGGTTTTAATACAAACATCACAAAAAATAGAAAATTTAAAATATTTTACTATTTTCTCTACTGTCTGGACGCTTATTCACAGACACAAAGCTTGACAACTAATGCTTATTCTGCACTGTCTTAACAGACAGTCTCGTGTAACCGCCGTGCAAATGCCACCCTACTACATATTTCATTGCTCGTGCACACAAAAACCTTTTGCATATTTGTGCAGCCCCCAAAGAAATAAAATATAAGGAAGTGGTGTAATAGCAGAAAAATCTGGTATTTTCTTTATTGGTGTTGGTTCACACAAAAGCATAAACATTCACATATATGTAAATGATAAAAGCTATCTATTAAATTAATATTTATACATATAAAAAAACATAAATTAAATTTTATATAAGGTCTCTTCGCCAAATAAGGCCCAAGCCTTAATAAGGCCCGAATTCTAATACGCACATATATTGCACTCCCTCCAAAATGATTTCTTGCACGTTTAAACATGTTCATATCTGCATCACGATGCAAAAAAAAATTACTTCGATTGCGCATCTGTGAAGCGAGTGACAGTCGAACGAAGTCAGCGGTAGCGTCAACAACGTGGATGATGTAATATTGTGCTCGCAGTAAAAGTCCGTTATTCTACGAATTAACTATTGCCTATGTCCAGCTTTGAATTAAAAATAAAGAGAGGTATTTTAACGAAAACAAAAAGGTTAATTGATCAAATCTAACTATGGTGTATTCCGAGAAAAACTTGATTAATGAAATGATATTGAGAGCGCCTAAAAAGGCCCAACAAATTTTTTCTTTCCGGCTTTCTTTTTCCGATCTCCACACCTAAATCTGCCAGGCAGAAAAAACTACCAGAAAGAAAGCCCTCCACTATAAAGGCCAGCAAATTACTAAAATTCTCTTTAAAAAAGCCAGAGTAACTTTGTTTTTAATTTTAATTTTCAAAATACGCTTTTGGCAATAAAAGTATTTTTTCGAAAAAGTTTTTATAAAAAAAAGCTATGAATATCATTAATGTTTAGTATGTTTAGTAAACCAACACTTGTGATAACAATATGTGTTCTTATTTTTTATTTTCTGACTGTTTTGTTATGTTTCTAAACCATTATAGATTGGGCCTTATTTAGACATTGTGGTCCTAATATGGCACAAATCAGACCTTTTTTAAACCTTAAGCTGGATATATTTTTTTCATGCTTTATTTTTATGTTTTTGAAAAAAGAATTGAATAAACAAATATACAAAATTGCAAAAATAAGTTTAAAAAACCCGTTTCTCTTCTGTCTGGTAAAAACCGTTAGGGTGGCCTTATTTGGGTAACTTACCTTATTATAAAAATTTTTAAAATTTGTAAACTACTAGCTAAACCCAGTGTGCTTCGCAACCCTCCTCGTATAAAATAAAATTAGAAGTATTTATATATTTACAAAAATTTATTTATTTAATTTAATTATTGCAATTTTTTTGCTGTAATCCAATTAGAATTCAGCACTGAATCGCATGTAATTTGCTTCATGCTCCCCCTTTTTATTTTTAGACCAATCAAAAAGCAGCAATAACACAATCAGCTGTTTCATAACACGTATTATAAAATCAGCTGTTTTGAAGACAGTGGTGGAAGAAAGAGAATGGGGCTACCCCACTATTTTAATTAATATGTATTTTAAATTTGTGGTAAAGCCGTTAATAAACGTAGTAAAAAAGTAGGTGCAGAAGTGTGCATGGCCGAAAAATATTATCATGTAATAAGTATCCTGAGTCAAAGCTGAACGCCGTGAAAATTTAAGATCGGTTATCAGGTCCAGCCTCAAATATATCGCAAACAAAGGGGCGTGCTCCGGCCACTTTTCTTTTGGTACGTATTTATATTCATGCCAATACTATATACAGCAAATACTGCCGCCGTTGGTCAAAAAATGCCCAAGATATGACGATTTTAAATTTTGCGTTATATGGGCGAGGCCACGCCCCTTCGTCCACTCACAACTTTATATAGTCAAAAATTTATTATTTCGTAAGAATATCCTATTGTGAAAATTTAATGACGATCGGTCCAATAGTTAAGACTATCTTGCAATTTTTAATTTTCTCAAAAGGGGCGTGGTCCCACCCACTTTTCACCTGGTACGTATTCCTAATTATGCCAATACCATAAGTACCAAATAGCATCAATGTAGGTCAAAAAATGCCCAAAATATGGCGATTTAAATTTTTGGGTTATATGGGCAGTGCCACGCCCCTTTGTCCAATAAAAACTTCATATATCCTATTATTCTTTCCAGAGTCATAGTAAAATGCTGTGAAATTTCAGGAAGATCGGTCCAAGGGTTTGGCCTCCTATAAAGCACAAACAAACAAACAAACAAACAGACAGACATTCATTTTTATATACAGTACGACCTCGCTCAACGCAACCAATTAAATTCAAGCCAATTGCGAAATCTGAGGTTATTGCAAAAACCGAGGAAAAATTTTATATTGGCCAATAGACCTATTTCCAAAAAAAAAAATATGCATTTTCTACACATTCAAATTAAAGTGAATCGAAAAATGTTTGTTCAGAAACATAATTTCATTTTATTCAATTTATTTTTTTAAAAATTGGGAAATTTTGGTCTGCACTTTGTTGCAATTTATACTTTGCGTACAATTTGGGTGTTGAGATTATCGAGGAGTTGCGTGTATCGAGGGTTGCGTTGAGCGAGGTCGTACTGTATATAGATTGAAAGCAGATTAATTATTATTAAAGTAAAATGGGGCGAAAAAGGCGGATTTGGTAATAAAAAAATCTATGGCTACCTTACCTGTAGATAAAAAGTATATAAAACTTTAGGTAAATACATATTACAAAAAAAGTATTTTGTATAGCAAACATTGTTAGTGGTATAAGTATCTGAGTTAAAAAATATACTACCAAATAAAAAATAATCCGTTGGAAGGAACAAATTTGTACAGAGAACAAAAAGTTTAAAACTTAAATTTGGCGTGAAAAGGGGCGTGAAAGGGGACGTGGCGTAAGAAATGTTTATTTCTACTTCGCCTGGAGTATAATGTGTATACAATTTGAAGTAAATCTGTTAAAAACCATATGGGAGCAATTACATAATTTTAAAAAAAGTGGGCGTAAAAGTGGGCGTGGTCGAAAAAGTACCCTATTAATCATGCCAGAGTCCCAGTTAAATGCTGTGAAAATTTCAGGAAGATCGGTCCAGAGGTTTGGTCTCCTATAAGGTGCAAACAAACAAATAAACAAACACACATTCCATTTTATATATATATATGTATATAGATAATAATAATGTAAATATAAATAAGTTCATATAAATGAATTTATATTATAAATTAAACTAAATTTATTTCTTAAAATACTTATTTTTTTTGGTAATATGTGCCTAATTGTTGTGCAGAAATCAGAAAGAAATTAACAAACAGGTATTAAATGCGATACACTTTGCTAAAAACAAGAGCGCCCCAAAAATGTATTCAACAGTGAAAAATGACTGCGCCCCTGAAGCAGTGTTTGTGTTTTGACAGATGTGGTTTGATCAAACTAGCGCGAAATCAACGGGTCTAATTTACATTTTTTAACCATTTTTAATTAGAAATATACACATTTCTAATACAAATAAGTTAAAAAAAATAACGTAAGAAACTAAATAAAGCACTTTTGTTAAAAAATCCAAACGTGGACATATTTACCTGTTGAATGAAATCGCATTGTTTTCAAGTTTTCGACAACTTTTATAATTTTTAACCGCAAAACTCAAAATGCATTTATTTTTGTGGTTTTTTGCTGAGGAGTCTTCCAATCAGAAATGTAAGAAAAGCACTCTCTGTCACTCGCGCAATTTACGAATGTCGCGACAGTTCACGTACACTGTATATGTAAGCAACACCATTTCCTTATATTTTACTTCTTTGGCAGCTCCAAAAGTCTATTTCAATCGTATCTACTGAGGCAGAATTTGTTTGTGACGAGGCTCGAATCATGACGAAATTAGAAATTTTTCGTTACGAGACTCGAAAATGTTTACTCTCAACAAATCGCTGCCAAAGAAGTTTCACTTCAAAAATACATCCTGATAATTTAAAATAAAAATAACCAGTACTTTTCTAAAAATTTCTGCTAAAAAATTTAAATATTAATAAGAATTTTGGGGTTAGGAAAAGTTCGGATTAGGAATAGAAAAGTTAGAGCCCAAGAGTAAGTGTCATACGTTTCAGTGTTTTCGCGTAAACTCTAAAGAATTTTATGCCGGTAAAATAGCTAAGGCTAGATTGTATAAAGAAATAATGTTTAAATATAAAATATTATCACCTACTTAGATTAGATAAACTGTTGTGATAAACATCAACAACAACAACAAACGTAGAGTACACAATAAGCATATAAAAACATTTATTGATTTGATTAACACGCTTGTGTGAGGTTTTATGCGCATAAAACAAGATAACACAAAACACCAATACTTAGTATTATTTAGAGCGCTCTAAAGTAACAACTTGCCGTTAATTCATATTGGTTAAATATGTAAAACATAAAGAACGAAATTAAAGAAAAACTAAATATAAAACAATTCTAAATACAGAATTCTAAATTATTTATTGACCTTTAAAGTCAGACATTTGATATTTATATCTAATTTATACACTATCTCTTTGTGAGATTTAAAAGTCTTGTGAAAAAAAAATATATATTTTTAAAACATAGGAACTAAATTCTTAAATTCTGAAAGTTAAAATCTCCTTTTATATTGTAAAGCAGCCAGTTTAAATAAAACCCATCACTTCACACATATTATCTCAATTCACACTCTTGAAAAATTTAATGAATTTCAAAATAATCTTAGCTGTCAAAATAAGTAAACAAATACTTAATCTTCAAAGTAAAGGCAAATTAAAAATAAACTATGTATTTAGATTAAAAGCTTCTATCATTTATTCGAAAAATTGTGTAATGAGTATTCGGCACCAAGATAATTATTAAAAAAAATCAAAATAGTGAATCATGTTTAAAAAAGTCTATGCACGCGAAAAAGGCTACCAGACAAAAATAAATCCTAAAAAATGTACAATAGGGGTATTCTCTGTGTGTATAGAGGTATAGTTGCATGAGAGAACGAATTGTAAAAATACTTTACTAAAATATCCAAGGAATCTAGAGTGTCCTATTGAAGGGACTTTTTTGGAGAGTGCAGCAATTACAACAAAAACAACAAATCGTTGGATACGTGATACAATACGGAATTATTAACATAAAAACAACACATAAAAGCAACAACATGCATGCCGGTGGCGACGAAACACTACGCAAAATTACCAACAAGAAAACTTCAGTATAGCAATAATTGTGAGTGGTCGTATGCACTGTGTTTAGCAACAACGAAAAAACACCAGCAACAAGCACACGCTATATTTACCAAAAACGACAAGAAAAAACAACACACACGCGCTGCACAGTGGACCGTCTCATACAAGTTAGATGGAAGAAATTATTTTATGATTTCAAACGATAGGGGGAGCAAAACCAAGATCAATCGAAAGCCTGATCTTTTTCCTTTAAAAGCATATCTACGACATGATGGCCGCGAAAAATAATAGAGTAATCCGGACGGTTGAAACTTGCATGCGCCAACTGTACTGAATGCACGAGCTTACTCGCTGCTGTATTTTGTTTTCCGTGATCTTTTTTTTATTTTTTAATTGAAAGTCCCAAATGTGTAAATTCAGAGAAGATCATAGAATAGACCTATTGAAATTCAGAAATTAAGATTATATTTCAGAAAAGATATTCAGTTTTTAATGCTTGATTCAAGTAAATTTGAATTGATTCTTGTTTTGAATATACATGAATCAAGCAAAATAATTTAAATATAAGAAAAGTATTTCTCTCGATGTTTTTCATTTTTAATGAGCGAAGTCCTTAATTCCGATTCATGTAGAGGACTATAATGTTGACAGTTATGTTCAAAGAGGTTGAAGAGGCTGTGATTTTCAAAAAGGCTGCGATTTTATTATTTTATTTTTAATGCTTACAACTCTTAATTCTAGTTTTGTCTGTATGATTGCAGAAGTTGTTCCAGAAACAGAAATATAATTTGATACATCGCAACAGCCTTCGATTTCGAGAGAACATTAAGGTGCAAATGGGTATTTCTCAAACCAAGGTATTTTTAAATTGATGAAAAAACTGCCCGATTTGAATCGCCATGAAAAAACATTTATATGCCTCTATCAAATTTTAATTTTAGCCAGCGCACAATGGGTTATTTTATGGTAAAGGCTAAGCATTAACTAAAAGATTTTTTTAAAGGTACATAGTAGTAGTGTTTGATACCCAATGAAAGAAGATAAAAATCTACATCAATAGGTAAAAAAAATTGTTGGAAAATATTATACCGTTTACCACACAATGCACTTTAAAATTCATCTTTTTTTCACTTTGAGTGCGCGCAGTAACAAACGTGTTTATCTGCAATTTTGAAAGTTTTTTTTTTATAATATTTTAAAAAAACTACATAAAACTATGATGAGACCTTCCTGTTTAGGTATAGCTATTGACTAGCTATGTTTAAGTCGTTGCTTATTTTTTCACATTTCTTTGATTAATTGCATAAACAGCTAATTTTGACAACTACCCATCGCCGCTCGTAAGAAAAAAGCCAGTCTACGCTACTACCTTGTCAGTAATGGTGCCATGGACTAGACAGTCTGTTTCGGAAATCGCTACATTTCCTCTTCAGTAGTCTGAGTGATTAAGCTGTGATCAACTCACTGTTTAAAGTCGTATATGACTTCACACATTTTGGAACTCATTCATATGAACTAAGCTGAACAAATTGAAAGTTAAAATTGGCTACTTAATCATATAAAATTTTAAAGCAGTATGCTATTTATAGATCACCGCCATCAACTCTACCAAGGTTGCCATCTGTTCTAGTTGTTTCTTATTTATTTCAATATTCATTGGTGTTCGACTAAACTACCCTTAAGCTTTCAAAAGATACGGTGGGGAATGCTTCGTTATCACTTTTAGATGGAAGCCTTCCGATTTTTCCTGGAGGGTATATTTACCAAAAACGACAAGAAAAAACAACACACACGCGCTGCACAGTGGACCGTCCCATACAAGTTAAATGGAAGAAATTATTTTATGATTTCAAACGATAGGGGAAGCAAAACCAAGATCAATTGAAAGCCTGATCATGGTGTTCATTGGTGTTATATGTCGTATGTTATTGATTCGAAAAAAAGTGACACATTTTTTACTCATGAGCCACTTACTGAAAAATGAGTATGAATAAGTATAAGTAGTTTCCAAAGTAGTGCTCATGTGATTGATTCGAAAAAAAGTGAATCACATTTTTAAATCATGAGCCACCTACTCAAAAATGAGTATAAATAAGTAAAGGGTGTTTTTTATAGAGTGATAAAAGTCTAAATCATAATAAAACATAGTCATATATTTTTAATATCAATGAAACGGGCTTTATTGAAAAGAAAATTTTATGACACTAATGTTTAAATATGATTTCGGCTATGTGGCCGCCACGGCTGGAGCGTACAAGGCGCAATCTGGAACACCAATTTTCACAAACTTTTCGCAGCATTTGCGGCGGTATCTCGCCGATAACTTTTCGAATTTTGATTTCCAGGTGTTCAATTGTTTGTGGTTTATCGACGTAGACAAGTGACTTTACATAACCCCAAAGAAAATAATCCAATGGGGTTAAATCACACAAAAATCGTACCAATTAATTGGGCCATTTCGTGAAATTATTTTTTCGTCAAAAGTTTCCTTGAGTAAATCAATTGTAGCGCCCGCTGTGTGTAATTTTTTGTGGATGTAATGGTGTTTCGACAAAAGCTTGTGGATTCTCCTCACTCCAAATACGACAATTCTGTTTATTTACGTACCCATTCAGCCAAAAATGGGCTTCATCGGAAAATAAAATTTTCCATGGAAATTCAAAATCAATATCAATTTGTGATTCAGCCGATTCGCCGAATTGGCGGCGCATACGATGGTCGTTTGGCTTTAATTCCTGCACAAGTTGAATCTTGAAAAGTTTTAAGCCAAGATCTTTTCGTAAAATCTTTCATAAAGTAGAAGGACACAACCCCAGTTGCTGAGAACGGCGACGAATTGATTGATAAGGATCATCTTCAATGCTTTCCTGTACAGCGGCTACAGATTCTTCAGTGCGCACTGTTCGGTGTCTCACGGTATGCACATTATCAGCAACAGTAAATGTGGTCCGAAAACGATATATTGTTCTTCGAATAAGCAGATCTGTGCATTTACATTTGTACATTTTTTGACAGTATAAGGGGGGATTTCAAGTCTGATGTGAAATTATAAAAAAAATTTCTGACGGTAGGGTGGAACCTAAAAAATTTTTTGTTTTCCAGTACTTTTACGTGTTTGGGAGTATGAGCGGGTCGCTGATTTCGAATCTTATAACAACAATTAAAAAATTTTTATGCTAGGGTGGACCCTACAAATGTCTTTTTGTTTTTTAGTATGAGGACATTTTTTTGACAGTATAAAGGGGTAGCTGATTTCGAGTCTGACTCGAAAATATAAAAAAAATTTGTTTGACGCTAGAGTGGATCCTAAAACTTTTATTTTTTTTTTGTTTTTCAGTAGTTTTGCATGTTTTGGTAGTATAAGGTGTTCGAAGATTTCAATTCTAATGCCAAAATTAAAAAACTTTTTTGAAGCTTGGGTGGACCCTAAAAATGATTGTTTTGGTTTTAAGTATTAGTAAATGTTTTGACAGTATAAAGAGGTCGCTGATTTCGAGTCTGATGCCAATATATAAAAAAAATTTGTTTGGCGCTAGGGTGGACCCTAAAATTTGCTTTTTCTTTTTCAGTAGTTTTATATGTTGGTTGTATAAGGTGGTCGCAGATTATTTTGATATCAAACAAATTTGTTTATATTTTCGCATCAGACTCGCAATCAGCGCCCCCTTTATACTTTCAAAACATGTACTAATAATTTAAAAAGAACAAACATTTTTGGGGTCCACCCTAGCGTCAAACTATTTTTTTTTAATTTTGGCATAAGAATCTAAGTCTGCGGCCACCTTATACGACCAAAACATGTTAAACTACTGAAAAACAAATAAATTACATTTTTAGTGTCCACCCTAGCGTCCAACAAATTTTTTATATTTTCAATTCAGACTCGAAATGCTAAAAACACATGTACTTATAGTATTGGGGGTTGAAATTAGTCTTAAAGGTTTTCTAAGAGATGGCGTAACTATCAATAGATCGCATCGGGCACACCTGTGACTATATTCATTTCAAAGCACATTGTCTAAGCTTCATTTTTCAGTATGTGTCATTCCACTGAAGTGTAAACAACATATATTTTTTTCTCTGTGAACATGTCGACTTTCGTTCCAACAAAACGCAATTTGCGGGAAGGTTTACTTTTGTGCTTCCATTTGAAGAAAAAAGCGGTTGAAGCTCAACGCACGCTTACTGAGGCTTACGGGGACTATGCTCCATCGATTTCTACTTGTGAGTACTGGTTCCGTCGGTTTAAAAGTGGTGATTTTGATACGGAAGACAAAGAGCGTCCGGGCCAGCCGAAAAAGTTTGAAGATGAGGAATTGGAGGCTTTGCTCGATGAAGACCCGTGTCAAACCCTTCAAGAATTGTCAGAATCATTGGGAGTCGACTTATCAATGGTCGGCAAACGCTTGAAGGCCATGGGAATGATTCAAAAGCAAGGAAATTGGGTGCCGTACCAGTTGAAGCCGAGAGACGTTGAACGGCGATTTTGCATGTGCGAACAACTGCTTCAACGGCATAAAAGGAAGAGTTTTTTGCATCGTATTGTCACTGGCGATGAAAAGTGGATCCATTACGATAATCCTAAGCGAAAAAAATCGTGGGGACCACCCGGCCATGCATCAACATCGAGGGCCAAGCCGAATATTCATGGCGCCAAGCTTATGCTGTGTATTTGGTGGGATCAGAAGGGTGTCGTGTACTATGAGCTGCTAAAACCTAACGAAACCATCACTGGGGAACGCTACCAACAACAATTGATGCAATTGAGCCGAGCATTAAAGGTTAAACGGCCGGAATATGCCAAAAGACACGACAAAGTGGTTTTTCAACATGACAACGCACGGCCACATGTTGCAAGAACCGTCAAGGAAACGTTGGAGGCGCTGAATTGGGATGTACTACCCCACCCGCCTTATAGCCCAGACATAGCCCCTTCCGACTACCACCTATTCAGATCGATGAGCAGCGCTTCACTTCTTACGAGGATACCAAAAAATGGGTCGATTCGTGGATTGCCTCAAAAGACGAATCGTTCTTCCGGCGCGGAATCCATATGCTGCCAGAAAGATGGGAAAATGTTGTAGCTAACGATGGACAATACTTTGAATAATATACATTGTACCGTTGTTTCTAAATAAATGCTCAAAAACCGAAAAAAAACCTTTAAAATTAATTCCAACCCCCAATAAAATATAGCTACCGCAATAAAAAATCGCAATAACAAATTTTCTCAAAGGAACGGCAAGAAAAACGACTCGTAGAGGGCACTACCATTGCAGTCAAAATTAAATTTGAAACAAGCAATCATGATACAATAACTATTAGGTGTCATGAAAACGTGTGTTGTTCAAAAGTGTTGTGAACTGTTATGGTAGCGATACTTTAGTGAACGATGTTTTTCTCTGAATGTGTTTAACTCTAAACGTCAGAAAAATTGTAAATTATTTAATTTAATTATTAATATTATGCAATTATATAAATAATTTAAGTGCAATTGTTGGCTCCGCTGAATGCGTCCAATGTGTGTGACACACGCGGTTTGTTTTGTTTTCTTTTGTTTAACATTCGATGGTCGCAGCTCGTGAGAAAATAGGTAGCTGTCATGGCAACCTTATAGTCATTGTATCAAACAAACAAAATAGTCAAAAAATGAAATGACAGCTTATTAAAATATACAGGTGCGGCACCTGTGTTTCAAATTTTTTAAAGGCTATATCACAATTTTATATGGATAGCAAAAATAGTCCTAATATAGGATTATTATTTTTGTTTAGCTTTGCATGTAAAAAAAAAATAATCTGGATTATTTTCAAGCGAATGAAACGCAGCTATTTATTGGGTCCACCCTCAATATCAAAAAATTTTTAAAATTCGAAAATGTGAATCGAATACTCTAAGTACTTAAATATTTTATTAATATTATTGAGCTTGACCTCAAACAACCCTAAATCATATGAATATTTCTATATAATTCATTCTATACTTATTTGGTTCACTTTGGATACTACTTATACTTATTCATACTCATTTTTGAGTAAGTGGCTCATGATTTAAAAATATGATTCACTTTTTTTCGAATCAATCACATATGAGTACTACTTTGGAAACTACTTATACTTATTCATACTCATTTTTGAGTAAGTGGCTCATTGATTCAAAATGTGATTCATTGCAGATCTCTGATTCGAATCACTGAGTTGTAAGCGAATAGTACTCGAGTACTACTTATTTTTAAGTATTCGTTGCAGATCTCTGGTACTAACCCAAATATTGATTATATGAAATTTTTTCCGACATAACATCATCTTCTTATTCCAGAAAGTTCTTGAAAATGGCAAATTTTTTAAAATATAAAGTAAAGTAGTAGTGAATAACAAACTTATCAGTTGTCAAAATAGTTTCCGCAATGGCTATAATAGCACTTCGCTAGCTATTTGAGTTTAAAATAACTTAGCAAATATTTTCCTGAGTTAAGAAAAATTTGCTATTTGCTATTTGCTATTTATAATAACCTAGCAAATATTTGCTTGAATTAAGTAGAAATTTGATATTCCAATTTATAATAACTAAGCAAATATTTGCTTGAATCATGTAGAAATTTGCTATTTGAATTTACAATAACTAAGCAATTATTTGCTTAAGTTAAGTAAAAATTTGCTATCAGTTTATAATAACTTAGGAAATATTTGCTTGAATTCAATATAATTTTGCTTTCTTGTAAATTGTTAATAATGAGTGATTTCAATTTAGCAATCTTTTTCTAAAATCGCATCGTGATTGAGCAAAGTTTTGCTGATTTGTTTTTAAGCAAAGCTTGATTAAAGCAAAATAGTTTTCTCCGTGTACTTCGCTTTCAATCCGCTTTTAGCTACTCGCCTCTCTTCGTTTTCGTTTATTATGCAATTGCCAGCATTTCAATTCCAGTCATTCCCTAATACATTGACAGGATTGTTCCTGCTTTGTGTGACATAAAACTCTGCAAATTATAAAAGACACAGTTTGTTAAACAAACAAACGCAAACCACATGTTAAAATAAACTTAATTGCACTTTATTTTATTAGTTTTACTTACTTTTTCCTATTTAATTGGCTTTTTGTTATTTTGCGTTCTCTACTTTCTTTATGTCAAATCCGTTAAGAAATGGCAGTCGTATTCATAAACGAACGTCAGCTCGATTTCAACTCCTGCGCTTCATATTAGTTAATATTAATATTAGTTGCATAATAGTAAAATTGAATTCCGCTACCATTTGCCCACTGGTGTTTAATAGTAAAGTTAATTTCTTGATTCCCTTGAAGCCGTTGTCAATTACAATCTCTCTAATATTTCCTCATGGATGACTAACAACTCATTACATATCAATGCTACTAAAACTATGCTTTTCAATCCATATCATTGGAAGTTGTTTAAAAAAAATGTCATGTTGTTTGCTCCAAAACCGGAGCAGGAAGATGAAATTCTATATTTTAATTTCGTATCGTTAATTTATGATACTATCAACCCTATCGGGAATAATTTTTAACTTGGAATCAGAACATTTTAAAAATTTTGAATGCAAATTGGTTCATCAAAGGTTTAGCAACAAATTTGCATTAAAAAATCTTTAAAATAATCGTAAGCTTTATCTTAATAATTAACACTCCCTTTTTCGATTCCGCGTGAAAAATTATTCGCGATAGGGCTGAACATCTATCGACCCCCCCTTCCCCTGAGTCAGTTCGATACAAGGATAATTTTTTTTCATATATAATCGCTCCGCCCCACACAGAAATCAATAAAAAACCAATCAATAAAACAATCTTCGTCCCAGAAGGATATTTTAATTTAGTTTTGAAATCCAGTTCAACATTTACAGTTAAAGAACTGAAAACTGAAGATTATAAAAAATATTCCAAGAGATATTAAAACATGGCAAATTAATACATGTAAAATGTTAGTAAGTCAATTTTTAAGTGTAATCGTAAAAAATAAGCAACAAAAAAATATGATTACTACGATTGTTTTGGTTAAATTATATACCACTAATTCTATTTCTTGCTAAAACAACATAATTCAAAAACAGTTTTTTTGGTTTTTTCATTATTTTTATTAAAATAACAAAAAAACTCGGTTTTTACTTTCTTAAATAAGATCTTAATTTACATTCAACCTTAACATTTTTTTCTTTTTTTTTAGCATAATCCACTTACTTGCAAGGTGGATTCTGGTCGGTTGGTTTTTGGTACATCATCTTTAACGACTCCATGGAAAACTTGCTAATATTAGTCGTGTTTATAACTGAAACAGACAACAACAAATTTAAGCCATTCATACAAATGCAACATAAGCAACTAGAGCAGCAACTAAGAGTTAACAACAGATGACAACAACTGCTGTAGAAACAAGAAATCAACAATACTACAACAACAATAAAAAAAAGAACAACAGAAATAACCATAATGCAAATATAGAAACCAAAACAAAAAAGTTCGAAAGCAGTTAAGTACAAAGTAAAAGTATAAAGAAAGAGAATAACAAAAGAAAGAATAAAAAAGGTTATATAATAAAAACTTTAGCTAAAAAAAATATAAAACAAAAATTTGTTTCATCAATCTAAAAATTAAAAAAAAAGAAAAATTGTGGGCTTCAACATGATGGGTCCAAGTTCCAAAATCAGCAAAATTCTGCTTGCACTGTTGTTCGTGTTGATCTGCTTCTACATATTTATGGATGTGCAGCTGTATCTGCGCATACAAAATTATCCCATAGATCGAAATTATCATTTGAGTACCTCCAACAGCAACAGCAACAACAACAACAACAACATCAACAACCATCATCGCAACAACAACACTAGCTATTCCTCCACCAGCCTTGCATCAACAACAACCGATGTCGGCCCCGTGTTGCCCCACGCACATCAACAATATGCCGCCAACACAGGCGTATCTTGCAATATTAACCCTCTGTGTCATGTCACCGTGAAAGCAGTCCTACTGGATCACACCAACCACTATCTATTTGCACCGTTGGCGACCATCTTTGATAACATTGTGGGTTTCTCACGCTCCACCTTCATCACCCCCAACATGATATCTGTCTTCCATGTAGGGGTTGCCTGCGTTGCTGGCAAGCTTATTGCCTCTGATAGTCTGGGCTATCGTCGCCTCGGTGTGGTTTTGTTCCAGGTGCGTACCTTTCTCGACGATCTTGACGGACATGTAGCACGCGCGCGCAAAAACATACGCGGCGAGCGCTCAGAAGTGGGCACCACTGGCTACTACGTAGATGGTATCTGCGATGCACTCGGCTGCGCGGCACTGCTCATTGGTATGTTTGTGTTTCTAAAAAATAATCCACCCAGACGCGGCTATACACCGTTGTTGCCCATGTCCGATGCCGATACTAAGGTTGGCAAAATGCCTGATCCCCGCATCAAGCCATCGACTGTGAAGGTTACCAAAAAGGTTCTCAACTTTACGACACAGCTACTGTTGAGTTCTGCTGCGTGGAATCGCTATATAGCCGTTTATCAAGATATGCTCGAACGCACCGATGTAACGCCGGCGCAGTATGAGCGTCAAAATGTGGTCTTCAAGTCGACCTGGTTCTTTTGTGTAGCCTGGTTGTGGCGTGTCGTGAACGTGCACTCCTTAACCCATTGTGTGCTACTAAGTATATTTTGTGACAAAATGTGGGATTTCTTAAAATTGATCCAGTACAGTGGTTACGTTCTTCTGTTGTTTGCTATATCCGTTAGCGAGGTGCACGTCAATGCGGCGTATAACTATATTTTTAACTCGACTACAGCGAACAATGCGTGATAAAGTTGTTTTTGTTAAGTGGTTAAATGCATTATTAAGATTATCTGTATATTAATAAGAGAAAAGAGTTCAAGTTTTTGTTGAAATTTATTCAAAATAAACTTTTTATATTAAATTTCTTTGAGTTTTTATTATAATACAGTGTCGGGCAGCTTTGCACACCTATACTTTCTCATCTTGAGTATGTATTAATGAGCGCTTTAAAGCTCACACTGAAAACAAAGTAGTGCTAAAGCGCTTTTTGCAGAAATTTTACTAGGCATTATGGGATATTTTTTTGCTCGGATTTGTATTGCGAAAATAAATTAGTAAGTAGTGGACGGAATGTCAAAAGGAAACATACCGACAGACGGATAATGTGAAATACAGATAAGCAGACGGAAATGTAAAAAGGCATGCTAATAGTAAAAAACCAATATTTTTTTTGTGTGCTTATGCTGCTTATTGTGATTTGCCAAGGCTAAATTGACAAAGTAAGATGCGTTCATTATACGTATTTGGAACTGATCACTATATGATATGATATGTGGACATGCCGCTTTTAAATTATTAATTAATTTCTACATCGCATGCCCCACAATTACCTTATATTGGCCATGAAATTATCGTAATGCCTTGTTATGCATAATTTTTTAATTTTACCTCTTTGTTGCCGCGCAATGCCGTTATTTTCTAAAAATAAAAAACTTTTTCATACATACTTCAAAAAATTTTGCAAACATACAATTTATACAGTGTAGTCTTATACCATGTTCTCACTATCGTTATTTACGGCTCATTCTTAATTTATGCATAAATCATGACCAAATTAAGTAATTTCGCCGTGGAAAAACTGTCAATGAAATTACTTCGAAATTAAGTAATTTATCATAAATTACCAATTAAATTAAGATGCAATCGGTGTCAGCACTAGTTTTTTCGATAAATAATCGAAAAAATTGCATCACAAGCTGTCATTTTTATAAATAACCAAAACTCAAAGTTCACAATGTTGGTCTGTCCGACTTGCGGTAATATTTTAATGGTAGAGGAAGAAACTACAGGTATCGGTTTTCATGCAATACATGTCCTTACATTTGCAACATCAATTAAAACATTTCAACGCGTACCTTTCCACGACTAAAGGTGAGTAGTGCTCTAAGTATTTGAGACGAAGTATTATTAAGATTCCTGCAATGTTTTAGGAAGTGGATCATGTTATGGGCGGTGCAGCTGCTTGGGAGAACGTAGATTCAACTGATGCTTATTGTTCGGCTTGTGCTCACAAACAAGCTTATTTTATGCAGATGCAAAATCGCTCTGCTGATGAACCTATGACCACATTTTACAAATGCTGTAATCAAGCACTAAGATGCTTACAATCGGACGAAGTTATAGCTCTACCAACCGACACTGTTTATGGTCTAGCCTGCAATGCCAACAATGAGAAGGCCATACAAAATTTGTATGAAATCAAAGGACAAGACTGTCATAAACCAGTGGCAATTTGTGTGAAAGACTTGGCTGCTCCTCGTTGCCATGGTAAAGCTGAGCATATAAGCGATGCGTTGTTGAAACGTTTGCTGCCGGGATCCAGAACGGTAGTTATCGAACGTTCACAGAACTTAAGCATTAGTTTTCTCAATCCAACTACTAGAAAAATTGATATTCGTATTCCCAAATTCCAATTCATTCACCAGCTGTGCGATGAGCATCCATTGCTCACTAGTGCAAATCGTTAGCCGAACCAAGCAGTTTGAATGTTGAAGAATTTTCGACGTTGTGGCCTCAGCTAAGAGGTGTCTTTGATGCAGGCCAGCTGGGACTAACCAAAGAGTGTCGTTCTGCATCAACGGTTATTGACTTGTCACAGCCGGAAAAATTAAAAGAGTACGTGCAGGATGTGCGATTAAACAAACCCTCGAAGTTATGCCTGGATTCGGTATTAGAAACCTTGAACTGCTAAGAACACTGCTAAGAACTGCTAAAACAATGATTCCCATATATAATTCTGCTGTCATATAAAGTGCTCCCATTTCGTCCAACATTAATCATATTTATCTCGTTGGAAAGACAATAAAAACCCAACATGTTACAGTATAGAATTTTTAAAATTAAAAAGCAACTATGGAACGTTTTATTTGTTTTTTTAAATTTTAAGTATTGGGGGTTGGAATTAGTTTTAAAGGTTTTCTAAGAGATGGCGTAACTATCAATAGATCGCATCGGGCACACCTGTGACTATATTCATTTCAAAGCACATTGTCTAAGCTTCATTTTTCAATATGTGTCATTCCACTGAAGTGTAAACAACATATATTTTTTTCTCTGTGAACATGTCGACTTTCGTTCCAACAAAACGCAATTTGCGGGAAGGTTTACTTTTGTGCTTCCATTTGAAGAAAAAAGCGGTTGAAGCACAACGCACGCTTACTGAGGCTTACGGGGACTATGCTCTATCGATTTTTACTTGTGAGTACTGGTTCCGTCGGTTTAAAAGTGGTGATTTTGATACGGAAGACAAAGAGCGTCCGGGCCAGCCGAAAAAGTTTGAAGATGAGGAATTGGAGGCTTTGCTCGATGAAGACCCGTGTCAAACCCTTCAAGAATTGTCAGAATCATTGGGAGTCGACTTATCAACGGTCGGCAATCGCTTGAAGGCCATGGGAATGATTCAAAAGCAAGGAAATTGGGTGCCGTACCAGTTGAAGCCGAGAGACGTTGAACGGCGATTTTGCATGTGCGAACAACTGCTTCAACGGCATAAAAGGAAGAGTTTTTTGCATCGTATTGTCACTGGCGATGAAAAGTGGATCCATTACGATAATCCTAAGCGAAAAAAATCGTGGGGACCACCCGGCCATGCATCAACATCGAGGGCCAAGCCGAATATTCATGGCGCCAAGCTTATGCTGTGTATTTGGTGGGATCAGAAGGGTGTCGTGTACTATGAGCTGCTAAAACTTAACGAAACCATCACTGGGGAACGCTACCAACAACAATTGATGCAATTGAGCCGAGCATTAAAGGTTAAACGGCCGGAATATGCCAAAAGACACGAAAAAGTGGTTTTTCAACATGACAACGCACGGCCACATGTTGCAAGAACCGTCAAGGAAACGTTGGAGGCGCTGAATTGGGATGTGCTACCCCACCCGCCTTATAGCCCAGACAAAGCCCCTTCCGACTACCACCTATTCAGATCGATGACGCATGGCTTGGCTGAGCAGCGCTTCACTTCTTACGAGGATACCAAAAAATGGGTCGATTCGTGGATTGCCTCAAAAGACGAATCGTTCTTCCGGCGCTGAATCCATATGCTGCCAGAAAGATGGGAAAATGTTGTAGCTAACGATGGACAATACTTTGAATAATATACATTGTACCGTTGTTTCTAAATAAATGCTCAAAAACCGAAAAAAAACCTTTAAAATTAATTCCAACCCCCAATACATAGTGGGACAGAATATATATTTAAAAATAGTGGAAACTTATCACTTTTTCCTGGTCGGACATGCTAAATAAAACAAGAACTGTTTAAATTCACGTTAATGCCTTGCGATGGTTTATTTACTTTCTTTGCTTTACTTACTTTTGCCACAAAATAAGCAAATATATGAGTTGCCAACGAACTGTCAAAACAAATTACGAACAGCTAGTTTGAACGCAGTTGATTTAAGTGAAGTAATTTATGGCAAATTAAGTAATTTATGCCGTAGTATGAACGTAGTATTACGTTATATCTGTGTCGATGCGGAATAACAGCTTAAGTCTTATTGCAAAGTTTCCAGAAATCTTGCTTCAAAGTTTTCAATCGCCATATAAGTTATATGAAAGGTTCTTTTGTTTTTGCTTCATATCTTTGGCTAAGGTCATGCTAGAAGTTCTAGGTTTTGTGTGTTCATGATGATATATACGTGGAACACAACTATATCAATAACTCAGTTCTGTCTTAAATCGACTTAAGCTATTATTGCTTATCGACACAGATATAATATAATATATTCAAGGAACACGCAATCGCAGATCTTACCTGCTTGACATTCGCTTCAACACTGAAGCTTTGATCGTTCTGTATGTGAGATAAATACATATTTTACTGCACAAACACAATCTCAAGTGTGCAAAGCTGCCCGACACTGTTATAATATATCGCCCATTTCAGATTGAGGTGACTTATCAGTCGCACTGACCGTCTCCGATTTGGCTCAAATTTTGTTCCTAGATTGGCTTATTGCTTAGAAAACCAAATCCGAAGTTATAAATTTTTAGAACCATTTTTGAAGGCCAAAATAGGGTGTATTTTGAAACAACGTAGCTCAGTCAATTCAAATCTGATTTTCGTAAATAAGGTATCATTGGAAAGGTTATTTTGTCTTTTTTAAGGGAAAAATATAAAACTTTTGGGAATAATCGCAGTAAGTTAGCCCATTCTTAATTTCAAAGTTTAATGCCATGCCAACAACAGACGCTATAATTTTTTCAGTTTATTTTGGTTTTTTTGTACGTTTCAATACCTTTCGATCGATATAAAATTATGATGTGCTCTTGAAGGGTTCCGAAGTTATGGCGTAAAACGTGCAGTGTTAAAGAATTTTCAACACAAATTCAACTAGCTATCAAAGCCTTACAACATACATGCTCAGCAAGTAGTCTATTTCGCCCGCTTTTCCCGCCATACAAATTGTTTTCTATTATAAACTTGTGTTTTGCAAAAACTAAAACACGTACACACAAAAACACAAGCTGCTGTAAGCGATCGCCTTATTTTGAACAAATTCAACTTTTTTTTCAAATTCAACAAAAGGAAACAAAAATGTATGCTGTAAAGCTTTGATAGCTAGTGGGTTCATCCACCGGGATGAAGCCTTTTGCTTTTTTTTGTGGGGTATAACCCCCAAGAGCTCTAATTTTTTAATGGTTTTTGGCTTAATTCGCAAAAATGGACATTTTCGATTTCGGCAAAAAATTATGGGGATACTTCGAAAATGTTTGTTTATTCGATTTTTGAAAAATGGTGCGGTGAAGCGTTTTGCCAAAATAATTTTTCTGTTTTCATGTATAAACATTAATATAAATCGTCTTAATGGCCTTGGGCCAACACTTGAGTTGTCAAACCATACAAAATCAACTTTTCTGTCACATTCACAAGTTGGAAGGTTTTAGCAATCGACATCGAAGTCGCGTTCTCCTTGGTTTCTTACACTATGGCCTCGGGCAGGCTCTTAAGTCAGCAAGAAACTAAAATACTGAATAAAAGTAATCATATCAACATTTGTTATTCATCCTAATGCCAAAAATGCCAAAAAACCAATAGAAACGCATTAAACACACAAAAAAAAACTAAATACGCTTTAAAACGGAGTTTTTGGGGTGAAACGTTTCATTTTGAAAACACGGCTGGCATCACACGACCACTCAATAGATATTTTACAAACACTTCATATTTTTTAAGAGCAACATTAAACCAACACAACTGATATATTCACCTAGAATTTGTGTTGAGTAGTTTACATAGAACGCGATAAATTCACTCGATCAAAAAAACTTTTGGAAAAATATGTTTACCACTGTTTTGGAAGAGCAACACAATGTACGTCTGAACGCTTCGCTGTATCATGAAAAACTGCGGCAATGAAAGCAACACGTGACGGTATGACGCTTGGTTATATGTAAGCGCGCTGTCAAAATTTCACAGGTTAAACGCTTCACCCCACCGCACCCTATTCTATACATATGTAGGGGTGAGGATTGCAGGTTGCCACCATGGTACAATTATTTATCAGGTAGGGTTTTTATTGGGCTTGACCAACAAACATTTTAACTCAAAAGTGGGAGTATTGAACTATTGAACAAATTTGGTACTATTTTTAGCTTAAATGGCAACACTATTATCTACATATGTTAATTTTTGACACTTAATTTTTTCCTCCCTCCATTTTTGAACTTTGAATTGCTAACACGTGAATTACTAAAACGCTGTATTATTTTGAACATTTTTAATACTAACTTTAATTTGTTTTAATGAAATCAAAAGAAACCATAATAAGGGTTTTCATGCAAAGTGGCAGGCTTCTAATTTGGGCAATTAGTTATTTTTATCAGACAGGTTGTATGAACAGCCCTTAAAGTCGATTGTGCATTTGCAGCATATAAGTCAGCTGTGCGATCTGCCAGCGATTCGTTCCATTTAAACAGGGACGCTTTGCGGATTGTTTGCTTGTTTTCTGAAATTTTTAGAATTAAATCTTTATTAGTTTTGCTCAAATTATAACTTTTCCTTCAAAAAAGAAAACAGCTGATTGATCATATAAGTTTGCCACCTCGTTTGCTCACCTAAATCGAAGAGCAAATTTATCTGGTTTGTGCAAAAGCTTTTTCATACGAATTTTGACAGTTCATTTATAAGGCTGATAAACTTATAAGGTTTATACCATTTATAAGGGTATTGCCCATTTGCATGAAAACCCTTAATGTTCAGGGCAAAAACAACATTTGACAAGATAAAATATCTGATTTTTAATGATTCTCTCAAAAATCTTATAAATATCAGACAGCTATAAAATGGGTCGATAGTTAGAAATATCTTGTTTTGATCAAGATTTAAAACTGGAGTAATATGAGAAATTTTCCAATTATCCAAGACTATACGAGATTCTAATAATATATTAAAAATAATTGCACAAGGGATCAGATAGAGCCCGAGCACAATTAAATAAAACACAGGGGGAAAACTCGTCGATGCCAGCCTTAACAGACTTTTTTACATAACTGGACGATTCAAATACATACATCTAACTCAATTAAAATATGGACGTCATTGCTTATTTTCTATATTCCAAAGTTGACATAGATTGCATAAGGCACCGATCGGGTGAACCAGATCAGACTGATCTCAAACCGAGTTGTTTTCTGATTACTAAAAGTTTTTCGTCATTCTCAAGTCGATTAAAACAGAACATTTTGAATAAATTATAATGGCATTCATCTAAACGTGCAGAACCCTCGTATACTGTGAAAACCTTTGCACAAACCTCATAAGTATACGCGACCAAATCGTCAAGAAAACTTGAGCTGTTAATTGTGCAAATCCGAAGTCAGCTCTTTCTCTTCTGTGATTTTAATTTAACTACCTTGAAAAATAATCATTTAAGTTTGTCTTTAAATGATTTTATTAATTTGTGTTTTTAGCTTTCTTTCGACATTTTGATTTTTTTAATACAGACATTTTTTTCAAATGTTTATCAACTGTCAAAAAAGATAAAGTGCGTTCATGAAAGCTACCACATTTGCACAAATGGAAAATTTGCGCCTTTACATGACTACCATTTATGCAAGCTTTTATGATGAAATGATGTAGTGTAAATTTAATGCTGTGCAATGAGTTATAGTTTGGTTTGGGCTACTTCACAACTATTAAGTAGCAATAAGTAAATCAAACTAGATTTAATCGGTGGGAAAATTACGCTTCATTTCTTTACGCTATCAAACAAAGCCAAACCCTTAGCATTGTGTCAATATGTCAAGCGGCTCTTGTGGTGAATCTTTGTTGTGTTCTATGCCCACACTCTTGTTCCTTGGTCACTGATATGTCGTCTGTCGTGTAGCTTAAGTAGCTGAGTGACTAACGCACAGACTTTTAGCTTGGCAACCAAACAAGTCGTTGCTGTCATTGTGAACAAATCAAGTGACTTAATCTCAACCCGATGAAACCAATGATTAAGTGTAAAGGAAGCATGGCTGTGTCCTTCCTTTGGCTATAATATAATAGCCGTTGTGGTTTTCTCTCCCATAGCTACTGACAGCAGCAGAAACTCTTAAGCTGTTAGAAGAACCACTGATGACGAGTATGAAGTAGATTACAAAAGCTTAACTCCTTTAGTACGCAAGGATAACGATTTGAACACTCAACTTAACTGGCTGGACGAATTAGTAATTAAGAGTTGCTTCACAAAAGAAACCAAAATGCTGGCTGGCAATAAGGTTCAAAACCGTGTTATGGCAGGTCTTTGAAGAGTTTCAACACAGGTTTATGCCAGACAGACTGAAGCGTGAAAATTAATGATCGGGCAGACAAACAAAAATCAATACAATACGTTATCCAAAGGTGGGTTGTACAAGAGTCTAGTTAAGTGGCAAAAAAGAAAATGACTTTTTTAAAGACATAAAAGGCTTTTTTTTTAATTTTTGCTCAGATAAAGCTTATCTAATTTTTATATACATATCACCAAATAAATTTCGGGATATATATACATTAGATGGATTTTTTTCTCAAAAGTATTCCAGACCCGCCTTTCAAGGCCAGACTCTGAATCCTGTAAGTAATATAAGCAAACGACGCAAAAAAAGTCCATAACATTCTCAAACTGGATGGGCGCCGCTAAAAAACGTGAATTTGAAGAAGTATAAAATGGATGTTTCAAATCGAGTTTCCTTTTCACATTTAAGTGAAACAAAAACGATTGACAATTACATACTGTAATGTAAAATTGTTCGCTCAATTCAAATATGCAATCTGATTTTTACAAAAATTAGTCCTTGACCCCATATCGGCATACTATATTAATAATTTCATAATTTTTTCTATCGCTTTTTAACTAGAAACTTTACCTTCGCCTAGATCACTGCAATTTTCGCAAATTTAAATGTTTCAGGATTGTTGGCCATTTTATGAAGTTTAAAAATCGAATCATTTTCATGACAGAAAAAGATTTTTTTTGTTAATTGTTTTGTTTTTCAATTTTTAGTTTAACAACGTTTAATTTTGTCTTTCAAGTTGCAATAAACACTCTTTTAATAACTTGGGTGTTACACGTTTAAGTTTTGCCTTTAAAGTTCCAATGCATTCACACTTTTTGTGCTTTACCACCACCAACCACCAACTTGCTTTAAATTTTCCTTTCAAGTCGTGTGGTAACCTAAGAAAGAAAAACTTACTCACGGAAAACTTATTTGAAAGACTGTGAATATACCTTTTTAGCGGTGTATCATCTAACCCATCCGATCTATCCATTACTGAGCTGTGCTCGTGTAAGGATGAAATCAATCTGTTGAAACTACTAAGTTTCAAGTTTGAGCGCAATTTTCTTAGAATTTCACTTTGTAAATCTAATGTTTTTATGATCAAATTTGTAAAATGTTCAATTTTCTTTTCAATGACACTAAAGTCATAAACATATCTCTAAAGAAAACATAAAAATATAAAAAAATTGAAAACGTAATAATTGTAGTTTTTATTTACGAATTAAAAAGAAAAAAATTATAAAGGATATTCGAAGAGTTCTCTTTTGTTTTAAATGCAACACATGATTCTTCTCCACATTGCATGTTTGATGTCAATTTCGTAAACTTCTTGTTGTACAAGAAATGTAACTATGTGATTAATCTCTAGGACTGCCGTTTTGTCAATGGATGCAACTAAATGATTTTGATAAAATGAGTGTAAATCTGTGGGCTGGGATTTGGACCATTTTTTTTAATTCAAGCTTGAAAGCTGAAATCTACCTCCATTTACTTAATGATATTCTGCCGGAGCTATTGGATAATGTGCCCTTACAGAATAGAAGGGCTATAATTTTCCAACATGATGGAGCTCCGCCCCATTACAGCAGAAACGTTAAGGAATGGTTGGACAGAAACTATCCACACGCTCAGAAATCTTGGATTAAATTCTAATAAAAACTGTTTTGTATATATGACCACACCAGAATTGCATTAGAATCTAATATATGTCAAATATTAAAATTGAATTCTAATCCCATAATACTAAATTCTAATACAGAATTTTTATTAAATATTAATACAAATTGTATTAAATAGTAACACAAATAGTATCAAATTGTATTAAATAGTAATACAGATTGTATTAAACAGTAATACAAGATGTATAACATTTAATACATATTGTCCTGAAATGGTGAAAGGAAAAATTAACATTTATGGAATAAATTTATGGAACACTTATGGAATAAAGCTATAAATCTTTTATATGTTTACTTACTTTTAAAATTCAAAGTGAAATAAAAAGAAAATATTTGGTCAACCAATAACAAAATATTTATTCATTTTAAGTTTCTTTTATAACATACGGTTTTTCGTTAACAAAAACTATTTCTTTAGGTTTTATTTTGACAATGTCAGATTTCAGAATCACAATGACAATTTGACAGATGCTTGATAGATATTTTTATTATATTTTAAGACAATTTGTATTATAACTTGTATATAATACAATTTTTATTATACTTTAATACAGATAACATTATATCAAGTTTTTAATATACTTGAAAATATAAGTTTTAATCAAAAATATATTAAAAAATGCTTGATTCCAACGCTTGGCTTAAAATTAATTCCAAGATTTCTGAGCGTGCAGCTGACTGGATTGGAAGAAGTGGTTCAATAAAGTGGCCTCCAAAATCATTCGATTTGACTACACTGCATTTTTTTTGTGGATATAGGCCTGTTTCCAGCTCTCAAGTAAAGCTTATTTTCATACATAAATCTGAAAAGTAATCGAAAAGTAATTTTTCCTTGTCAAAATTACTTGAAAGAGAATCCAGCTCGTAAGAAAAATTTTCTGTTCTTACTACTTTTTTTTCATTGAAAAGTGACAACGGTAACACTGTGAATGTCAAGAAATATATGCAAGTTATATTATTACTTCAAGTAAAATTTTGGCAACCAACATTCAAAGGTAAATAATTTTATTGATATCATTGATTAATTGATTTAAAATTAATAAAAGAATATTTTAGACATGCACATGAACATTTCTACGGAGGGAGAAGAAGAGGCAGTCAATTTTGAGGGGCAGATGTCTTCCGAGAAGCGGTCGAAAGCTGTCCGGAAGAAGCGGTCTGCCAACATGTAAACAAAATGTAATAAAATGTAAACAAACGCTTTTCTCTATTACTTACCTTTGCAATTCAGCCATTACTCATTTAATGAATTATTTCAATATTTATTGCAACAAATTTATTTCAATGTTTGATGAAAACAAATCAGCCTAAATTTTCAATACAAAGTGATACAATGCTGGAACTGTCAAAATTCTCGCCGTCAAAATTACTTGTCTACTACTTTTTTACACTCAAGAAACTTAACCCTCTAACCGGCAACTTTCTAATAACGATCCAAAATGGTTGGGAATTTTTTTCCAGCATAATTTCGGCATTAGAAACTCAATGGCATCATCCATTTGTCATTTTGATGTTTCTTTTGCCCTCCAGGGAGGAAAAACGGAACAGTGCCTCGAGGCACTCATATCGGTTTAAGCCAAAAAGTTGACACAGGTGGAAAATTTTTAGTGTATAGTTTTATTACAAAAAGTTGAAGAATCATTTGACTACACTGCATTTGACTACACTACACTCCAAAATCATTCGATTTGACTACACTGCATTTTTTTTTGTGGATATAGGCCTGTTTCCAGCTCTCAAGTAAAGCTTATTTTCATACATAAATCTGAAAAGTAATCGAAAAGTAATTTTTCCTTGTCAAAATTACTTGAAAGAGAATCCAGCTCGTAAGAAAAATTTTCTGTTCTTACTACTTTTTTTTCATTGAAAAGTGACAACGGTAACACTGTGAATGTCAAGAAATATATGCAAGTTATATTATTACTTCAAGTAAAATTTTGGCAACCAACATTCAAAGGTAAATAATTTTATTGATATCATTGATTAATTGATTTAAAATTAATAAAAGAATATTTTAGACATGCACATGAACATTTCTACGGAGGGAGAAGAAGAGGCAGTCAATTTTGAGGGGCAGATGTCTTCCGAGAAGCGGTCGAAAGCTGTCCGGAAGAAGCGGTCTGCCAACATGTAAACAAAATGTAATAAAATGTAAACAAACGCTTTTCTCTATTACTTACCTTTGCAATTCAGCCATTACTCATTTAATGAATTATTTCAATATTTATTGCAACAAATTTATTTCAATGTTTGATGAAAACAAATCAGCCTAAATTTTCAATACAAAGTGATACAATGCTGGAACTGTCAAAATTCTCGCCGTCAAAATTACTTGTCTACTACTTTTTTACACTCAAGAAACTTAAGTAACTTTTTTCTTGAGTAATTACTTGAGAGCTGGATAGAGACCTTAAGGATGAAAGACCTCGTTCATCCCTTTCGGACCCTGCCTACACATTTGTGTAGCATGATTTCATAACATTTCGCCTGAATTGTTTTTATATTTTTTGTAGCGGTATTCAGTCTGTTAACAGATCAGTCAGTTATTTTATGAATTTGCAATTTTATTTATTCATTAGTTTTTGTTAGTGTGTTATTAACAAGATGTGCAGTGAAGAAACAAAGACTTCATGTCGGATCGTTTGCAAATCAACGTAAGTATATTTTTAAACGAAATAAATTGTTAAATTATGTAATGCTTTGATATTTTTTTGTTCAGAATGTATTAAATTTTTATAAACACTAACAAGACCAATTTTTTTATGAAATTAAGGTGTAAAAAATATTGTAAAACATGATGCTACACATACGGGCGGGTTGGAACTAATCAGTTGTGCTTATTTAAAATGTTGGGAAAAAGTTTGATTTGGGTAACATTCAAGATGTGGAAGAGGTAAGGCGCACTATTGTCGAAGGATCAGATGTGGAAGCTCTTAGTGACTTTGATACTGATGCGTTGATGAAGCGGATTTCGAGATTGAGCGAGTTGATTTTCTCGGAGAAGAAGAAAATCATGGTGGTTGTAACTCCAGTGATGGTAACGATGTCGTGCTTTCGTGCTTGAAAATAAAGGAAAGACAGCTCAAGTGAGGCCGTTTATTTGGAAGCGTATGAAGTTTCAACAGAAGAACTGACGCCTCTTCAACCACAACTTCTGTTCTATTGCCCGTCGAGTAAGTTGAGAAATACTTTACGGAGTGACATTTTTCTAATGCAGCGAAGTAATCAAATATATATTAGTTATTTCAAACCTCCGGCAAAGAATAAGAAACTAATTCTACTGAAATTTCAATTTTGTTCATTGCCCACTTGTATTTTGGCCGTGTTAAGATCCATTGTATGTATCCACTAGATCTATCCACTAGATAGTGGAAAAAATTACCAATAGTAGGCAAATTATAAAAAAAAATTATCTATATCCCTAGAAAGAACTTTGACCGTGCTTAGTTTGATAAATTGTGCTGTGCGTGTTATTACATGTTTAAACAGAAATGGAGAACTGGACCTACGAGTTTAATGCCTACTCCGAAAGGCTAATATGTTCTCAAGAAGCTTTACATGGCAGTTCTTCCTCTTTGAGGTTTGCCATTGTCTGCAGAGAGGTTGCGGCCGAACCAAAATATTAATTCAATTGAATAAATATTCTGTTTGAGCTAGGAATTGAACCCAGGCTACCGCGGTCCTTTAGCTTACGGACCACACACTCTACCCAGTAGGCTGCGACCGCCACAAATTATCAACTGCACATTTCGGGTGAAAAAGTGTGCAAGTCACACGCGCACTTGTTGCGTAAAATACAACGTCAAGGATTTTTATTTGCCATTAAACAATTAATTCTTTAAATAAGGAAAACTTTCTTCAAATTCAAAAAGTATATATTTTCGGAGCACGAAAAGTCATAACATTATATGGATTTGCCAAATTTGTTTTGTTTTTATAAAGATGCTTAAAATAATGCTGTAAATCCTCTTTTATTTTAAATCTCCTTTTAATTATATATTATTAAATTAAATTAATTCTAAATACTCACGATATTTCCATATTTTGGTACACGTTAAGGCTCAACCCACATAAATATGTATGTCCTCTTTCCAAGAATGGAACAGTTGTAATCCCTTGAAAAAAATATTTTTGGCATCAGAGACCTAAAGTGGCTAGGATATTGAAATTCAAAAAAATCCTCCAAAATATAAGATCTCTGGGCTCTAAAGGGTTATGCAGAAGAAGCTCGAGGGAGCAGTTGATCGAACGGATTAACACAGCTGCGTCACTTGTACAACATTCAACAATTAATTTTATTGCATTCTGCTCGCCGTGCTATCTGCCCTTGCAACAGAATGCAAGCGTCGCAGTCAAACCTTGCGGTAGTCTGCTCCGTAAATTCTTCGGATTCTACTCGCTGCGCTGCCCCGGTGGCCCTCGCACCAGAAATCAAGTTTTACGTAATTGAAAATTGCAAAACTTTTGGCCTCTGACTGCATAGCTTCTGTTCGCTGCGCCGTATGACCTCTGCCTGATAAAGCTTTCAGACCCTTTGTTGCTGTAGACAAGTTGATTCACATTTGGATACTTAAACCATCGCCGTTCAATGTCATTGAAGCCTAGAACTGATTACCGTCATAAGAACCGATTTTGTCATAAGTAGCGATTACCGTTGTAAGAACCGATTACCATCATAAGAGCCAATTACCGGATAATAACGAATTACCGCATAAGAACGGATTACAGTCAACCGATTATTCGTCATAAATACCGATTACGTTACATAAACCGATTATCGTTATAAGCACCAACTATTCGTCATAGATAGATAGATAGTTCATTGAGGAGGGAGCTAGTCACTTAGTTACTGCGGCCTCAAGGGCTTATTGTAACAAACCTCTATAAATTATAGTTCATCCTTAATCGTTAAATTCGTTAGGAACAGAGCAATGGATGAACAATCCGATATTTGGTGTGGTTTTAGGTACAATGCACCTAAGTAGCAACCTAAGTTAGACCGTTACAGTGGCACAAGATGTGCTCTGCTGTTTCTTCATCTTCATTACATAATCTACACTGATCTTCCTGGACTATAATCATAGTTGATAAGTGCTTATTTACCTTCCAATATCCAGTTAGGAAACCAGTGACAAGTCTTGTCGATGTTCGACTTAAAGTAAGGAATTGTTTCGTTCTTTGGAGCGAAGTGGTTGGCATGAACGTTTTTGCTTGTCTGTTACCTTCGGTTTCCGTCCAGTAATAAAGTGCCTCTCTGTTAAGCCACATACTAATGCTATGGCGCATAGTGCCACATGGTAGCCCACAGACTGGTTCTGGGCCAGTAAGGAACTTACAGCTCCTTTCCTGGCGAGTTCGTCCGCAATCTCGTTTCCTAAATAGCCGCTATAGCTTGGTACCCAAATGAGGTGGAGTCTGTTATGGGTTGATAAACACCTTGATAAACAGCTGTAGGCAATCCCATACGAGTTTGGACGTGATTTTATATGCGCTAAGTGCAAATAGAGCAGCTTTACTGTCAGAGTGATTGTAAGTGTTTTTTTCTAGTGGGACTGTTTACATACTCTCTTAGGCAGATCTCAATTGCGTGGACTTCAGCTAGGAAGACTGAGTTACCTGTGCCCATGCTGACATATATAGATTTTCCCTGCTTTGAGCCAAAAATGCCAGCTCCCACGCCTTCATTTGTCCAGGCTTGATAGCCACCAGAATCCACGTGGTTATGATTGGGAAGGAAACTTCGAAGTTTTTGCAGAAGTTGTATTTTGAGAGGCAGAGATCGCAGGGTAATAACCTCAGATTCTTATCCTAAGTTATTTCGTCTAATAGCGCTGGGTGAGTGTAACTTGATATGCACAAATTGTTGTCAATGATGAGCCTGACTGTGAAGATCAGAGCTTCTTTCTTGACAAGAAGATGCAATAGTGTTATACCAAGCAAAATCTCCAAGGCAGCAGTTGGAGCAGTACGCATCAATCGTGTGATACAAACACAAGCTAGTCGTTGTAACTTGCTGAGCTTGGCTTGAGCTGTTATTTGGATCGTCATGTTCCACCATATTGGTTCAGCATATAAGACGATAGGTCTCGTTATGGAAGTATACATCCACATGGCTAGTTTGGGGCTTAGGCTCCAGTTTCTACCTATAAAACTTCTGCTGACCCATAATGAGGTTCTTGCTTTGTTTATGGTGTTGTGTAAGTGTGGGTTACATGTGAGTTTATCATCAAGCGTCACACCTAAGTATTTGACTTCTTTTGTGAAGTTTATGGTTTCACAAAAAAGAGTAGGTACAGTTAGATTTTCTCTGACTCTTTTCGTGGTGAAAACGGATGATGTAGGGTTGACGTTGAGTCCCGTTTCCCTGCACCATCTAACTACTATGTTGAGTGCTCTCTGGAGGAGATATGATAAAATACTCGTATTTTCCTCTGATAAGGATCACGATGTCATCAGCGTTAGCATGTACATCGAAGCCATTTGAGCTTTGAAGTTCACAATATTGGAGAGAGAACTCCTCCTTGTGAACAACCTTTTGCGGCGAGTACTCTGAGATCTTCCATGCCCAAAGTTGACTTGATATTTCTGACTTTCAGCACGTTTTGCACCCAAGTACTTGTTGTTTCCTCAACACCTTTGCGCTGAATGCATTCGCTTATATAAGCGTATTTGGTGTTATCAAAAGCACCTTTGATGTCTAGCAAGCACCCGATTGCATATTCTTTGTTCCCCTATGATTTTTCAATCTTGTAAGTTAGGATTTGAAGAGCATGAGTCATTGATTTCCCTGCTTGATATGCATATTCTTGGGAGTGCAGCAGGTGGCCTATAAGACAACCCTCTGTTATATGCCGATCAACAATTTTCTCTATAGTTTTTAGGAGAAAAGAGATGAGGCTTATTGGTCTAAACAATTTCGGTAGATCGGAAGGGCATCTGCTTGTTTTGGGAATAAATCTAACAATAACCTCTCTCCAGGCATTGGGTATAGAATGTGCTGATAGCCCATGCTATCCTTTCCTCGTTGAAAATTGATCTGGATAATCTCCAATCTATTATGGTTGGTCTTCTGAACCCTGTCTGTAAAACGTAGTTGGAGTTCCAATCAATGTAGTAGACATGGGTATTGACAAGGAGCTTTAAAGTCTCACAGCGATCATTTGTAAATGTGCCATTTGGTCTCTTGACCATGCTGATGTTATAATTGTGAGTCTTAGATAGGACTCTATGGATTTTCGCACTACTGGTCGTGTCTTTTAGACTTTCACAGAAGGCTTTCCATGAGTTCCTCCTTGCACTTCTAATCTCTTAATTAAAGTTAGTGAGGTCTTTATAACTGTCCCAATCACCAGTTGATTTGGCTCTATTAAATAGTTAACTAGTTTCGGTCCTAATTTAAGGCAATTTCTTGTTCCATTAAGGAGTGTGCTTGTGCCTATTTCCAGGTTTTGTGGACTCTGGGCAGGCTCGATGGTTGAAAGTTTGGATGGCTGTGATAAGGTTGTCACTTGCTATTTCAAGGTTATCAATGTTTCTTACCTTCCTATTACAAGGATTTAAGTTTTTCCATGAGAAGTTTATTATATAACTTCCAGTCTGTGGATCTAAGTTGACTGTAGGTGTTTTTAAAATTGGTGCCTCTCTCATTATAGAAACGAATTTGTTGGTGCTAAGACATAGACGTTTCCAACGAGACCTGCTAGTTTACGATAAAGTTTTTATAAATAGGGTTGAAAGAGTGAGGTCAGGAACTTCTTCTTTTATTTTATTTACATAATTGGGACAGGGAACCGTCCCATAAAGAATTTCAAAGTTATACTTATTTATGAATTATAACAGACACTCACCTCTGTTATTGATATAGAGCGGCTCCATATCTGGTGCTGGAGCTGGTGAGCGTTTACATCACAACCCAATAACAGCTGTTTTTTGGTCCTGGCGCAATGTTCAACTAGCCTCTGTAGCGCCAGTAATTAGAGATCAGTTGAGTCTCCAGGCAGGTAAGCTGAGCAAATTATAACTTCTGTCTTGCCTGCCTCAGAAGGCATCTCCATATCACGTCTTATGTCAGGTCTTACTAAAATACATGCTCTAGCTCTTCCTTCATTGAAGGAATCATGCAGCAACTCACCTGTGAGTGCTTTTTTCTGGTTTCTATAAATGTATGATTCCTGGATAAGGGCCAGGCCACATCAAGGTGATCCCGGTTGAAACACTGTGTCAAGATTGCCGAGGCAGCCTTAGCATGTTGCAGACTTACCTTGATACACCTTAGACCCATATTACTTCTTTGGTTGACCGGGTCTGATTCCTGCACTCTTCCATTTGGGCTCCTTTCCACCTAAGGATCTAGGAGCGTCTGGGTGGCTGGCTTGGCGGGAAGTAGTTGATGGTGACAGAGGCAGTTGTGCTCTCTGAGCCGATTGAGACTGGGAGCCTGTGATGCTCGTTGAGCTTGCATTGGTTACCGCTATTTTGGTGGTTGCCGTGGCAGTTAGGTTCTTTGATCAGATTGAGGCTGGGAGTCTCTGCTGTTCATTGAACTCGCGCTGGTTGGCGCCATACGCTTAGCTGCCGGTTTTGAATGGAGTCTGACCTCCCTGTTCTCACCGGATTCAGCCTTGCGCTTAGGGTGGGGCTGTGTTTCCGTCTTGCCTACATCTTTAACCCTGACCTGTATTTTTCAGAAGTTTAGGAGGAGCTTCCCACCTCGAGCTACCATCACCACCATTTTAATTTGGGGCTGAAAAATATTGTAAGGACGATGAGTGTGAATCACAAGAGCAAAGACTTTGCAGAACCTGCAACATCAGGAAGTCAGCTAAGTATTTAAAAATTGTCAGATATTCTGACTTAGGAAATTAATTTGTTTTGTGGTGGAGGCAATCGAGGTCGAAACTTAAAGATTCCTTACGATTATTTATTTATTTGTATTTATTTATTTCACTTAAATAAGTACAGTAAGATCTATGAAGGTCTTTTAGCGTACAACAATTTAAAAACATTATAATCAACAAAAAACATACAATAACGCTTAAAGCTTATAATAAAAATTTAACAATTTAAAAATTAAAATTTTAGCTTAAAATAAAATTTGAAATTTGAAAACATAATAATCAACAAAACACATAAAATAGAGCTTAAGGCATACAACTTAAATTTAACAAAGCAAACTAGAAAGAAAGATTTTATCATAGCTAGGCGAAGCAGGAGGAAAGGAAGTAAATAAAGCAGTATAAAAGAGAGGGGGAAAATTAGGGGCTAGAGAAGTAGTCAATAATTGATAGCTTTAATTTGTTCACGCTGACAATACTTTTGATGTTTGAAGGAAGCGAGTTCCAGAGCTTGATGGCATTGATGAAAAAGAGCCGTTTGGAATGTAAACATGAATATCTTGGTAATATTAAATTAAGAGTTCTGTTCGATGCACTGAAACACAGTTTTTCGAAAAGGTATGATGGAGTCTTATTGATAATCAACTTGTGCAAAAATATGCAGTTTCTTGCATTTAAATATCCTGTTAAAGTACATCCTAAAATTTCCCTACTTTTTTCAGATACATGGTCAAATCGTCTTAAGTCAAAAATATATCTAGTCAAGTCATTAAACACAACAATAATTTTGTGCTTAGAATGAGAGTCAAATTTACTGTAAACTAACTCGGAGTAAGTAATTATAGGTAACATGAGTTGATCAACAAGTTTTTTTTTGTCAAGGCAGGAGTAAGCTTAGACGTTAAACGGAGGCATCTAAGAGTATAATATATTCTTTTTATTATGTAATTTACATGGTCAGTACAAGTAAGCTTTGAGTTGATATAAAATCCTAAATTTTTCACTTTGTCATCTATTTTTAGAGGATTGCCATTAAGACTAAGTGTCGGAATTTCATTGAAGTCAAGTTTATCCTTGGATATAGGAAGAATGTACGATTTGTTGGCATTCAGGCAGAGATCGTTTTCAGAAGCCCACCTCGAAATAGCATTCAAGTCATCATTAAGCCTAAAGCATAGATCCTTAAGTAGTCCAATCCGGTTTGAGGAATATAATTGAATGTCGTCGGCATATGCATGCATTGTCATATCATTACATATAGTAAAAATGTCTATAATAAAAAAAGTAAATAGCAGTGGTGGTAAATAGCGCATTACCAATTTTTACTCTTTGCTTCCTGTCTGTGAGATAGTTGGCAATTAAAAGAGCAGCGCCATTACTGAACCCAAACTCAATTTTCAGTTTTCGAATTAAAATATTATGATTTACACTCTCAAATGCTTTAGGAAAGTCAAGAAGACACAGGAGTGTGATGTTACCAGCGTCATAATTTATGCGTATATCATCTTGAATCTTTAGCATAGCTGTTGCGCAACTATGTCCGGTTCTAAAACCAGATTGGTACGGTGAAAGCAGTTTATAAGAATCTAAATACTCATTAATTTGCTTACACATCAAGGATTCACAGACTTTTGAGAAAGAGCATAGAATACTAATAGATCTAAAATCTTTCATAGAGGAAGCATTATTGACTTTAGCAATTGGTATAATTGTGGCTAGCTTCCAAGTGTTGGGAAAACATGAGGCAGTAAAACAGTGGTTTATAACATGTGTGAGAGGTTTAATGATGAACGGCAAAATAATTTTAATAAACTGTAAAGGAATGCCATCACTACCAATGGCATTAGACTTAATTTTCATAATTGACAATATTACATCATTTTCATCAACATTACAGAAAGAGAACTGATCATTAACAAGATGATTACGAGTGTTACGAGCATTACATTGATTTACACTAATATTGGCTGGTGATCTAAACAGAAAATAGTTATTAAGACTATTGGGTTCAATATCGCACTTTTAATCATCTTTATTACCTACACCTAAACAACGAATATTTTTCCAAAGAATTTTAGAAGGAAGAGCAGTATTTAATTTCTTAAAGAAGAATTTTTTTAGACTGTCTAATAATAGAAACGGCAGTATTGCGAGCATGTTTGTATAATTCCCAGTTTTCATTAGTAGGGTGTCTTTTCCATTTAACATAAAGTTTCCTTTTTTTATTTATGGCAACTTTGACATGTGACGTGTACCATGGGCATAACTTGTTACTAACTATAGACTCACGAATGGGAACAAAGTTATCAAAAGTATATTTGACGTGTGAAACGAGAACATTTAACTTATCATCAACAGATAGGCTGAACCAACAGTCATTCCAACAGATGCTAGACAAATAATCATACAACAGACAGTAATCAATGGACTTGAAATCACGATACGTAACAGATACTTGAGAAGAAAGACTGCGTGGTTTAAAATTTATTGCACAAAATAGCAGGTCATGATCGGATATGAATGACATTTGTTCAAAATGTAAAAGTAAAGAGACATCAGACAGAATTAAAAGATCTAATAAGCTAGGATTTACAGTAGGCGCAAAGCCAGTAGGATATGAGGAATTGATAATCTTCATTCCAGCTACACTTATATGGTCATACAAACGTTCTGTCACACTGTCCTTGTTTAGAATATTAACATTAAAATCACCACAAATAGCAAAGCAGTCAAAATCCATTAAACGTTGATTTTGGTCACTAAAAAATGGATCAAGACTAAAATATCTATGAGGATTGTACACACAGGAAACAAGCAGTTTTGCATTATAATTACTAGTTATTTCAATATTTAAAAACTCTATGCCTGACCCAGAGGACTTACTTATAAGTTTAGAATGTAGAGATGATTTGCAGTAAACTGCAACTCCGCCGCCTTTGCAGCCAATCCTATCATTTCTAAAAAGAGTGTAATTAGCAATATTATAAAAACTATTTGGATTATCGTACAAGTATTTCTCCAACTAGCATAGAATCAGAACCGTGCTTCTCATCATCGGGTTATATTTGTAATAATATCCGAACAATTAGACGCGTTGATCAGCTTAGTGTATTACGTTAAAAATAATTCAAAATACACAATTTAATTTTGAAAAGTCTTTTATGTCTTTTAAAGTCTTGTAATGTCTTTATTAATATGAAAAAATGTGATACATGTGTCAAATGAAGTTACATGAGTCAATGTTTAATAACGAGTACCTTAATAACGAGTACCTTAAGGTTAGCTTACACTATGATATTTACATTATGGTGTTTACACTATGATGTTTTTAAGATGATGTTTATCATACACTACATATACCCCCTTCTTAAAGTTTTTGTTAAGTTCAAAGTTAAGTTGACAATTAGGGAGCATAGGTAGTTTTCATTTATTTGCTTGGTTTTCTATCCCTTAAATTATATTTTGCCGATACAACAAGGTTATTTTCATTTGGTTGCGTATCGATTTTGTTTGTTGTTGCTTTATCAATAACATTATTTCTCTCGACAGCAACATCAATTTCTTTACAAGTATTTTCAACTGATTCTTTATCATGTGTATTTAAATTTTTGTTTATTTCTTCCATAGTAATACTAGGAATAGTTTTAATACAATCATTTGGCAAAATTATTCTATCGTATGGATTTAACATAGTGTTATTACTTTTCTCTTTACTTTCAATTGAAAATGAAATTATCTGGTTAGCATGTCTCTTCCATATCTTATCAAGCTCTGTTTTAACAAGAAAAATTTGACTTCCAAGTTTTTTAATTATCCATGCTATAGTCCAATTTATCTTTCCCGGTTTCGAATAATCTTTCACCATGACTGTGTCATTAACTTTGAATTTGTTTTTCCTTGAGCCTTTATAATACTTTTTTTGTTTTTCTTGTTGATTAAGTGCGTAGTTTCTTATTTTTTCAATAGATTGCCCAGTTATTTGTCTGTTTGGATTAATTAAGTCCAACCTTGTTCTTAATTTTCGCTGATTGAACATTAAAAACGCGGGTGATGTTCCAGTACTCAAATGCACTGTATTCCTATAATCTAATAGAAAGCGACACAACGCGTTATTGAATTCTGACAATGGTAAATTATGTAAATTACGTTTTAAGCCATTTTTAATGGTTTTTACAAAATTTTCCGCTTGTCCGTTTGTTGATGGATTTCCAACTGGCGTGGTGATATGCAAAATACCATTAAGTTTTAAAAAATTTCTAAATTCGTTAGAAACAAACGATGTTCCATTGTCTGAAACAATGATTTTTGGCAACCCGAAACGTGCAAACATTTCTCTTAACACTGAAATGACCGCGCTACTAGTTGTATTTTTTGCCATATCAATACACTCAACCCATTTGCTCGAACTATCTACAACTACTAAACACCAACGTTTCATAAATGGCCCCAAAAAATCAATGTGCACTCTTGACCAGACTTCTTCTGTTCTTTCCCAAGGAATAAGTTCTTGTTTCGGTGGCTTTTGGCGTGTTAGCATACATGGTTCACAGCTTTTCACTAAATTTTCTAAGTCATCATTTTGTCTGGGCCACCAACAACATTCTCTAGCCATTGACTTCATTTTTACAATTCCCAAATGAGAAGCATGCAAAAATGTCATTACATTTTTTTGTTGATGCTTGGGAATGACTATTCGATACCCCCAGAATAAACATCCTGATTCTTCTGATAACTCATTCTTTCTTGAATAAAATGGTTTTAATTCTGTTTCTACACATTTTTCAGGCCATCCCGAATTTAAAAATTTAATTATTTTAATTAAGAGTTCATCTTTTGCTGTGCTTTCTTTAATCGCTTCAAAATCTACCCCTTTAGCTTTGTTCGCTTCATTAAAATAGTTAATATAAATATTTTCTGGAAAGTTTTCACAAAAATCTTCGCGTTTTTGCGGATAGCGCGAAAAGTAGTCTGCAATATTGCAATTTGACTTAATATATGAAATATCAAACTGGTATCCAGTTAATTTTAGCGCAATTCGCTGCAAACGATTTGAAGCCATAATTGGTATGCCCTTTTTAGGATTAAAAATATGTTGCAAAGGTTTGTTATCAGTCACTAAGGTGAATTTTCTACCATAAATGTACTGATGAAACTTTGGAACACCAAATAAAATTGCGATTGCTTCTCGATCCAGTTGAGAATACCGTTTTTCTGTCTCTGAAAGCGTACGCGATGCAAACTCAATCGGCCTCTCTTCGTTCTGCTTGTCAACTTGGGATAAAATTGCTCCAACTCCTACTGGACTAGCATCTACAGTTAACTTTAATTTGCAATTTGGATTATAGTGGGCTAGACAATGGTCTGCGGCTAATAAACATTTTAAGTTTTCTACTGCATCTGAACATTTTTTTGTCCAAACGAATTCTTTGTTAACTTCTAATAATTTGTACAATGGATGAAGTAATGTTGAAACGTTCGGCAAAAATTTCCTGTAAAAATTCACCACTCCTAAAAACGACTGTAATTCCTTTATGTTAGTAGGAATAGGCATATTTTTAATGGTTAAAACTTTTTCAGGATTCATATGCAGCCCGTTTTTATCTATAATGTGCCCCAAATATGAAATTTTTTTACTAAAAAATTCACATTTCTCACTTGATAACTTAAATCCTGCTTCTCTTAGTACCATTAGAACTTTTTCTAATCTTTCCATATGGAGTTTCCTATTTGGAGCACTAATTAAAATATCATCGAGAAACACGACGACCCCATCTAAACCAGCTAATAGAGAATCCATAATTTTCTGGAAAATCGCTGGTGCCGATGCCAACCCATAAATCAGCCTAGTATATTGGAAAAGACCCTTCGATGTAGAAATTGTAGTATATTTTCGCGATTCTTCGTCTAAACCAATTTGCTGATATGCCATACTTAAGTCCAATTTTGTGAACTCTTCACCACCATGCAGCTTTGTAAAAATTTCTTCTACTCTTGGTAACGGGTACTTTTCAATTTCCAAAAAAGGATTTACAGTGACTTTAAAATCACCGCATATACGGACACTACCATTTTTCTTAATCACTGGCACAATTGGTGTTCCCCACTCCGAATAACTAACTGGCTCAAGAACCTTAATTTTAACTAAATTGTCAATTTCTTTTTCGACTTTTTCTTTGAGTGCTAGTGCAACTGGCCGTGGTCTAAAAAATTTTGGTGTCACTTCATTTTTTAATTTCAAAGAGGCCTGACTTTTTTTGAATAAACCCAGCGTTCCTTCAAAAAGTTCCTTAAATGTATTTAGCACGATTTCCACGTCGCTTGTATGTGATAGCGAAGCATAATTAAATTCAGAAAATTCAATTCCAAAAATTTTTAAAAACTTTCTTCCTAACAAGGTTGGGCCACCATTCTTAATGACAACAAACGGAACAATTTTTTCATGATTTTTAAATCTCATTTTAATATCACACTCGCCAAGAGGACAAATATGCGAACCAGTGTATGATTTCAATAATATATCGATATCGCGCAACTTAAGGTTGTAAAATAAAGTATTATAAGTGCTCTCGGACATAACGCAATTTTCAGACCCTGTATCTAACTCAAAAACATGTTTTACTTTCTTAACAAAAACTTTCACATAGATTGGATCATCCTTATTACTATTTAAAGAAAATAAATTTAGATCGGCCCTATTTAAAAAATTGAAGCTTTTTGCTCTGCACATTTTTTTCAAATGGCCTTTTTGCTTACAGTCAATACATTTATAATTTTTATATTTACAGTGTTCACTTTTGTGGTTATAATACCCGCATACTTTACATTGCTCTCTTTGTTGCTCCGCCTGTTGTTGCGCTTGTCGCCTTTCGTTTTTCTTGTCTTGCTTCTTCCCTCTAATGCTGTTCTTGTTCATATAATGCATGCCTTGTTCGATCTTAAGGCTGGATTAGCCAAGCGTAAGGTAACGTAGCGCGACGTTGCCAATTGTCAAGCTAAAATCTGTTTAATGATAAATGTGTACAAGTCGTTACCGAAATCGTAACGTGGCGTGACGCAGCGTAGAAGTCTGTAGAAAATAGATTTCTACGCAACGTTACGATTTTTGGTAGTTCGACAGCTGTGTTACAAGCGAAAAAATTTGTTTAACTTCACATTTTTGTAAATTTTAATACTATATAAGAAAGAATGCAACCTTTTATTGACGAGGAGAAGTAAATAAGCCTTCTAGAATAAAATGAGTGCCCTGCACTACGGCGCCTGCACTACGTTGGATTACGATTTCGGTAATCGCTTATCCTCGAGGCAACGTCGCACTACGCTACATCCCGCTGCGCCACCTCACGTTACGCTTGGGTAATCAAGCCTTTAACCTCAATGTTGTCGTACTGCTGACGTATGTACTCGGTGTTGTTTGCAATTTTAAGCACCTGTTCGAAGGATGACGTAATAGATTCCAGGAAAATTTTGTCTCGGGCAGGACCTTTCTCCAATCCCATTATAAATTTATCTCGCATAGCCATGTTTAATCCAGTGCCAAACTCACAGTTAATCGCTAGCGCTCGCACGCGTACAGCCCATTCACTTACCGACTCCGCCGGCGTCTTTGAGGCGTTGTAAAATTTGAAGCGCTCTGCAAATCCAGACGATATAGGCTTGAAGTGATTGCTCATTGCTTCTACGCATTTAGCGAACGTTACAGTACTTGAATCCACTTGATCTGGGCTAATTAAGTTTTGCAGTAATATATATGCACCATCCGACATTGACGTCACTAAAATCGCCTTCTTTTTCTCATCGTTTGTAATGCTGTTTGCCAGTAAAAATTGTTCCAACTGCTTTTGGAATACTGTCCATGCTTTTTCGATATGGTCGAAAAAAGGCGATTTGCCAATGATTGCAGTAGCCATATTACTTAATTTTTCTTTTACCAAAAATTACTTTTAATTCCTTTAGTTACTAGTTTTTTAACCTCGTCGCCACTGTAATGTCTTTATTAATATGAAAAAATGTGATACATGTGTCAAATGAAGTTACATGAGTCAATGTTTAATAACGAGTACCTTAATAACGAGTACCTTAAGGTTAGCTTACACTATGATATTTACATTATGGTGTTTACACTATGATGTTTTTAAGATGATGTTTATCATACACTACACTAACCTTAATTCTCCTCAATACAATAAGTGTGTTTTCGAAAAATTGTCGAGTAAAAAACGAATAAAGTTCTAGCTAAGAGAGTAAAATGAAATCTGAGAATAGTGTCAAAAGAACGGAAACGACTTCTAGCTAGTTTCAATCTCAAAAAGAGCTTATTACCTATCAGACGTAAACAGCGCCAATTTAAATTTGTCATTTTGTTTTTGAAGTAAGTACAACATGAGCAAACACGAAATGTAAATTTGACATATGCTTGTTCTTCTTGATGCTTGTTCGTATAATGCTTTAAGAAAATTTTAGAGCACACTTCGAGCAACTTTTGAGTTCGAGAGAGTGATTTTATAATTGTTCTTCTTCTCTCTTTTGAGTAAGAAAAATTACGGAAACACGTTCTAGCACATAGCAAGTTACTACAAACGAGTACAGAAACATATAAAACAGACAAAAAAAATTATTAATATTTATATAATAATACCTTCAACAGTTCTGTATTTGATTTTATTACTTTTTGTTGTTTAAATTAAATTAAATATGCGTGTAAATTTTTGCAATAAAATTTTCTTTTGCTTGTTTATTGTGTTCTATATAGTTTCTAGAATAAACACATGTTTATAAATCGATATTAAGAAATAATAGAGAGTTATAGTCATATAGTATAGTATATAGTTAATAGTCTAAAATCCAAACAACGAAAAAAAAATTGAAATCTATTGCTCTAATTTCAATGAATCTTATTGCATTTTGTTCGTAATATTGTCCTTTAAGCATCCCCCTTAATTCAAGTACCTATTTTTTTCTTTTTAGACAGAAAGTGTGCGAAAATCCACCTCTTTTTTAACTTTTTACTCCAACTTTCACCATTATTAAAAAAAAAACCGGGGGTCGTGCGTTGGGTGATGCCGAATTAATGATCTTTATTTTAAAATGACGCTTGATTTGTTTGTTTCAGATACATGGGAAAGGCCATATCCATCGCACCGTTTTGGATGTCCTTTTTATGATTGTCCTGTATGATTGTTTCGAGGTGCTAGGCTGATCGTCCTGAGCACTGTTGGACGGAGCTGAGGATGGAGCGAGTTGCTTCTGATCTTGGCTTCCCGTTGTTGTGGTCTTTTGGTCGACTGCTTTGGTTCAGTTGGAGAGTGCTCAGCTGATCTTTGCCGCTTATTAGCATTTGGTTCAGCTGCGCCCTCTTCTCCAGCGCGTTTTTCTAAAACAATGGCGTATCGCTGTCTTTCCAATTGCTTGGCGACTTTGCGTTCTACACTAGCCCTGACCATGGCGGCTATCCGACTCTTTTCTTCCGTGCCTGTCACACTAGAAACCAAGGGTTTCTGAGTGCTTAAGCTCGGGACTTTATCGACAGCTACATCACTTTCCTTGCTCTTTGGTGAAGTTTGGATATTGAGAGTGGCCGTTAGCATCTGCCCAATATCCGTTCCGGTGCTACCCGGCGAATGGAGTACAGATTCTTCCTCTGACTCCGTGGTTGTTTTTGGTTTATTAAAAGTATCCATAAAAGTTTTATATACTTAGGGAAATGGGGTCGAGTACATGCAGAGCCCCGTATGCACGTACCAAGAATGTTACTATGAGAGGGCGCCCAGTATCTCATAGGGATTTACGCTCGCGATGCACATGTTTAATTCCCTGCACCATTCAGCCCTCGGCACGGATCCAAACACCTTGACTTGGGAAGATTTTATAGGGTAAGACAAGACTTATCCATGTTGGGAAGCATGTTACGTCTTATTGCGTTCAAAAATTTTGTCTTAATACCCAACTTTCTGGAGGAGTTATTATTCGTCATAAGAACCGGCTATCTAATTACCAAAGAACCGATCACCCATCTTAAGAAATGATTATCCGTTACTTAAAACCGAACCAGAACCGATTACCTGATTACTGATAACGTGTCATATGATGTGATCACACATTGTACAGAACCGAGTACCCGTTATATAAAACCGCTTCCGACTACATACACTGTACTGCAATAAATTTGTGATGTATAATAAGAACTAGCATAATAAATTGGAATTTTTCAATTAAGAATATATATATTCAAATTGTGTTCTTAATCGCTGAAGGTTAAGTGGATCCTTCAGAGAATTCTGGTACGGCTGAGTTTTACCTCTCAGAAAATCATGTTACAAAATGTCGTCCGAGCAGGGACCTCATTCCAACGACGAATGTGGAAAAAACTTAACCAAACCACCAACAGCGTCGGAACAGGTCAGTCAACAGACAGCATACAGCAACAGCCGGAAGCTACAACAACATTCCATGTTCAGAAGATCAGTCTCAATACAAATGGACGGTAGAGCAAATTCATCTACAACTCATTGAAGTTATCAAAGCGAAACGCTGCCGGAAGTCAACCGAAAATATTTTTATGACTTTAGGAGAAGAAGCGAACCAGGAAGAAAAAAATTAGAAATAACAATTCCTACCTGTCGTTCAATACCAATCACTCACCGCTGGATCTGAAGGAGTTCACCCCAGACAAGGTCCAAGAGGCATATAAAAGAAACCGGGGAGGTAATTTTTTTATTATTATTTAATTATTTATTAATTTATTTATTTATTCAACTATTGACAATATTGTTTACAGTTACATACATTTGACTTATATATTATAAAAATGATTTTACTCAAAATTCACTTAACATAATACAATTTTTAAAAGCTACCCTAGTTAGGGATATACCAATATTAAAACATACTGTATTAAAAGTAGTGCTCATATTATAGACCGGATCACGTCCACCGTAGTTTGTCCTTCGAAAGAGAATGTGAAAAAATGCCTATGCCTAACATTCCTTTCCGGCGCATATGTATTTAATAGCGCTAGCAATGGTGCACAATCTAGGTGGTTCATTACTATATCACGTGCAAAAATAGCCAAAAAATACTTTCTTCTAAACTCCAAGGTTTTAAGGCCAAGTAATGCACAACAAGAGTCATACTCCCAAAGAAGTCTTTCAAACACTAGGCGAGTAAACCGTCTTTGAATATTTTCAATTCTATAGATGTGCACTGCATATTGTGGGTCCCACACTATGCAACCATACTCCAAGCTTGACCGGACTAAAGAGAAATAAATCGATTTTAAAGTAAAAGGATCTTTGAACTCCTGTGTATTACGTATAACGAACCTCATCATTGCATTCGCCTTAGAAATGATAGCATCGTAGTGCTTTGAAAAGGCTAGCTTATTATCAAATAAAACTCCCAAATCAGTTTTACATTCAACTCTTAAAACGTTTTCGCTATTAATAGCATAATATCCTATTATTATTTGCCTCTTCCTGGTGAAAGACATTGCATTACATTTCGCCACATTAAAATATAATTTGTTGGTTTCACACCACTTCTGCAGACCATCTAAACCTTGCTGAATTAGAAGACAGTCATCCAAGGATTTAACAGTCTTGAATATCTTAACGTCATCTGCGTACATGAGGCATTTTGAAAAGTGTAAATAGTTAGAAAGGTAAATAATAAACAGAACAAACAGAAGCGGCCAAGATGACTGCCTTGGGGAACCCCAGAAAAATTATCAATTTGTTTGGACAACTTATTTCCTATCTTAGCCGCTTGCCTTCGCCCGACCAAGTAGTTCTCAAACCAAGATAACATGGAAGAGTGAAATCCTAAAATGCATAGCTTTTTTAGTAAAACAGTATGTTGAACTCTATCAAATGCTTTGGAAAAATCTGTGCAAATGGCATCAATTTGATGGCCTCCCTCCATCTCACTTGCTAAAAAGTGAGTAAACATCGGAAGATGAGTTGATGTTGATATTCCGGAAACAAACCCATGTTGGTCATCTTCATCAGCATTATATGTACCTTAATTTTTTTATATAATTTTATTTTCTACATCAAAATATAACGTTTTTAACTAAAAAATACACAGTTTCGATAGTATCGTAAGTATAGACGTAGAATTCCTTTTTATGCAGTAAAATCTAAAACAACAACGCACAGAAAAGAGCATGATCGCTGTGGTGGAGCAGCGTTAGAGGGGATGAATCGAATCGTCCACAGAAAATAAACAGAACTTTGCTTACTATGTCCCGCTTTTCACTCGTTACACAACGAAAATTCTCGAGCTTGCGGCGAAAGCAATTATTGCTCTGGTAGCAAGATCTCTTTGTCCCGCTTTTCACTCGGCAATAATTGCCTTTGCCGGAAGCAGTTTGTGGATTATTCGCCCGCATGAAGGGGCTTACGAAAGTCCCCTTTAAACCCGAGAAGTCAACAAACAACTTGCGGCGAAAGTAATTATTGCTCATAGAATTGCCGAGTGAAAAACGGCCCTTCGCAGCACATGCAAAACCAAAACAACAATATCAGCAGCTAGTAGCAACGTTGCCAGTTATGTTGGAAAAATCCCATTCGTGGTAATTTTTAATTGCTCTTAGGAATTTTTGTTTCTGGGAATTCCTATTAAATTTTTCTATTCAGCGTGGTATTTTTTAATTGGCGTGGAAATTCAGCGGGGTATTATTTAAATTTCCGTGGGAGCTTGGTAATATTCTTCTTATATTTTTTTTTTCTTTTTTAGTAAGCAAAGTTTCTTTGTTCTACTTCTAAATGTTTTTAACATGGTTTGTGCATATGGGACTTATTGTGGTATTTTTTAATGCGAATGAGATTTTTGTGGCAATTTTAAATGCATATGAAATTTTTGGTGGCATTTTTAAAATGCGTGGTATTTTTGTGGTAATATTTAATGATCGTGAGATTTTTTTGATATTTTTTTATTGCGGTTGAAACTTTTTTGTTTATATTTACAATGATTATTGCGGTAGAAACTTTTTTGTTTATATTTACAATGATAATTTTTGTTGTATTTAATATATGTTATTGTGAAAAAAGTAACTTTTTGTCGGAATTGTTTTAAATTTTAACTGGCAACCTTGGCTAGTAGTAGTACATTTTTTGTAGCCACATACTGGCGCTCGAGCTACATGCATCAGTATTCTCTCATGATACAAGGAACTACAGATAAAGTATTGCGCATGTCCGCCATCTTTGCTGTGACGTGCAAGGTGCTCCTTGGTTAAAACGTAGTCACAATTTATTCATAGGGTATAAAGATTTTAAAATGCCTACATTTTCTTATGAAAACTTGTTTTACTGATATAAAATAAATATTGTTATATAAAGCACATGTCCAAAATAAAGTAAATATATTTTTAAGTACTGTTTGTGAAGAAAAATTTGCATATTTTGTAGGGGTGCTTTTTCCCCTATTTACCGATTTACACAAAAAGCGGCTACGTTGCTTGATGTGCTTGACAGAATTTTGACTGTTTTTTCGTTTTCATTTTGCTATCTTCGTCACTTTTCTACATTTTCTTTTGAATGTATTCATCAAGTGTCACATTTGACGAGCACCGATGACGAGGTGCGCAGTAAATTTTGTTTGTTGCGCCGGGAATACTTTACCTGGAGCTCTTTGTATCATGGTATTCTCTATTGCATTACAACCCAACAAGCCATGAATGTCACTGTGCCAGCTAAACGGTACTTAAAACGACAGCGTCTGATTTGCTGGTATGAAAATGGCAAGTTTTTGTACCTTTAAAGCGTTCTCTATATAATTGTAAAGTCTGTTTTTGTATTTATCAAGAATCGAATTGAAATTGATGTCATATTCGCTTGATGTGTCGTTTGTTTTTGTCTTTTTTCCCTTTTTTTTAACCCTTGTATTGAAATCAAGGTAGTGCAGTTGAGTTACCGTTTATTGTTTAGCTTATTGTTGCAACTTAATAAAAACTATTTTAAGAAAAGGTTACAACTGTTTAACAACAAATAAAATTAATATACAACTTAAAGTTTTCTATATGACCTTGTTATTTTTTGTGTTGATTTTCTATGATTTTAATATAAATTCTAATTGTTTAATAGTTTATATCATTCTTGATTTTAAATGCAAATTCTAGTTGTTTGATAGTTTAAAATAGTTTATTGAGCTTTAGGTCAGGTTAGAACAATTAATGGCACTCTTATATGAAACACACAATGCATAGTTTGCTGACAACGAAACGGTCCGCTTCAGAAATAAGCCGATTGGCTATCTGGGAAAAAAAGCAACTCATGTGTATTTATATATGTATGTTTTACATACATATTTATAAAAACAAACAACAAAAGCAGCACAACAACGAACGACGTAATAACGAACCACACAAGCAAACACAACAACAACAACAACCTTAAAAACAGCAATCACAATCGAAACAGTGTTGCTGGGTGGCAAAATTTAAGATGTGTTCACTTTTAGCAGCTTAAAAGTACTAGAAGTACTGCTTTTCGACTGAAAGGTATTAAAAATAAGTTGCATGAAACCCTTATTTTTAACAAGAATTCTTACTGGAATAAAGAAAAAAACAAGACTTGATCGCGATGAAACGATCATCATGTGACCTAACAACGATCAAAATGTAAAAAGCGTAAAAAAGTGTTCATTGAACGCCGATCAACGATCATCGTGTAATATGTGCCATAAGCAGCTAGGCAGCTTGTGCATTACTCATACGAATATATGAATTTTTCATCTTCTTAGATTTTGCTATTTTATTAGATATTCGTTTTATTCCCACTAAAACTGATATTTTGGCATTTTTTTTTCTTTGTACGATGAATATTAAAGGCTGTAGGTATACCCCAAATTGTCAAATATCACTTTGAAAAAATTCGTGAAAATGACCCCCATACAAACCGCGCTGTAAGACGTAATTCTACGTCCAAAAAAATCATCCTGCACTTATTCACCACTCCATTAGTTCATTCATCAGTTCATTAGTTTTACAAAAACTTTTTCTTATACAAATAATTTTATAAATGTATTTTTTTTACTTTATAGTTTCATTAATTCCTTTTAATTTTTATTCCCTTACGCAGTACGCGTGGGAGTATAAAAATACCAAATATTTCTGACTTGCCTTAAAACCAATTTTTCTATCAGGAACTCAGAATGTTCATTATAAACAAACATTTTAATGGCTTCCATATTCGAAGTTATATGAAGAATGCACCCCAACACTTGCAGCTATCCATTGCATAAATTTTTGTTTGCCGCACACTCACTCGTCAGAGAAATATTAGCATAATTTTAATTTCCAAAAGAAAAAACCTTTGAGTGTAAAATAATACCGTATAAGCAGTAGTGGGGTTAAAATTTTAACCTCATGCTAAAGTAAGTAAATAAAATGTTGCGCGAGAGAGAGTGGAGAAGCGCAACATGACACAATCTGGCAACATGACGCATGCAAATAGTAGCAACAACAACAATAGCAGCAACAAAGCGACATAAGGATGCACAAAGGATAATTGTTTGGAGCAGCCATTGACTGCGCTGTAACTGCGATGGCAAGCAAAAAAAAAACTGGGAACATTTTAAAACATTATCCTTAAATCTAATTAGCATAAAGGAAAGCGCGCGACAACGAAGCCAATCATGAATAAACGGACACACAGTTAGATAGATAGAAAGACAGACAAACAGCTAGACATGCAGACAAGAGGCTGTTGGTTGTTGTTCATAGACAGGCAGACAGACACATAAACATACAGACTGCAGACAGGGCGTCAACGCAATGAAATTGAGAATAAAAAAACTACTCCAAAGTTACACCAACAAATACCTACGAGTATTTCCTACTACTTTCAGCAAAACAGCAACAACAGGAACAACACTAACAACAGCAATAACAACAACAACATCAACTGACAATGCATCAGCGATGAGTGTGTGCATTGTTTATTTGTTGCAACTATTGTTGCTGTTATTATTATGATCATTTTTATTATTATTATCAACATTAATTCGATGATAATGATGATGATGATGATGATAATAATAATTGCAACGTGCCATTGTTATTGTTGTCTTTTTTCAACAGGATATCATCAGCCATTGTGTTCCTCTTTTGTTTTTAGTTTTTTGTCTTTTCGGCTGATATGGTTTGGTTTATTTTTCCCTGATCCACCGTCGAAACTTAATTGAAATTATTTTGGCGCTTTCTTGTTATTTGTTTTTTCCCTACTTTGTGTTGCTTATTATTTAATTATCCTTTTTTGTTGCTGACTGTATTGTGGGTGCGTCGAGAGTGCCATAATAAAATCAGTCAAAAAGTATGGCAGCAGTTATTTGAGCTACACTGAAAAATATGCAAAGAATGTCGAAGTCTTTTAAGCAAACATAAAAACAATCATTCTTTCGATTGTTTTTTGCAGTGCCATTTAAAGCTGCAGCTTACAATTCCAATTACACATTTCATAACACATATTTCTTCATAAAATACATCTGATTAATTCTCTGCGTTTATGTGAAAAATGGTATGTATGTATATGATATAAAGCAAATAGTTGCTGTTTTATTTTTGTTTTTTTCGTCTATGCCTGTCGAATGTCTGCGGCATATCCTTGCATATTGTTAACTCTGCGTGCTGCATATAATTATGCATAAGAATTAAAGAGAAGCAAAAAAAAAAAACAAAGCATTACAACGAACCACAATACAAACGCAAGCAGATGTCAAGGATGTGTGTTTCAGTGTTTTGATGCTTGCATATGCTACGCATGCTTTGCATATCATAAAAAGGATAACATGATAATCAGTTTAATGGCAATTTTAAGGTTGCTAGTTAAGCTGCGCTGGGGTAATGAAAATGGGAGTATTTTTTCAAGAGCATCAAACTTCTTCCGATCGGAAATGTAATTGCTATTGTTTTTTTCTACTCTGAATTCATTTTTAATATTTATAAAATCTTGCGATGCTCTGCATTAATTCAATATCACATAAGCCAAAAACATAAAGTTTTTTAAAAAAGTTCGGCCGTGCCCCCCCCCCCCCCCCTGAAACTTAAGAAAAATAATTATTAGTGTTAAAGTTGATATTCAAAACAGTTTTTTTTATAATTAAAATAGTATTAACATTTTTAATATTTATTAAATTTTAATTTATTTTTTATTACGAACTTAGGTCTGACACATTTATTATTATTATTGGTAATAAAGGTTTATGAAAAGCTTAAATTGAAATTGATTGGTAACGCTGAAATATATGTATATTGCAATCTAACACAATTCGTTAGTCAATTTTTCACCAACACTAAAGTTCGTTGTCATAACTAACGAAACCAAATCAGCCATTCAAAATTAAATTTCTGATTGGAATTATTTGTGCATTTTTTAATTTATATTTTTTTTATGGATTGTAAGAAAGCTGTTTAGTGGTAAGTTTATATTAAGTTACAGCAAATTATGTTACATTAGTCTTTGTTTGCTTCTTAATCAATTTGCTTTACAGTCAAGAAAATAAAATTGAGTGACAATGAGAGCAGAATGGAAGAGGATGATGAGTTCTTTGCACCCACTTGCGACCTTTTAATTGCAAAAGAAGCTATCTGCTTGTTCTAGCATATGCAATAGTGACTGTTTCTGTGAATACGACTTGGGCAAGGTAGTTGGACCGGTTTGCTCTTATGAGAACATCTCAGAACTTGCAATTGCTCATATACCCTACAAACGTTCAAGCCGTTTTAGGATCACTCGTTATAAAGCCTTTCACAAAATATAAAAATATAAAAATTTTCCATTTCGTGGAAAAGACCAATCCTCCAATCATCAGTTAAGAAAATACTGCTTCATTCACGCAAAAATTAAAATCAGCTTACAATCCATCCAGCAACATTATCTTTCGAATATTGGAAGGTGTGGCTGTTCATACTATATCTTGACTTATTAAAATCATCCTTACAACGGCGTTCTTTTAAGCGTGCACAGAAATTTAACGAAAGAGAAAAAAAGAGAAGCTGAATGATGATTTTTGAAGTGAAAACTTCTTTAGGCGCGTTGAGCAAATTCCGGTAGAGGGTAAATCTTTGGTTAGCGTCATCATAGCAGCGAGTACCTGTCATCATTACGACAGCGAGTAGCTTCCGTCATCAAGACAGCGAATAGCTTTTGTCATCAATACAGACAGTGAGTAGCTTTTTAAATGACGCTCTTGGATCTTGATTATCAGGCGCTCAGTAAATGTAAAAAGCAACCATCAATCAGTTTCTCTGCTGACGAATCATCCTTTCCCCTCCCTTTGCTCCGCTGCGCAACAATGAATGTTACTGTTTTTTTTTTAATGTATAAGTAGAGCAGTCCTCGTGGGCAAAAGTAGGGCTTTGAAGGGCTTCTAGCGGGCCATCATATGGATTTTTTAGCCCTTCCGTACTTATATCTAAGCCCATTAATTTTTTTATATGAAACGAAAAAATTTTCTTCGCCTTCCTCTTTCGCGACTTTAAAGAAGCCCATTTTGAAAATGCACTTTAGAAAGAAAAGCATTATAAATATCAACTTGTAATAAAAAACTACTGACATATCCAGATTTGAACCAACGTCCTCTCAAGTGGCGGTCCGAAATGTTATCCACTCGTCTACCGCAGTTGTTAACTAAATTCAACTTATTTTGCATCATTACAAATGAAAGTAAGCTTTCGGGAGCGCGGGATCGAGACCCAGCTCGGGCCAAAAAAAAAAAGATTTTTTGTACTTTGTTTAAATCTACATTTTTTTACAAATATTTCTGTTCATTACAAAATTTTTTTGTAATTTTTTTGTAAAAGTTTTTCATACAAAAATAATAAAAAAAGACTTAGAATTTTTCCATATAAAAGTTTGCATATAATATGAAATATAATCTGTTAGATTTCAGAGACCTCGGTTCGAGGCCCAATTCGGAAAAAAATGTTTTTGTTTTTTTTTAAATTTCGATGTTTTTTTAATTGACCTGATCATTTATAATTTTTTTTAAATACTTTTAAAGAATGTTTTATGTAAAATTATATGAAAAGACTCCAAACCTTCAAAAGGTAGGCCTTACAGAACCACTCATCAATAAAGCGAGCATGGAAGGTATATTGATGTCAATAACAGCACTACTAGCATGCTTTCTTTGGCGTAACGCTAGCTAAATTGCCCACTGGGGTGGTGCAAATTCTACGCCATAGACAAATTTGCGTCTGCTTTAAGCTTCTTCACTGAGAGAAATCAATTGTGTAAGCTTTCTGTTGCACAGTTCTTCGATGCATAAATTTCTTATTAAATGCAATTAAAACTTTTAAATGATAAAGCCTTGAATTGATCAAAACTACAAAAAATGTCCACGCTTACTGTTAATTTGGCTCTTATTTTTATGATCTGTAATTTTTCTGACTACATTTGATGTGATATTTTGTTTATAAGACAGTTTTTATTAAAAAAATGTTTTTCAATCTATAGAACAATTTTGTTCTCTCTTCCCCGCAATAGGAATCAAATTTATGTGATTTTCTAGAAAAATGATGTTGTGTTAACTTGTGCAAAGCCAAATTGTGCATCATTAATCAGCAGAAATCGTTTTGAATAAAATTACATACACGAAATATATATTTTTTTGCGTACATTTAAGAAACTAAGCGACGCATCTTGAAATGCCAGAGCGAACTGGGGTGCTTTTTTGCATGCGTGAGCTTTTTATAAGTGTGAAAGCACAAAAGCTCAGCTTTTCAAAGAGTCCCTGTCAAACCCAAAAAAGAGCTCTTGCAAAGCTCTTTTTTAGTATTCGTTTGAGTATGTATGCGTTAAAAAAAACTCAATAGGGGCCCTCAAACGATACTACATAAAGTAACGGGACTTTTTTCGTTGCCCTCACACACATCGCACATGACGTATAGACATTGGATAGAATTCATTATTTTTTAGCTGCCGAAGAATTAACATCAATTAAAAATATTAATATTAATTGTTTTGAACATTTATTTTTATTTTTTTTGCTTTAAATATTCCAATCCATCACAATTGTAGGTAAAAATAAAAAAATTCGCGTCAAAATATAACATTTCTTACGTTCCACAGAGGGTTAAAATGTACCAAAAGTGAGGATTAATTGACACAGACATGTTTGGTATTGGGTGAAAGGGTATAAAATTCTACATCACTAATTGCTAAAATTACTGCTTTGAGTAACTTACTTTATTGGCAGTGAGCGGTGAAAGTTAAACAATTTTTACAAATTTTGTGTGACGTGGCTAAAATAGAAAATTGAGATATTTCGATTACTTATAGTTTTTATTCCGTCTTCTTAAAGTAAAAATATACAATGTAACCATCAACTTCAGGTATTTGAGTATATAATTAAATTTTTTTTTTTAGATAAATGTTTTGCAAATATTTTTAATGTTTTTTTTTAAAGTGCTCCATAAATGTGGTATTTTCGATATATACATTGAGTTTTAATAAGTTTCTGGGCGACATCAAGCTAATTTTATTAAATGCTCTTGTAATATGAGATATCAGCTTATATATAAAAAAAAAATCTTGCAGATTTACTGAATTTTTTTACTTATTTAAGTTATTGTGAAAGAACTCCAGTTGCTAAAACCATATGGTGAAAAAAACTAACAAAAATTCAACTTGTTTCTTTCTTACTCTCTTTTGTATTTATTTTCGGTATTAAAGTTATTGTTGTTATTGAGTTTGGTTTCTATTAGAGATGGGTGCGTGAGTTAGTTTTGACTCACGCTCACTTACGAAAAAAAGTTCTGTTTTATATACAACGAATAAAAATTTGATTGTGTCTGTTTTGTTTAGTGTGGTGTTTTTATTTGAAGTGTTGTGTAATTGTAAAGTATTCGTTATTTGGTACATTCGTATTCGTTATTTGGTACAAGGGAAAAAGAATAAAATTTTGCAAATTTTAAACAATAAATCCTACTATTTTAGGAACAACTTTGAAAACAATTTTTATTTCTCGTCGTGAGCTACATAGTTTTATGAAAAATACAGAAGCTCGATTTCTTAAAGATAAATTGAAGCTTCTGAGACGGGAAGTAATCAAACGTGTCAACCCTTCACATATGGTCGATTTTATCAAACGATTTAATTATTTCTGCTCAGAATATAAGCTTCGGTGGGAAAAATGTCACAGGAAGGAAGAAGTTTTTTTAAACAATAATAAGAATTGGCTTGATGCTTCTATCTCGTTTGTTCCACCTGCAACACCATTAATAAAACGAGGACGCAAACATCTCCCATTTGAGGAGTGTAAAGAAAACACAAAAGCTAAGAAATGTAAGGCGTTAAGAAAGAATATTCCTTTGCCCGTTTTGGCTTATGCCACACAAATGAGCTTGAGAGCTTCTGGAAAAACTGATGCATCAAAATTAGTTAAGGAGTTAATATCATCTCCAACAAGAGCGACAAAATATAGAAAAAGTTTCAAACAGGTACCAACACAGCAATTAAGTGCTGAGAAAGCACTTTCGGTTTTAGTTGAAGCGAAGCTAACTCGACACCAATATAATGTCATTAGCAAGGCCGCGCCTGATAAATTTCCGTCATATACAATAGTCCAAAAAGCTAAGAAAAAATGTTATCCAAAACAAAAACATATGAACTTTTCTGAAACATCAGCGCAAGTCAGTCTACAAGGACTCTTAGATCATACCACTGAGCGTCTAGCTTTGGTACAGAATTCTGTGCTGGATTCATTAAACGCCGAGGAACTATCACAAATGACTTTGTACTCTAAGTAGGGCTTTGATGGAAGTTCCGGTCATAGCTCTTATAAACAAGCATTTCACGGCTCTGACGCTAGTGATTCTGCTGTATTTATTACATCTATTGTGCCGTTAAAAATTGTCTGTATGAATAAAACCATTTGGCAAAATCCTCGACCTTCTTCAACTAGATTTTGCAGACCCTTTAAAATTGAATTTTTGAAAGAAACAGTAAGTACTTCAAAACTTGAAAAAGAAAGAGTGGAGGATAAAATAAAAACTCTCAAGGATTCCGTTGTATTAGTCGGTGATAAATCAATAAAAATAAATCACGAACTAATGTTAGTGATGATTGATGGCAAAGTGTGTAATGCTATTACCGAAACAACCTCCACACAAAAATGTTACGTTTGTGGTGCTACGAGTAAAGATTTCAACTGTATTGATCAAATGATTACCAAAAGTGTAAGCGAGGATACGTATCAGTTCGGATTATCTATTCTCCATGGCTGGATTAGGTTTTTTGAGTGTCTTCTCCATGTGGCATATAAATTACCACCTAAAAAGTGGCAAGCTAGATCCAATCATGAGAAACAAGTTGTTAAAGACACAAAAACGAGAATTCAAAAAGATTTCAGAGAAAGAACTGGATTGATCATTGACCAACCAAAACCAGGCTTTGGCAACACAAATGATGGCAATACCGCGAGAAGGTTTTTTAAGAATGCAGAAGTTTCCTCAGAAATAACAAAAGTGGATCTAGAGTTAATTAACAGAATGCACATAATACTTATTATCGTGTCATGTGGCCAAGAGGTAAATGGTGAAAAGTTTAGGGACTTTGCTCACAATACTGCCAGGCATTTTGTTAAAAAATATCCATGGTATAAAATGTCAACTACCCTTCATAAATTTTTTATTCATGGACCGGAAATAATATCCAATGCCCTTTTGCCGATTGGTGAGCTTTCAGAGGAAGCTCAAGATGCTAGAAACAAAGATTTTAAAAACTATAGGGAATACTTTGCTCGTAAATGCAGCCGGGAAAAAACTAATGAAGACATATTTAATAGATTTCTGCTGACTTCAGATCCATTCATTATGATGATGATAATGATGATGATAATGATAATGATGATGGTGTTGACTTTTATCCCAATAATACCTAAAATAGGTTCAAATGCATATATATGTACATATTATTTGTCTCTTATTTTTGAAATAAAAAAATATTTTCAATCAATTTTTTTTCAAAAACCAATGTTTTATTTACTAATTAATGTATAGGTATTCCAAAAAAATTTAAATATCAATAATAATGGGCTTCCCTGAATTAATCCCCAGTTTACCCATGTAATAACCCACTGTGCGTTCGGCAGTTTTGCCGCGAGATGTGCTCTCTCTGAAAATTTTCAACAAATGGCAAAATGTACTAAAATGTATGGCCGCGCACGCAAACGGAACTACATGTCGGACGTACTTAGCAAAAAGTCAAAAATTTTTGACTTCCATCGGACATGTCCATCCGCCTTGATTTCTTGCACACGAACGATACTACATGTGTGATGACTTGACAGGTCGGATGGACATGTAGTATCGTTTGAGGGCCCCTAATAAATATATAAAATTTGATAAGTGCTTGTGAAGATTAGAATGAGAAATATATCAGAGTAATTATTATATCAGATGTTCGTGAATTCGCTAAACGCTGCGAATTTCAGTGCGCTTTTGAATTTATCGGAAACGTGAATGTAATACTTCGAAAAAGTACAACTGGCTTACAAAATAATTAAAATTAAAAAGTGTTTGTTATTCAAATATAGCTAAAAAATTTTCAAAATTCCTTAAAATCAACTAAAAAGGATTTAAGTAATTTATTTCTAAATATTTATATCACACAAATCATCAAATTTGCTTAAAATAATATTGTAAGCTATAACGTTCTTCAGCTCCCAAGATTTTTTATTTTTAATCATTTGTTATTCCCAAAAAATTTAATGCATTAATTTACAGTATTTTACATCTATAAGCTTAAAAAGTGCACTAAAAAATATATTTTAAAGCAAAACTTATATGGAATCGACGGGTCTTAAAACAGCTCTATAGTTATGTTTATTAGTTTAAAAGAGCCTTTACAGAGCAAGTAGTAAATTTTCGAGTTCTATTCTTTTACAGATTTTATAAAATCTTTTGCAGAGCTCTATAAAGTATTAGAGCTCAAAATGGTAAAAAAAAAAATCATATTTCGAGCATTTTCTTTCATATTAAAATCAACTAGCAGCAAACAAAGCTGCGGTAAAGCTTTAACGACATATTATACTCCTATAGAACACTTTAAGAGCTCACTCGCTCCCAGTTGCTCCAACAATGTTACTTGGGAGGACACATTTTCGAGTCCATACAAGAGATTCCAGAAGGCTATTCCAGAAAATGAATTTAGCAACTGTTTCGAGAATTGGAAAAAACGTTGGAAGAAGTGTATTTTGTCGGAGGGCGATTACTTTGAAAGCGATAAAATTGATTTAGATGAATAAATGAAGATTTGTTTTTTTTTTTAAACCAAATTCACCTTACCTTTTTCCCGCAGCAGTATATAAAAAATAGCTGACCCGGCAGATGTTGTTGTTTTGGCCTTTCCATAGTTACCGTGAAGCAGTGTTGGGTATTTCACACATAAGGTACCATAAATGTCCCATACATCAACATTAATTGTACCATCACCTTGAAAAAACATATTGAACCGCTTCGAATTTTCACACATCTCAAATTTGACGTTTAAAAGTTTCGTGTTTTTATCACTTAAGGCATTATTTTAAGATTTCCCTTAATATTTAAAATTAAAAGGTCTGAAAAAAACCATATGCAATTTTTAAATAAACAAAATGTTTGTGACAAATTTTCTCCTATATAGGATTTGATCACCTGAATCTTCTTCTCAAACCGATTTGAATCGGTCTTCTACACTACCGTGTAGAGTTTGATTTGATGAAAGTCGCTGTATAAAAAAATTTTGAATAAAAGAGATTGTTGGCTTTGTTAGAGATAAAATGTGAGCACCAAAGATTTTATATATTATGGGCTGAAATAGATAGCGCCAAAACACTAATCGTTTCTAACAACTTATTTGTACAAATTTTAATGATTATAAAATGATCAGGTTATGTAAAACATATGTACTATGCCGTCTGGTGTTCAAGATGGATCAAATAAAATAGCACTAAAGTACTCATCGTACCTTAATCTTATGAACGGTTTAGAAGTCTTAGGCTGTTTATCCGATCGCAGCGCCACCTACTGAGTCTAGTTGTAAATCTAAACCTTTCAGGGACCCACTTAGGCACACAAAAAAATTTTATCAAAATCGTTCCAGCCGTTTAGGAGGGTACGTATTGAAAGCAACGGACATACCAATTCTTAAACTATTATCCAAAACCGTTATTAAGTAATCGATTCTTTAAATTTTTAAGAAAAAATTTTTGATAAATTATGGGCTAGTAACAAATATAAATATCAATAAAAGGTAGGGTATCATTTTTTTTCGTTTTTGAACGTAGTTTCAGAAAAAAACATAGGCCAAATTTTAATTATTAGTAATTGTCACTTATTTATTAACGTTTTAAGATTCAAATCGACATTTTCAAAAATTCCGATCACTTTTTTAATTTTCTCAAAATTCTACCCTATACGAGTATCACGCAACATTAAGCAGCAGTTCAAGATTAGATTACAATTTTTTCTATTTTTTAATTGAGTTATCAATAATTTTATTTTCTTGAGTAAATATCTTCCACAATCTCGCTTGAAGAAAGCAGCTATAGTTTCCTGGGTCTGAACTAAAGAATTTCAATGATAATACTTTCTGTATTAATACTTATACAATGATAATACTTCTGTAAAGTTGTTCACAAGCCTAAATATAGTCCATCTGCTAGAAGGAATGTTGTTAAAAGAGCGCCTTAATTATCTTTGGACGAAAACTACGGATTCCAACGCGTGAAAGCGGCCCACACTCAAAATTCTTGTTTCTTTGTCCCAATTCTCCATTTTCGTTGAATTTAAAGATTAATCGCCAAAATAAAAAAAAAAATGGAACAGATTAATTACACATAAAAAAAATAATTCGTTTTGTTTGGTAGCACCAGAGATTATATAGTATAAAGATGTGCCACGTAGAACATTGAAAAGTAAAATATATGTTTCTGATCAATACGTAAGCTTTTGTGAGTTCGATGAAAAATCTTTCTTGAGAGAAAAGTTTCCAATCCTTGCATGCACATTCTCTCTGCAATGCTCTTTCACTCTTCACTCCACAATGCTTCACATCATAGATCAGGGATGATAATTCCAATTTTCGGTTTGGTACTTGGCGGATTTTAAAAAGTACTAAAAGTACTGAATTGAGAAATAAAATAAAAATGTGGAAAAAGTTTTAGAAGCTTAGAAAGGTTTTCAAACGTGAAGTTTGTAGTGCCTGGTTACAATGAAAATTAGTGACGAGAAATTTTTTAGTAGCGTACAAGTCGTTTACACTAGTAGAGTGCTTTTGCTCTCTTTAAAGTTCTCTAAATCTCTAAAACCGCCAATATTATCTAAATTTAGGTTTTGGATCCAATAAATGTTATCTACTTTACAAAAAGAATCCAAATCAATCTATAGATTAGTTCTTGATATATCGAGGAGACCTGTTTGTAAGACACGATTTAAAAAAAAACGCGTTTAAAGATTTGGTTAACGATTGTTTAGAGTGCGTTAATGAAAATATGGGTTCGTTTCGTATACGATAACTTTTTTATGCAATTGTTTATATATAAGATATCGAAAAATCAAAAAAAATTTTGTTTTTGATCGAGCTTCTTGAGAACCTGCCCTTAAGTAACGTCTCGCCAGATCAAAAAGCTTAATAAACCAGAGATGATTTTTAAATTTTTATATTATTTCAAATCCTTCTAAAAAAATTTGTGTAAAAAAAGTCTTGCCCAATTCAAAAAGTTTTGTAAAATTTTCTAATCCATGTCAAAAATCACTTTTGTGTTTTGTAACGCACGTCAGCACATATTTTTGCTTATATCTTTAAACCCTTAGGATCGATTGTTGTCATTGGTTTTATTTAATATGGTGATACTTTATTACTATACAAATAAAAAAAGCATATACTATAAAAGTATTAATATAAAAAATAAGACTTTTTAATTTTTTTTTGTATCATACTTGATGGCAGTTTGGAAATATTGACTGTTTTAAAAGTAATGCCTAGTGTAAGCTATGTGTAAGATAAAACAAGTGAAAAATGTCTTTTACAATATTTGTAAAAAAGTACTGAAATCATCGCGGGAGTATTGCGGTACTTTTGAAAAGCGAAAAGTACTGAATTCAGTACTTTAGTACTGAGTTTTACGGAGTTTTAAAGTAATTTCTAAACACGAGAAAACATTTCAAATTCAATACGGTAACACAATAAAATCTGTCTCTATTGATCATCTCAAACCAGCATACACTAATTCCAAAACAGAAATACACAATTCTACTCCTTCAAACAATTCTTCTAAAAAGAAAGTTACTTTATTATTATATAAGTGTTCAATTGGAGGGGGAGTATTTGTAGTGTCCACAAATTGTTAAAATGTTTTCTTGTTTTATTTTTTATACTTTACGTTTAATTCTGTTTATTATTTATAATCAATAAAAAAGTCACAGATAAAAAAAATATATGTTCAAAAATTTTCATTATAAAATTATATTTCAATTTATAAACACGAATAATAATTAAATGTATATGTGTTATAAAATAAATGTGTATTAAATAAATGACAATGATAGTAGTATTTAGAAAATTTATACAAAAATTGTTAGATCAATACAAGTGATGGCTTATATGAAAGATTTAAATGTCTTATTTGCAAACATGTATAAATTTTGAAACATGAAAAAATGCTTAAAGTTATAGGATCATAACTGGGGACATATTTTTCAAAACTTAAAAAAAATCGAAAAAATCTTTGAAAATTCTTCAATTCTTTTCGAGTTGCATTCGTTCTATAATACTCATACAATTTAACACAAAGTCTATATTAATAAAACTTATTTTCTGGTTTGTTTGTTTAATTGACATTCATACTAATTTAAATGGCTTAACGGACTTCGCTCAATTTGAGTACACATATTGTGTGCATCCTAGATTAGATTGTAACATACTTATTGTAGTTTTGATCACGTTCATTCCACCCATTTTCACTTACGTAAATTTTGATATTGAAAATCTTTCTTGAAAAAATTTTTTTCGCAAATTAAATTTAAAAATTTGATTTATTTTAACACCAAAAACATTCACATATCTTTACAATTTCAGAAATATTTGGTACAACGACTTTTTCATAAAACATCGTTCCCCCAGAATGAGAAAAAACGACATGAAAATCAAAACTTTGACTTTCGATGCAAATATATCCGCTATCATTAAATATATTTAATTCAAATTTTTTTGATCAAAGTTTTAATAAAAGCATTTTACAAAAATAGTTTCAACTGTAGCGTTAGGTCAGTGAATATATTCTTTAATTTTTTTCGAAAACGGTCCAAAATATTGAATTTTTACTCAAAATATGACTCAAAAAATGTTTTTCTTGTATAAATAAGAACAATTGAAAATAGCATTTCAAATGTTCAATTGTAAAGCATGTATCTGATATAATATAATAAAATGATATAAAAGTAGCTAAATAAAAAATTTTTCCGCAAAGAAACAACTTAAAAAATATTGCTTACAACATTATTCGCGGTTAGGCTTCAACTGATGGAATCGCCCTTACAATAATATAACACCAAAAATATCATGTGGCAAAACGGCAAAAAAAAAACAACAAGTCAACACACAAAATATACCTAGATTATTTCATCTTTATGATATTATATTCGTGAAATTATATAACAAAAAGATAAGAGATAATGCAAAAAAATATAATAACTTTAAATTATATAATGTTCGTAGGGTAGTTTAGTAAAAAATTGACTACATTTTTTAAGTGAAACCTAATGAAATTCTGCTACATTTTGTTGGCAGCTACATCGTTTATTCAGATGTTCCGTACATCAAATCTTTAGATATATTTTATATTGCTTTTCAATATTATGCTCACATTTGCTCACATTGTCGCTTACTTATTCTCTCGCTCTCAAAAGCTTTAAATCGTTCGCACGCTGACTCTCATAAAGCTTTTATGTGGATTTATGATAAATCCGCATTCAAGGTTCATTTATGTTCTAAGCATCCATTTTCTTCATTTCTTTTCATCCATTCTGACAGTTCGACCGAGCTCGCTCTCAAGTGCCACAACATTATAAATGAACTTTGTCCACATTCAAATTTTACTGTGCCACTTGCTTGTATGGCGGTGGCACATCTTTCTATTATATTATCTGTGGTAGCACCTTTCATCAGCCACAATTAAGATTAAGATGAACGTAGCAACAATTAAGATTTTTTTGTATTTTCCAACATTTTTCGGTTTAATCAGGGTATTCACCTCAAATAACTTGAATATCTTTGAACTTTATAGCGATATTAGTATCATTTTCTACTAAGCTTGGTACGCTGATTCCGAAAATCGTATTCTTTTCGCATCAAGGCCCCTATAGACGAGCAACTAATCGAACAACTGGTTGATCAGACACAACAGACACAACCTTCAATTGATGGCAGATGTTAAAATTCTGTTCAAAACATTTTATTTATAAAATGCCCATAGCATAACTTCAACAAAAACCGAAGAAAAAAATTCAGTTTTCCGTTTAGTTGCTAAGTTTGCTAAAAACACGACAACTAGTTGATCAACTCGATGAGCTTCATCCGAAAAAATCAAAACTTTTTGATTTTCAGCAACTGGTTGGAAAACTGGTTGAAAAACTGAAAAAAACCAAAAACCCACCTACACACTGCTTATTTTCATCAACCAGCAACCATTTTATCAACCAGTTGTGCGATTAGTTGCTCGTCTATAGGGGCCTTCAGTCAAATCGTTCAGTGAAAACTTCAGTGCACTTTAATGTATTAAAATTTGTTCAACCAATCAGGGCTGTAGCCAGGGGGCAATGCCCCCCTACTACAACCGTTTGCCCCTCTGGCCAAACCAGACAATGAAAAACTTTAAATGAATAATTAATATGCATTTTATTGATATATTTGTTAATTGCTTTAAAATTAGTTTAGTTTAAAATAACAAAAAATGTACATATTCACCTTATTCATCACTTGAATATGTATATGAAAGTTGTTTAACAAAATATTTCAGACAAATGGTTACAATTTTTCAAATTTCAGCATTTGCTACCAAAAAATAAGATTTAAATTTTTATAATTTTTTAACCCGCATCCATAGGAAATTTCTAGAAATGAAAAGCACGCTGTGCACCAATTTGATGCAGATACAAAAAGAATATATAATTCATTGAAATGTTTTTAATTTTAAATTTTTTTATGCATGATGATTGCTTATTAATTTAAAAATAAGAAGAAACTGCAAATCTTAATTCTAGCAAAAATTTAAAGAGGCAAAATATTTAAATCAAAACATGCATGTTTGCTCTTAATAAATAAATCTGAATAAAAAATTTGCATCAATTTGATGCAAACGACGGAATCGGGTTACTTCAATTTTTTTTATTTGTTTTACGTAGCCCATTTCGCAACTCTTTCTTATATTTCTAGCCACTTTAAATAAATCTTGCATTTTTACCTTCATTTTATTACAAAGTCCTGAATTAATTTTTATATTATTTTAAAAATAATATACTACAAATCCATGTAAATATTATAAAATAAGCTGTTTTTTAATAAATATGTGTAATGCATTCATTTCACACGTTAAAAAATTGTTTTTTTTTAATTTAAATTGAAAAACAAAAAAATTGCACCCCAAGATTCATGCCTGCCCCCTCTGTCTTCTTGGTCCGGCTACAGGCCTTCAACCAATTCAACGAGTTAAGGTGCGGTAAGTTAGATTTAAGTGAAAAGGTTGTTAGAAGGTTGAAGAAGTTATATCTTATTGAATATGAGCAAAGTCAACTTCTTTGTGCGAAACTACTATCGAATAGATGGGTTTTTTGAGTTTTAGCATACAATATTAAAAAAATGAGCAGGAAAAGCAATAAATCCTGCACTAAAAAGAAATATTTAATAAACTTTAAATTGAACCCGGACCTCTCAGATTGAGAGTTCTCCACACTAACCACTACTCGAAAGCCCTTCGTACCATGATGTGATTCATTCAATATTAATTATTACTTGAAGCTATGTTGCAGTAGATGACAGGAATTTATTTAAGGGATTGTGCATTAGCTATCCTACATATTATATTGTGAATGCGTGAAGCTATCATGCAGCAGATCACAATTATCGATCAAATACTACGTTTCCATAGCGAGTTAAGTCGAGGCTCATTCGGGATTAATTTCCCATGGAAACGCGAGTTGAGTTGAATTTCGTTAAATTCACAAAACTCCACGAAACTTGTTAGATTTAACTGAGTTAGATTGGATGCGTTCAGAATATGAAACAGTTGAGCGAGGTTTTATTGATTATTTGTTATTTTATTTTATTTCTGCCACTGCCCTGACATAAAATATAACAAACCGTTGTTCAGCAGGCACACAAAGTAGCGGAACCTAATACTGATCATAGACTTAACATGTTTAGTAAATTTTGCACCTTCTGAACGCACACATTTATACTAAGAAAAAATTACGAATAGAATGGCCGAAGTCCAGCTCGAAGCTAGAAAAGCCATTTTGTCAACTTGACGAAAACCCAACTCAGGCCCAACTCGCCATGGAAACGTAGAAAAAAGCATTGTGCATTAGCTATCCAAACAACAAAAGTAGCAAGGTTCCATTGAACGGGTTGAGAATTATGACAAGATGCTAATTGTTTTTTAATGAGAATTCAGACATGAATGTTTATAGGCACTTAAGGCAAGGCCGGTGGTCTAGCGCTCGAAAATTTTAGCTATTTTTGAGATTTTTTTAAAAAGTTAAAATGTTGAACAACGATATTTAAACATTTAAGATACATTGTAATGCTCATTCATCATAAAAAAATTATTTTTTTAATTTAAGAAATTGTTGATCTTGCTCGAAATGGCGGTCAATGAGACGCTCTCAAGGAAAAGTGGCATTTGCGGTGTTGTAGAGTTTGACTTTTCTATTTAAATGAAAAATAAAAACCTAGAATATTATTAATCACTATGAGTGCAGCCATGGCTGGCTCTAGAAAAAAAGACATGAAAAATTGACAGAATGATGCGCTTTTCAAAATTAAGTTCTTAAAACAGATTGTTTTCTTCCGGTTATTAAGTGTGAAATATATGATGTTTTTGAAATAAAACTTTGATTCTAGTTCCAGCGATAGCCACTGATGTTATAAATAGCATATTTAAATTTCAGATGATTTGGCTGAATAGTTTTTGTTTTTTCTACAACACAATGCCGAAAAAAGTAGTTTCGAAATAAATGAGTATAAAGAGAATGAATGAAGATGAAACACTGTGGCTCGACAATTTCTAAAACGGCTGTAGAAATGAAAATAACGTCAGAAAGACAATACTTTAGAAATATAAAAAATCAATTTCATAAAAATTATAGGCCTTAAACAATGCCGTTTTGATATATATAATTTGCGAATGATAAGCAATCCAAATATTTGGACAACACGATTAGAACGTGATGTAAAATTTTCTAGAAATATCGACGACATTATATCTATTACATTACGTTTGATATTTTAGATATTAAAACCCAATAATTTCATTAACATTTTCAAAAATTATTAATAATTTATATAAAATAATAATGTAAGGTTATAAAATTAACTGGTGGGAATATTATTTTTTTTTATTTAACATTATGGTATTTAAAATATTTCAATTTAAAAATTTTTTATTAAAAAAACCATTAAATAAAAAACTTCGTTTCACTCGTATGTCCAGCAACGCATCCGTTCTTTTTCTTTCTTTCTTTCTTTTTTTGTAGAAATAAACATTATTTTTGTTGTTTTTACTTTAATAATTTCTCTTCCACTCATATAAACAATAAAATATATATAAAAACTCATAACTACAACTTGTAGATTTCAATGAAGCTTATTTCAAGAATTGGTGGTGCAAGAAAAAAGTATTATTATTTTTTAAATCAGTTCACCGAGCTTAGTCGAAAACGATAATAATATCGCTGAAAAATTCCAAAAATATATATATTGCCCCCCTGAGGAATTCAAGTAATTTGTGGTGAATACCCTGATTAAACAGAAAAATGTTGGAAAAAACTTATTGGTGCCTTATTCCAATACGAGTTGCAAATGAAAATAATTAAAAAAAATTTTTTTTTTGTATATACTTGTGCAAACTTTAAACCGTGTGTGCTAGGGCTTATATGAATCCGCTGTTTCTTAAATTTTACACGAAACTTTTTTCATCAATTAGCACAGTTTGATCCCCTATCTTCATCAACGAAGTGCCTAGAAATTTGTGGCTTTCCAAGTAAGCGATGGTCTTCCAGCTCTTCGCGTGCCTTGCGGGTTTCATTCGAATGACTGATTTGCCAGGTTATCGTTTGACTTTTGTAAGGTGTGTCCAATGTAACGCCATTTTCGCTGCCATATCTCGATATCTCAGAATTTTTGGACCGTTTAATGCCATAGCTATTGATTCGATATCGTTAACGGCCATCTTACAATAGCTCTGACATACATTAGATTCGAAAGGACTTAATTTTGTTCAGAGTGTAGTTGATTAGACTTCTTCAGACTCGAGAGCATTCCGAAGGCGCTGCGAGCTTTGCTGATTCTATTGTCCATGTCTAAATCAGCCCCAAAATTTAGAGAGACCAGGCGACCTAGATAGTTGAACTACTTGACCTCTTCCATAGCCGTTTGCCTCAGAATACTATTGTTTTACACTGAGTGTGCATGGTTTAAGTTTTTTTTTAATTAATTTTAAGGCCGGCCGGCTCTGCATTTGCCTGAAGCGATTGGCTCATCATGGCGAGTCCGCTGCTGGTGATTGCAATAATACAAATATCGCCGGCATAGTTTAAGTGACTCAAGCGATCGAAAGGGTGCCACTGTATTCCGTACTTCTCCGCTGAACCTACGGTGCAGAGCATAACATCATCAACTACCACCAGGAACAAAATAGGCTATAAAATGCATCCCTGTCTAACTCCTTGCCGTACTTTTAAAGCGTCGGCGCACTTTCTTTCCACGAACATAAGATACTGCTGTGATGAAAACTCGGCTGTTTGTTCGAGGATGATACGAAGTGTGCTTATATGACTCGATCTTCATACGATCTTTAATATTATGGCTTTCATTATTTTATAAAACACAAACTAAGCGGTAATACCTCGCCAGTTATTGCAATTTTTAAAGTTACCCTTCTTTGTAATTTTAACTACAACTCCATCTTTCCACTGCACTAAGGGTAGCAATATCTCAGATGCTAATTCTGGATCTGTTTTCGAAAGCTCTTCGAGTAAACCGTCCAATCCAGGCGCTTTGTTGTTTGTAAGGCCTGTGATTGCATTTGCAATTTCAGCACCAGAAGGCGGGCCGTCATCGATACCTCTGAAAGATCTGCTGGCTCGACATTGTTGACTCTGAGCACAAACTCGTCATTGAGCAAAATTTTTGTGTAGTTTTTAACTATTATGCAGTTTCCAAAACTTACCATCTCTTGAAAAGAATTTTGAGACGATCGAAGATGAAATGCGCTGTGCGAATAAACTCCTAACTCAATCAGCTAAGCGATGAACTGTGGTATTTTTTATTTATTTATTTCTATTTTAACTATCAACAATCGTTTAACAGTTTGAGTAATAACATATACATTATAAAAAAAATATGATATAAAACTAATAAAATGTAAACATAATTATATTAAAGAATATTACACTTTTATATTGTAAATTCATTTTAAACAATTCTTAATAAATTTTGTTTAAAAGTTTGTCTTTTCAGAGTGAAATCTATATGAGCACTTATGGAATTGAACGCTAAGCTCATATTATTAATAGGATCATTACGGCCATAGTTTGTCCTATGATACGGAATGTAAAAAAAATCTCTTTGCCTAAAATATCTCTCAGGCGCATATATTCTTAAAAGAGCGAGGAGTGGCGCGCAGTCTATATGTGACATAATTATATCGCGAACAAAAATAACAAGAAAAAATTTACGTCTGGAGGCTAAGGTATTAAGACCCAGAAGAGCACACCTAGATACGTACGTTGGCATAAAATTCCAATTTAATTTAAACATTATGTAACGAGTGAAACGTTTTTGTATTTTTTCCAATCGCAAAGAATCTACCTCGTAATGTGGATCCCAGATCACACATCCATATTCCAAGATAGACCTTACTAAAGATAAAAATAACGTTCTAAGGGTATATGGATCCTTAAATTCCTTCGAATTACGCCTCAAAAAACCCATCATTGCATTAGCCTTAGTAATTATGCAATCGTAATGGTTGGAAAAAGAAATTTTTCTATCAAATAGAATTCCCAGATCAGATGTAGACTCGACACGTGAAAGACTACTATTTGCGATTGAGTAATTAAAAAATTTGGTTCTTTTTTCATATAAAAAGACATAATGTTGCATTTGGCAACATTTAAATAAAGTCTATTAACTGAACACCATTTAATCATATTGTTTAAATCAATTTGAAGAAGTCGATGGTCGGAAGTTGAAGAAACCGAATTAAACAGTTTAACATCATCAGCATACATCAAACAGTTAGTATGCTGTAAAAAGTTTGGGTGATCGTTGATGAACAAGACAAACAATAGAGGTCCAAGGTGGCTTCCTTGGGGCACACCAGAATGGTTAGTAATAGATTTTGAGTAGCAGTTACCAATACGAACAACTTGATACCTATCAGAAAGGTAATTCCTCAGCCAGGATAACAAAGAGCAATGAAACCCCATTAGAGAAAGTTTTTTAACCATAATGGAGTGCTGAACTCTATCAAAGGCTTTGGCGAAATCAGTAAAAATTACGTCAATTTGATTGCCTTTTTCCATTTCAGTTTTAATGAAGTGAGAGAACAGTGTTAGGTTTGTAGAAGTAGATTTACCACTAACAAAACCGTGTTGGAATTCAGAGATAGAGTTCTTAATTCTAGCATAAATGTGTTTTTTGACAATTGACTCAAATAATTTAGGGATCAAGAGCAATTTTGATATCGGTCGATAGTTCGCTATATTTTGCCTAGAGCCAGACTTATGGATAGGGACTATAATGGATTCTTTCCAAATATTCAAAAGCTGCCCTGTCTTTAAAGATAAATTAAATAAAAGCGCTAACGGCTGGGCTAGCACAGCTGCGCAGTTTTTTAGAAATATTGGGGGAATATTATCAGGACCAGTTCCTTTATTAATGTCTAGAGTGAGCAAATCTTAAAAGAACTAATGAACCCATATCAATAATAGGGTTGTCATTATAATAAAAAGGGCAGTTGACGTCATCTCCGTCGTCTAATAAAAAATTCGATTGAAAATAATCAGCAAAAAGATTTGTGACGTCTGAAGTGCTACTTGCAGTTTTTTCGTTAAAAAACATATTTTTAGGGAAACCCTTCGTGTTCCTTTTTTTATTTAAGAAATTCCAAAAGTTCTTCGGATTTTCTCTAATATCAGACTCCAGCTTATTAAGGTGAGATTTGTAGAGCGATTCTTTAAGAGATGCGAATTCACTACGCGCCTGTAAATAGTTTTGACGAAAAGATATATTTATTTTACTTTTTTTGAACAATTTGTTCATACGGTTTTTTAATTCTGAAAGACTTTTATTGAACCACTCCGGCTTAGAACTTTTCCTTATCTTTTTAATAGGAACAAAGCGAGTAAATCCTTGATTTATAATTTCGATAAAAAAGTCATAATTATCTGACAAGATATCACCAAAACCCAGACGCCAATCCACACTCGATAAAAATGTAGATATCGCTGTGTAATCAGCTTTTTTAAATGCAAAAACAAAAGTATCTTCTTCTATGGCAGATGTATCATTAATAAGAATTTCTAATTGTATTAAAAGTGCTTTATGATGAAAACTATTATTTGAAAGAAGTAAATCCGATTCAACACAATTGGCATTTAGCTCATTATCAATAAAAATAAGATCTTAGATTTTGTTCAAGCTATTTGTGACAGAGTTTATTTGAATCAGACCCAAGGAATATATAGAGTCTAATAAATCGATTTCCAAATTGTTGCACATCGAGTTCGGAATCATACTTAAAAGATCCTTAGAATAAGTCCAATTTACACTACTTAAGTTGAAATCACCCAATACAATCGGGTATTCATTATCTTTGAGCCTATCAATTACGTTCAACATATTAATAAAGTGCATAGAATAAACTTCACTTGAAGAGCAAGGTGGAATATAAGATACAAATATATATATACTTTTAATATAGTTAGAACCATCACCATCCCAATTGCAATCTACACGAACGCTTATTTGTTCCAAGAGATCGGATGTGTTTAGCAATGATATCTGCTGACAACGATAAACTGCACGGATATCAATTAAGACACCACCACCTCTTGTTAAGCCAGTTGATGTCAATGACCGATCACGGCGAAAAACCTCGAACGTTTCATCAAAGAATTCAGATGTATAGATGCTCTGATGTAACCAAGTCTCCGTTAAAGCGATAACATCAAAAGAACAATCCATAATATATAAAGAAAACTGAGTGGACTTTGTACGGAGGCCACCCGAATTTTGGTAATAAAGTTGTAGAAATTGCTATGTTTATTTATATGTGAGATAGGTTTTGATGACAAAAATTCATGAGTTGTCCCACTGTCATTGGAGCGAACGGGAGCATTAGAAACGGAGAAGCACTGACCTTCGTTTTGTTCATTAACCTTAGTGCCAATTATTGCATTATTTTTATCGATCGCAGAAACCTCACTAAGAGAGTCAGTAACAACAATAGGAACAGCATTAACAGCATTAGAATAAGCGGCAGCATTTGCATTTTTAAGAGCACACACAGCATCACCAATCAGAGAGTCGGCAACAACAACAGGAATAGCATTACCAACATTGGCGTTAACAGCACCAGTAATTACAGCAACGGTGTCAGAAGAGAGATTCTCAGTGTCATCAAAAAATGCAGATTTACTGCTTGAGCAAGACAAAACATTCTGGGATGCTTTGGGAGCGCGATTGTTTTTCGGTATATTACGATCACTTTTATTTGTTTTATCAAATTGAGCGGGGGAACTAAGAGAATCACTATGATGCAAAACATTTGGCAAACGAGCAACCTCTGCATATTTAGCTTTAGATCGCGTGAGAATTTGAGTATCAGCTTTTGCTTTCGACCCTTTCTTATTACTCTCTGTGGGCACGAGATTAACATTTACCACAGATTCAAACAATTCTTTAACTTCTTGGACAGATTTAAGAGCATTTTCAATTTTAATAAGAATGTCTGAAAATGACTTATTTGCACAATGATCGCATTTAAAAAATATATTGTCATTATTGTTTATTAGATTTGATTTGATTGATTAGATTTTGTGGAAAGTCTGAGCATATTAATTTTTTTTCTCCTTTTAATCCCTTTGAACATTTTAATGAAATTCAATGCTATGTAAATTTAACATTCAATAAATAGCCGCCGCCGTGCAATAACATATAGAATTTACGTTAAACACTGACTTGTAGTCCTACTCTCCTTTAAACCCGAACCCAAATCAATTGCTTTTTTATCCACAAGCTGCGGTTGTGTTCCGCAGCACCGTCAATAAACTTAAACACAAAATTTGGGGTGGATCTGTTCATCTAATTAAGGTGCTGAATTAATACTATAATTAAAACCTCAACATGGAGCCACTCTAATTATGACTTTGCTGCAATGGCAGCAAATTTATATTTGGTTGGTCAAACAAACAGCTTGAGATCTTGAGCAGCATGCTAGCAAGCAACAATTTAGGATTTAAAGATTTTGTGACTTAAAGCTTAATGCTTGAATTTAAGCCCTTCACCTTAATGCGATGCAAAACTTTTCACAGGACCTCGAATTGAAAAAAGCACAAAAAACCCTATTGTCTGGGAATTGCACTCCGTCAACTCGGAAGAAATTGAACTTCATTCTTTATTGTTGTTGGTGTTGTTTTTGTTGTTGTAGATGTTTTAGCATGCAAATGAAATTTCCAGCTTGAAGTAAATTTTAATATCAATCAAGGTGAAATATTAACAAAGTCAACGAATGCACTCTGCTTGGTAAGGTTGGCTGAGTTGCCAAGGACATTATTGCACTTTAGCGCAGCTAGCTGGTTGGATGGCTGACTGGCTGCCTCTAATCCTGGCACAAGTTCAGGCTCAATACCAGGAGTTGCTTAAACAGGCAGAACAATGAGGACGGAAACAACGATGACTACATCTAAAGCGGCAGCTCATAAAAATTCCTTTACAGACAGCTCAAGGATCTAGCTGCTTTCGCGAAAAAACAAAAGATGGCGGCAACAAAGAAACAAACTTAAATTGATTCCACGGTAGATTGCGCGCTGAGCACACGCTGAAGGGAGATTTGGTGACAAAAAAAAGTTCTGCTAAGGTAAGTGAAACAGTGCGGGACGTAATGCAAGCGTGCAACCGTTGTAGCCAATAAAGTCTGGCAGGAATGTACAGATCTTGTAGAGCAGCGGGTAGGCTATAAGATTGGTGGAGCACACAACCTATCCTCAGTCAAGTTGAAAGCAAGTTATTCGCAATAAGCAAATTTAACGAAGTCAACTGCAGCAAATGTTTTTTGCAACATCCGCCAAGGTAGGCAGGAGCAGCAACTACAACAACAGCAATAGGAACAATTGCAGCAATGACTAAAACTACTCGAGCAACATCAACTATGTGGCGACAATCGACGAGGCAGACGTCACACAGTGGGGTATTGATGCATGACATTTGACATTTTAACAAAGTTTTGACATTTTTTTAGTTACAATGGGTCCAGATAAGAAAAAAACAACAATTGGTTGATATCCTTTAGTGGATTTTTTTTTCAATTAAAATTAAATTTTTCATACCTAGAAATATAATAAATTTTCTTTTTTAATATTTTGTTTTCTTGTAATAACTTTTATTCACTGCCGCTTAGTCTTTATCATTTGTTTAAAAAAAATCGGTATCACTACTTTCACCTATATTTTCATCATTGTCTTCATCGGATTTTCCCGTATCTGTTGTCTTCATTTGTAGGTGGTACAAGCATATTAACAGCTATTTGTGTCAACTTTCGCAACTTCTTTTGCGGTAATTTCCTTTTTCTTGAAATGATTGGTTCTGGAGTTATGAAAAACCTATTTAACATATCCTCAAGGGTTTTATCTGCTTATTTTCCTTGAAAAATGCTCTCTGAAAGATTTTAAGTCCATATTTCTTGCGCCTCTTCAAAATGTTGACCAATCAGCAATAAACAATACTCTATGATTTCAGGGCCATGAATTAAGATTTTATGCACAGTTTGGGGCATATTATACCATAAGTACTTTTGTACAAATTATTTAGTTTAGAAATTTTCGATGTTTACACGAAGTAAACGACACGAAGTCCGCATGAAATAACGATTAAAATAATATGCATTCTTTTAATAAGCTCTACATCAGTCTGGGTTATAGATGCGGTTAATTCTGCATTAAAAAAAAAATAAAAGTCGAGCAGAATTGCCATCATCCGAACTTCCAAATCCTGACTTTGGTTTATCAGTTACTAAACCAAGTTTTGTTCTAAATTCTTTTCGAATTCTCGACTTATTTGCTGATACAACCTGCTTATCTGATTCCTCTCTTATCAGCCATTTTTGACGTAGAATTGCGTCATGCAGTGAGGTTCGTATGGGGGTCATTTTAAAAAAAATTTTCAAGCACATTTAGGCACATTTAAGCTTAGTTGACTCTTTGGGGTATACCTACAGCCATTAATATTCATTGTACAATGAACAAAAATATACCAAAATATCAGTTAAACTACGAATAAAACCACTATACAACTTTGGATTTTGTCACTTCTTTAATAAAGTCACAAAACAGAAAAATCTAAGAAGAAAAAAATGCATATAAATATTCGTATGAGAAATACATAAGCAGCTTCAGGAGCTGCTTATGCTGTTGTTATTGTTCGTTTGATTCGCAATCCTGTCGTTTGTTGTTGTGCTGCTTTTGTTGTTGTTGTAATTAATTTATATGTAAATTGTACATATATAAATACACATAAGATACTTTCGTTTTTGTCGTTTGTTATTGGTTTTATTGATTCTCAGCAAGATAAATGAAATAGAGAATGCAGAATACAGAATACAGTGCTTTGAAAACTCTATTTTTGAAATACCATAATAAATTCGAATTATTAATATTATACATTATATTTCTTGAATATTAAAAATATATTTTGTTAACTAAAATTTTGGAAACTAAACTAAATTTGAATAAATGAAGAAAAAAATATGACCCATAGCTCGTTTCATTACCAATAATACAATGAATTATAAATTACTTTTAAAATATACATATATGTATATAAGGGTGCATCTTTTTTTTTAATTCACTTCTAATAGCATTTTTCTGGTGCTTTAATTCATAATTAAAAAACCTGTGCAAGGAGAAGGTTCACAATTGATTTCTTCAAGTGGCGTCACGCCCTAGAATGTCCGCATATCGTAAAAATTCGTCTTTTTCGTAGTTGTTTGACAAATATTGATATCTATAAAAGTGTATGCACTGAAGATCAGTGACACAAATTTTTTATTACTGAATTATATGTAGGCTATGTGGAAAAATCGAAATCATAAATATATATATAATTTCACTTTTCAGGACAATATTTTGAACAGATTGTAGGAAAAAAATTTTCAAATTCGTGAGAATATCGCACTTTTTGAAAGGGTGCGCCAACTAAAAAATGTACACCTTCAATTTAAGAGTTTTTAGAAGTCTCTAAGTGCTCTGGAATCAAAGTTAAAGTATTTTTAAGAGTTTGTAATTCTAGAGTTTTCAGATCTGTGAACGCTCATTTTTCATCTCTGGATATTTCAAATCCATTGTTAAGTGCGTAGAATGTACGATTTTACATATTTTATCTATTTTAACGCAATATTTCCGAATTTATTTTTTCATAATTTCACTCTGATAGTATTTAGATTATTATGATAATTGATTATACGGTGCTACAGTGGAAATGTACTTTTACTCTTTTTTAAGTGGCATAGTCTAGGTTATAGGTCAGGTCAAGTACAATACGAAACCATATTTGAAATTGTTAATATACCCCAAAAATTTGATTTTGCCGATAAAAAAACGTTTTTTTGGTACATGGCACATAACACAATCAGCAATTCTCACGAATTTGAAAATTTTTTTGCTAAAATCTGTTCAAAATATTGTCCTTAAAAGTGGAATTATATATATATTTATGATTTCGATTTTTCTACATAGTCTACATATACCTCAGTAACAAAAAATTTGTTTCACTGATCTTCAGTGAATAAGCTTTTATAGAGATCAATATTTATCAAACAACAACGAAAAAGACGATTTTTTACGATATGCGGACATTCTAGGGCGTGACGCTACCTGAAGAAATCAATTGTGGGTCTTCTCCTTGCACAGGTTTTTTATTTAGGAATTAAAGCACCAGAAAAATGCTATTAGAAGTGATTTAAAAAAAATCGATGCACCCTAATGTATATGCTCTTTACTACAGGACAAATAAATAATTAAAATTTTCCAATATACATATATTTCCATTTATTAAACATAACTTTGAATTATATTTAGTTTTAACCAACATAAAAAATGAACAAAAACAACATATTCATCACTAAAACTATCAAATAAAAACTTTTTATAAAAGAAAACAAATTTTTACATGAATTTTATTGTGAGCTTTTTAGATTAAGTAAGTTTGAAGAATGCAACAACAAAAACAAAATTGTTTTTGGATAATTTTTATTTAGAAGATAAAATACTTTAAAATACTTTTGAAAAATATATGTTACCCCAGACAAAATTTTTGGCCGGAAAATGAACTTAAAACGGCAAACAGTTAGTCTGTTTATTGGAATAGAAATGAAATTATTTTGGCCCAATTTTGGCAGGGCAGGGCGGGAATTGTACCAAAACCAGCCAGTTGACTGCCACTGTACAGAACAGCAGACTGACTAACAGAGGCTCAAAAATGTATAAGAGAGCACGCAAGTGGCGTTCAGTGGAAGCAACTTGGCAGGGAATGTACAGAGCAGAATACATGCAGGTAGGGGCAAATCGATTCACATAAATTTTGAACGGCTTTGGTGTTGTGACATACAATTTTGAGTGAGATTTTTAAAAAGTAAATTTCTAAGTTATTTTAAAAAAAGTTTATCTTTAGTATATCAGGTGTAAGCAAACCCAAACAGCGAAGGGAATCCACGTCTGTTTTATTGAAAAGAATGGTGAGTTTTAAAATTATTGCTCTATAAAAACATAGTCCAACACGCAAAAAATAATCAGATTTCCTTAACGAAATTTGACAGAGAAATGTTAGTACCGTATACTCAGTTAAAATTTTTAATTAAGATGATGAATTCGCTGTTCACTCATCCTTCCCAGAATCAAAAAATTGTGCATGAGACGAGGATAGTGAAGATCCGATTGCTGGAAAAGATCGATTTGTTCTAGGATCTCCGATATCAACATCTGAAGTCTTCACCTCAATTCTAGCATACGTTTTTCGATATAAACTAAGCGGTTCTGCATTTAGCAGTTTGTTGGAATTGATTGATTCCATCCATGTGCCCTAAAATGTCCATCTTCGCTTACGTCTTTAAAAAACATTTCATAAAAATAAATTCCGCTATTGAGTGTACGGCGCACTGCAACAACTGTTACAGACCAGTAAAAGGAAATGCGAGGAATATAATAGTACAGACGAATTCGGATATCTGCTCACCTTTTCAATAGAGGCACAGCTACAAGCAATTATTTCTTGCCCAGATTTCTGCAAACAAGTTGTCACCATATTAGCAGAAAAAAGAAAATGTTGACAGGCTAGACGACATTTACGATGACGAACTGTATCGCAATCAATGCGAAAAAAGCTTCATGAATGACCCCAGGAATTTATCATTTATGTGGTATTTTGACAGAGCAGCACTCTATTTAACTTATACTATTAACTAGATTTTTACGTAGTAATTAACAAATGCACTAAAAATTATTCAAAACAGACGGTCTTACCAAATATACAGTGATGGTCACGAATTTAGCACACACTGTGTTAGTAACTCTAATTTGAAATTTTTTACATCTTATTTTGAGAAATGTAATCAAATATTTTTTGTTGAGTATTGTTAAAGTTAACTCTATGTACCGTTAGTTGGTTTCTTAGTTATTCTTAAATTTTCTGACATATTTTAAGAAGTATGAATCAATGTGGTTTAAATGCTGGACACGAATTTAGCACAGGTTAGATTTACTGTTCCATATCGTATTTTATTTTCGTTAATTAAACTTTACTAGTAAGATGTACTAAATTTATTAAGATTCTATTTGAGTTCTAACAAAAAATTGCAGAAAGATATGGCGAAAGGCTACTGATGTTCAGAGGCTCAGCGGCATTTGATTCAGCAAATGAAAAATGGTGGAAGCACAGTTTCAGAGATTGCTCTGCTTTTTAGATGTTCGTGAAAGTTATTATATAACGCATTACAACATGTATAGCAGTATTAGAGCATTAAAAATGTAAAATAGTGACCAAGAGCGCGAAAAACAATAGCAAGAGAGGGCTATTTGATTTATAGAGCTTCACTTAGTGATCCTTTTAAGACCTCAAATAAAATTAAAAATGAAATTTCATCAAAATATGGCATAAATGTATCCTCAAAAGGCATAAAAAGACGCTTGAATGAAAACAATTTCCGTAGCTTTATAGCCCAACATACACCACATGTGTCGCAAAAAAATATTAAATGCAGTCTTGCGTGTGCAAAAGAATATTTAAAAAGTCAACGAATTTTTGGAAAAATATGCTTTGGAGGGATAAATCAAAGTTTTGCCGGTTTACATCTGACAGCAAACAATATGTGTGGCGTCCTCAAAACATGCAACACAATCCAAAGTACACGCTCAAGACGATTAAACAGGGTGGCTGAAATTTTATGGCATGGGCGGCGTTTTCTTGGCACGGAGTTTGTCCGATTGTTAAAATTTACCAAAAAATGGATCAGCACGCTTAAAAAAACGTACTTGTCAATACCATGATACCGTTCCAAGAGGATAATTTGCCACTTCAATGGCATTTATGCAGGATAATGATCCAAAGCACAGTGCTCACATAGTTAAGAGTTGCTTGGAAGACAAACATATTGATATTTTGAAGTGGCCATCGCAATCATGGGACTTAAACCCGATTGAGAATCTGTGGAGGGATGTCGAGCAGCAAATACTAACAGTAAAATCCAAAAATTTGCCAGATTTTTTAAGGGAAATCCAAAGGATTCGGTAAAGTATTCCAAAGTACCGTTGTGAGGATTTGGTCAAAAGTTTACCAAGGATATGAGATGCAGTAATTAAGAATAAGGGATTTCCTACGAAATATTGAGTTTTATGCAATCAATTTTGATTATATTTTTCATCCTAGACATTTTTTCGCTCGTGTGCTAAATTCATGACCAAGTCGAAATGCTTATTTTTCATTTTTATTTGATTTTAAGTCCTATAAGAAAAAGTTTTGAAATAAAAAAATGTATATAAGAAATATAAAAGACATAATATATACACTAAAAAAAAACTTCATTAAAAATTTACAACACATAAATGGAAAATATAAGTATTCACTTTACTTTTTTAAGTGTGCTAAATTCGTGACCACCACTGTAAGTCACTCTTGTTCACCAGTATATTAGATCTTTTGAAATACAGTAAATTTCGCCACAATGTATTAAAAAATGAATTTTGCATTACATGTAAATATTTCTTATGATTTGTGATCCACCAAATATGATTATTAGTGTTTCACTAAATATGATTGAAAACGAATAAAGCACCTTTACCTTTATACATTTTAAACATTTTTAAATAACGTTTATTTATGCAAGCTTTCGCCAAAAAAAATTAATTGTAACTGTCAAATTCACATGATAAATGTGAAAAGGTTTTCAAAAATTTCAACTTAAAGCCAGTAAAAAGTTAGAGCGCAGAAGAGTTAGACAGAATAAAAGCGTCTTCCAGTATAAGACGAGGTAATTCTGTTGTCTAGAAAGCAAAACATTTTTAAGCTGCTAGACCATTTCAATTGGATGCCAATACAATGCTTGTTTTTAATAGAGTTCATGTGTCTGCCAGTACAGATCGAAAGAATTCTGTTCTGTAGAAAACAAAACTTTTAAACCTGCCCAAATATTTCAGTTCAATGCAAAAATAATGGTTTTATTTAACAGAGTTCATATGCCTGCCGTTATAGTGCGTAGGAAGGTTGCTGCTGAAAAAACAAAAATGTTTGAGCTGCTTGAATATTTCAGTTGCCGTCCAATACAATGCTGAATTTGGACACACTGCCTTCTACTGACTTTTCCATGCCTTCATGCTGCTACTTTCTGGCAGCCTTTTATAATAAAAAGTAAACTGGCCGCCACCACATTTCAGCATACTGCCAGAACTCTGCTCATTTGCCACAATTATGCTGGTATAATGCCATTTCCCTGTCGAATATTTTGTCTGGGGTAATGAAAAAGAATACAATTTTGCTCTATTTCTGTATAAAAAGGAATTCTACGTCTACACTTACGATACTATCGAAACTGCGTCTTTTTTTTACTACAAAAATCGTATCCAGTCATGTGGTGTTGATAAATCAATATTGTATTTATTTTAATTTTTAGCATAAAAAACTGATTCAACCGCTCGGTTTTAAGGCAGGATGACAAGCATTTATTTAAGTAAAGCAAAAAAAAAAAACAGATATTTTAAAAATAAAAACATGTTTATTAGGGCGGGTCAATTTGTATGGACGAATTTTTTGGAGGTCTGGCTCAGCGAAATTCGTAAAATACATGTAATTTCAAGACTTTTTCTCCACTACAGCATATATTGGGGGTTGGAATTAATTTTAAAGGTTTTTTTTCGGTTTTTGAGCATTTATTTAGAAACAACGGTACAATGTATATTATTCAAAGTATTGTCCATCGTTAGCTACAACATTTTCCCATCTTTCTGGCAGCATATGGATTCCGCGCCGGAAGAACGATTCGTCTTTTGAGGCAATCCACGAATCGACCCATTTTTTGGTATCCTCGTAAGAAGTGAAGCGCTGCTCAGCCAAGCCATGCGTCATCGATCTGAATAGGTGGTAGTCGGAAGGGGCTATGTCTGGGCTATAAGGCGGGTGGGGTAGCACATCCCAATTCAGCGCCTCCAACGTTTCCTTGACGGTTCTTGCAACATGTGGCCGTGCGTTGTCATGCTGAAAAACCACTTTGTCGTGTCTTTTGGCATATTCCGGCCGTTTAACCTTTAATGCTCGGCTCAATTGCATCAATTGTTGTTGGTAGCGTTCCGCAGTGATGGTTTCGTTAGGTTTTAGCAGCTCATAGTACACGACATCCTTCTGATCCCACCAAATACACAGCATAAACTTGGCGCCATGAATATTCGGCTTGATGCATGGCCGGGTGGTCCCCACGATTTTTTTCGCTTAGGATTATCGTAATGGATCCACTTTTCATCGCCAGTGACAATACGATGCAAAAAACTCTTCCTTTTATGCCGTTGAAGCAGTTGTTCGCACATGCAAAATCGCCGTTCAACTTCTCTCGGCTTCAACTGGTACGGCACCCAATTTCCTTGCTTTTGAATCATTCCCATGGCCTTCAAGCGTTTGCCGACCGTTGATAAGTCGACTCCCAATGATTCTGACAATTCTTGAAGGGTTTGACACGAGTCTTCATCGAGCAAAGCCTCCAATTCCTCATCTTCAAACTTTTTCGGCTGGCCCGGACGCTCATTGTCTTCCGTATCAAAATCACCACTTTTAACCCACGGAACCAGTACTCACAAGTAGAAATCGATGGAGCATAGTCCCTGTAAGCCTCAGTAAGCGTGCGTTGTGCTTCAACCGCTTTTTTCTTCAAATGGAAGCACAAAAGTAAACCTTTTAAACAGAGAAAAAAATATATGTTGTTTACACTTCAGTGGAATGACACATACTGAAAAATGAAGCTTACACAATGTGCTTTGAAATGAATATAGTCACAGGTGTGCCCGATGCGATCTATTGATAGTTACGCCATCTCTTAGAAAACCTTTAAAACTAATTCCAACCCCCAATACAAATTCTGAAAAAAAGCTGTGCGGACTTTCGTAAATAGATTTTGTTCTCAATTATAAAATATGAATGTATGAATGTATGTGTATGAATCTATTTACGAAAGTCCGCACAGCTTTTTTTCAGAATTTGTATATGCTGTAGTGGAGAAAAAGTCTTGAAATTACATGTATTTTACGAATTTCGCTGAGCCAGAATTTGACCCGCCCTAATGTAGATACTTATATAATTACAGTTGAGTCTGGATATAGTGAACTAATTTTTGCAAGGCCTGTTCATAAGTGCGGGTCGATTTAAAAATCGCCCATTGCTCAGTGAAAATCGTATTCCAGGGATCAAAATAAGAAACTTTGCCCGAGGAACTATACCTCTAAAACGAATTCTAATGCCCCAACTTTTGACTTTTGTCCCGTAGGGTCAAATTTTGAAAAATCCCTATTTGACCCATTTAGAGTGCCCCAATCGAGTCCAAATGTGTGACCGAATCCCACTTACTTTAGAGGGCCGATCCACCCATGCCCTTGGCACACCCCCTGGAACCCCCCTGGGGTTCCTCATACAAAAATTTAAAAATCACAATTTTTGGCACTTTACATGAAAAAATCAGCGAAATGGGATCGCCACTGGCATGGGTGGATCGGCCCTCCAAAGTTAGTGGGGATCGGTCATACATTTGGACTCAATTGGGGCACTCTAAATGGGTCAAAGAGGGATTTTTTCAAAATTTGGCCCTACGGGATAAAATTCAAAAGTTGGAGCATTAGAATTCGTTTTAGAGGTATAGTTCCTCGGGCAAAGTTTCTTATTTTGATCCCTAGAATACGATTTTCACTGAGTAATGGCCGATTTTTAAATCGACCCGCCTAATGCACACGCTTCTATTTTCCATAAGTGCAAAGCGTCTACCCTGGTGCATAGACAGGTTTCGAGCATGTTCTTTTTAACCCTAACCCTCCTGACACGGGTACCTGGGTACCCGAAACGACTTTGAGTCAAATATTTTTGAAGCCAAAAAAATTACACACTTGAGGTTCCATTATATCTTATAAAAAGTCGTGTTCTATAGTTTTTTTCGCATTTTTAGCATTCTAGAATTTTTTGGTTGGTTGTAGAGCCGATCCAAAGTCGAGTAGTCCCCACCCTCCTGATAAGGGTAAACGGGTATCCGTAAATGTCTTCACACATTTCGTATAAAGAATGTGATATAAAAGTAATTTTGGGTTTCTTTCAAGTCTGTTTTTTTATTTTATTATTGATTATTAAGGATATAATCTGGATACATAAAAAGCAAAACACTCTCTGCCTTCCTGTCTGTCTGTCTATGTGATTTCTATGGACTCTAAAACTACTGGGTCGATCGGGCTGAAATTTTGGCAGCTATTTGTTTCAAGTACGAGATGGTTTAGAAAATTTTTCCACACCCACCTTTTACTGCCCACAAATTAAAAAAAATGCAATATTTCAGACAATTTGGGTCGTATTAGACTAAAATTTGGAAATTAAGTTCGGTTTGTTACTGTCGGCAATTGCATTCAAAATGGACATAAAATGGACAGTGATTTCATTATTTGAGGTCAATAGAAACGCAAACGACACTTCGATAGCAACCGACCAGTTTTCTCTCTCAGTTAAACCGAATGAAACTGCAACGTTTGAGCAAACTGACTCAGAATTTTTTTTTATTTTATTTATTGGCCACACAAGGCAATGCAATTTACTTATTCAAACTTATTCTTACAGGTTTTGCTTAAACAGGTTTTATTGATCATAAACTCAAAAGTGGCCAGGACATTGGTGTATCGGGTTGTTCGATTATGTGTACCCCTTTTATATTGGTTTCATGTTTAACGTCGTAAAGTGATGCCAAAAAGCCTCAACGAGAGTTTCGTCTTTTTTTCGCATTTGGATGAATGCTAGAATAGACACAAAATGCATCCAATGCAGCCACGTCGATCATGTTGTAAAAAATAACTAGCTGCCATATATTTGTTTTACGTTGGGTGCTATACTTAGACAACATCTGGTCCATTACGTCTACTCAGCCTTTGTATTTGTTGTATTAGACATTTATTTTCTCTTTTCTATTTACTGCTAGCACTCTTTTTTAATAATTTATAATTGACAAAAAGAAAACGCTATTCTTCTTCCAGATTTCAACAGATAAAAGTTCCATTTTTGTTGAATCCATATCGGGGCTTATCTATATCGTCTGTGGGGTGTGGCCGTAGCTCTTTTGGATGTAAGAAAAGCTTACGTGGAGTTATTTAGATAACTTTAGATTTCGTCATGGCAAATCGTTCAAAGAACTCGACTAAAGTACATTTTTTTTCTGGTTGAGGGCTTGAGTGGGGTTTTATGGTCCAGCAGCACTTTGTGTAACAATATATGATGGCGCTGCGCTAGAAGATTTGCCTAAAGAAACGTTCTTTTCGATAGAGGTGCATTTCGTTCGCTCAACATCGAAAAACTTTTATAAAATCAAACCAAAGTTAATCAACTTTATGAGCCGAAACCTAAACACGAACTGACAACGCTATGAAACAACGAACTCTCACACAATTAAACATTCACAAGCACACATACACAGCCGATCATTGTCTTCACATCACGTTAGACGTAAACAGTACCATGCGTTTACATGTCTTATCTATGATTTTCAGAGTTCCCATACAAATTACACACGGGTAGCCAGGTACCCTTATCAGGAGTCAACGTATGCAAATGTTATCAGGACGGTAAGGCCTTTTCCACACTTTGTCAACGCAATTCCAACGAAATATCAACGCAACAGCGAAAAAGTTGAAAAGCAATGCAACTATAAACCGAATGTTTTCAGACTTGCTTCGAAAGTCATGCAACACATAATAATATAATAACTCATTTTTTCAACTTCCTGAACTAATTTATTATTTAACACATGCTCATTCATCCTGCAAACTATTTCATCTTCTTTAAGATTCTATTAATGAAAAAATAACTAATTAAGTTATTCACCTTGATTAATACTGCACTACAAACAATTCACAAAACAAACAAACTGATGCAACAAGTCGCCGATGAAAATTGCGGAAAGCCGCGTTGCGATGAACAGGTTGAGAACGTGTCGAGAACTTGTTGCGTGCAAGTTGCTTAATCTGAAGGTTCCGGTATAACAACACAGGCTAGCAACTTGAGTTGGAGTTGCGTTGACCAAGTGTGGAAAAGGCCTTAGGGTTAAACAGTTGACCTTTGACGTGTGAAAATGGAAAAAAGAACAGAAAACATTTAAGTGCACCAAGAAATAGAACATTGATGAAATTAATTTACTAGTTGATTGTTTGAAGCAGGCTGAGGTTTTTATGTTACGGTTGATATTTTTATGGTTTATTGATAATTATCAGTTCATCAAGAGTTTCATATGTATTTGTTAGAAATGTGTTAGAGCCCGAACAGAACCAAAGCGGATGTCGGTTGTCGGATTCGCCGTGCAACAAAATACATGAAAATACATGCAGCCGCCAAAAATGAGACCGCCAGAATAGAATCTATTCTAATTTTTCTCTGACGGCTGGCGGATCTCTCTCTGAGTGACTCAAATGTTTCCATATTTTTGCTAAGGATTGGATACGTTCAGTGTTATTTTCTTAATTTTTACTGTGATCTGACATTCTGTTTTTGTGCCTGTGTTGCATTCATGTGCATTCAAAGCGACATATAAAATAATTTGTATCATTCCCTAAATGTAATGCAACCGTGATCCAACAATCGCCACCGCTCCAGTTCTGGACGTGTTCTCAGCGGATTTCGCCGAGAGAGGCCCGCCACCCGACATCCGCTTTGGTTTGGTAATTTTCTGTTCGGGCTCTTACATGATATCTCGGGAGCAACAATTTTCTTCTTTTCCCTTCTGGGAGTCTCTATACAAAAAACACATTAAAATAGAAAATATCATTACACGTGTAAACAAAAACCTTACGAATGGGACTCAAAACAGTTTTCTTCACAAAGATTTCAAATTTTTTTTGCTGCACTCGAAAACTTTCACTTTCAATAAATTTTTCGGCATGTTCATATTTAATTTATGAAATATTTTATTTTCCTAGACAACTGCTGATTCTGACAAATAAGACATACTTCAATAAATTTCACAATCAAAAGGGGGTGTGTTCACGAAAACGTAACTGCTCAACTACAAGTCCTCAACTGCACTGGCTAGTGCACTGAATCGTGCATACCCCTATTTTGTTATATTTGTGTAGCAGAGATGCAGTGATTGAGCTTACTCATCGTGATGTGAGTTCGCTAGCAGCAAAGAAACCCACTATTCTTTTTTCAAAGTAAAAATCAATCTTTTATTCATATTATTTTATACATTAATATTAATAGGATATACAATTAAATTATATTTATTTCATCAAAATCATGTTGATTTTATATGATTTAAATACAAATTCTAAATGTTTGATAGTTTAAATCATACTTGATTTTAAATACAAATTCTAGTTGTTTGATAGTTTAAAATCGTTTATTAAGCTTAAGGTCAAAGTTAGAACAATTAATTGTTCTAACGAATCTTTTCAAAGAAACAACAACAACAACAAAGTTTTTTCAATATGAAAAGGAAAATATCACTGGCTGATTTTATTGCAATTTCGGCCGTGCTAAAGGCTTCATCAGAAATCTTTGTGATACCTCGTGCAAGCGCGCACTAGCTTAAATCAAGTATGATTTAAACTATCAAACATTTAGAATTTGTATTTAAATCATATAAAATCAACATAATAAATAACAAGGTCATTTAGGAAAAAAACTAATCAAAATCGTTATTTTATTACTTTAACAGCATAAAGTTTTAAAAAAGTCACACCAATTATGAAATCCCACGATTATCTTATGAAAATCTTTGTTACCATCGAAATACAAGAAATATCCACATATTAAAATTTCTAAACGAAAATGCAACCCATCATTGGCATGGAATCTCAAACGCACGAGCTAGTAGAACAATTCTCTACTTACAACATTGATTGTACTTTACCCCTGCTTTAGATTTTTACGGGATTAGGTCGAAGCAAAGTCTGAAGTCGAATTTAGTGTTACTTCATAAGAACTCGTTGTTTCTAGTTTAGCTATCAAAAGCCGACCGACCTAACGCGCTATTGAGTTTTGGGCATAATAAACTCCATGCGAAGGTTGCCAAATAACTTTAGATTCACAGACTAAATTAATTGGAACCATGGTGGCTATAAAAATCGATGCATCATTTGAATTTGGGCCGTGAAAAGCTTGCTTGTATATATTGTTGCCCGAACTTCCATCAAAACCCCACTTAGAAAACAAACAAAAATTAGATAATTCATTATACTCCAAAGAATCTATAACTTGCAAGTTTACTTCGCATAATGTTTCTGAAATTGTTATAAATTCTAGGGAAGGCTAACAATCTTTTTTTGCTGTCTGTACAACGCTATATTTGAAAAACTTTTCGGGTGCAGCTCCTCTTATAATATTGTACTAATGGTGGGATAGTTTTGCTTCTACAAGCACAGCTAGAGCATCTTTTTTATTAATTTTAGTAGGATTTTTATATTTTTCATATAATTTCCTATATTTACAGCCCTATTATGGCAAAAAGAGACAATTGCTACCCAGTATTTTTAAAATTTCTATGTGTTGTTATTTTTTTAATTCAAAACAAAAGGTCAAGCTCAAAAAACCAAATTTTTTAATGAAATTGTCACTATCTGAAAAGCAGGTGACTATTTTTATAAAAGTTTATTATTTTTGGGCTTAAAATTTTGTTTTAAAATCAAAACATAACTCTTCAACCAGTAATGTCAGGTGAATAATTTTATAGTTAGTGACAAAGATTTTAATTATCTTTAAACTGGTATAAAAAAACTTTGTACCTAAAAAAATGATTTTTTTTAATTATGACCATAAAGCCCATACAATACCCCATTGTGCGTCAGCCAGTCAGCTAGCCAATCCAGTCAGCTAGTTATTTACACGCACACAGTGATTTAAGTGCAATTTTTATGCAATTGGCAGCAGTTGTTGCTATTGTTGTTGTGTGTTGTGTCAAGTGTTTAGATGACGTATGATCGATCAGTTCATGTTAGACTATAGAAAGTCAAAATAAAATTTTTCGAATCTAACTAATCAAACAAATACTCAGAATTAATATGTTTTTTTACTACTCCACTATTTTATATTTTTACAGCCGTATTCATAAAAATATTTTAAAACAGCTTTCAAACGTTTTTTAGTTAAAATTATGTTTAAGTTAAAATACTCTTTAAAAACGTTGTATTCATAAACGAGTTGTAAGAGTCTTGTAGTTGAAGTGAGAATACTGATGCTTTAAAGTAGGAACAGTTGTAGTTTTCGCTTGTGACATTGATAAATAGAATGACAATTGCTTAAAAATTAAAAAAAAAATAGGTTTGTGAATTTGATATATTGACAGGCATTTGTTTAAAATTTTGTGTACATTTAAATCAAAAACAGTGTTGCCATATTTTTTTTTTTAACTTTAATTTTCAGTAAAAAAACTGGAACTAAAAAATATAACTAAAACATATATGTTTAAAATGTGTGCCTTAAAATTTGTATTCTTGTATTTGAAATAAAGTATTTAAATTAAATTATTAATTAAACATTACAAAATAATCGCACTCATTAACTAAAATCATTTAAATTATCAATTTATTGAAAAACTTAAAAATTTGTTTAAAAAAATATATACATTTGATATTTATATGAATGTAAATGTCATTGCCAATTTTTGAGATCATAATAAATTCATTCTGTCTGTTCATTACAAAGGAAAGTTGCTTATGCTGTTTTATCGATTCCTGAAGCACCAGCAATTGCAGAAAGCATTTTTTCTCAACTCTGTAGTAATAAGGCCAAAATCAGAAATGCATTTTATATCAATCCTTTTGTGAAATTTTACAACGGAAAGACTGTTTAAGAAAAATCAAACAGTCACAAATGATGAAATCTGAAAAATCGAATTATTTTTTAAACATATCAAACTTTTTTATAATTTCTGAAGACTGTTTTAATTTGTGCAGTTCCAATCGCTTTTTCTTAAAAAATTTTTAGTTCAGAAAATCTCACACAAGGTGGGAATTTCTAATTTATTTCTGATTTGAGTTTTGTTAACATTTATATGTGAAAAAATATGTTCTAAAACAACATAAACTAGTTTTGTAAGTAATGGAAAGACTTCGGAATTATCTCCACGTTTCTGATCAAAAATTGCTTTCCAAAAAGTTTCAAAATTATTTACATTAAATAAATTCAAATCACTAAAGTTAATGTGGCGCAACTCATCGTCAATTTCTAGTAATTTTTCTGAATGAATGACATTAGGTAGAAAAATACAGAAATTGAAAATAGTGAAATCTTGCCTTTTTAAAATTTTCGTTGGTGCTTAAAGTTCGACACATTTTAGAAAATCATTTCCAAAATCAAACTTTTGTAATAAACAATTGCATAGCAGAACATACAATTTTGAGCAATATTCTCTAAAATCCATTTCATCTGATTCGAATAATTTATGCGTAGAGCTTAAAGACGTATATACCTTGACTCCTAAATAAATGTCTTTATGATTTTTTGAAATCACTTACATCAATTTCTTTGTAGTTTTCAAAGCATATATATTCATATATATGTATTGACCGTCAAGACATGTATTGACCGTCAAGACTTGATGAATGAAAATCGAGACAAAAGAACAGAAACAACGAAAGCAACAATAATAGCAACTGCTCTACCACTTCATAAAGACATTTTTGAAAGGGCGTGAAAAGTAGTATTAAAATGAATAGCAGCTTCAAATGTTGCTTATATTTTTGTAGTAACATACAATTTATTTTATTTATTGTATTTGATTCATTAAACTAGTAAGCATTGTTTTAATCGTAAAAACTTGAAAAACTGGGTAAAATAAAAAAAAAAACTATTTTTAGGCAAAAACTGGAAAACTGTCTACCCTCTCAAAAAACTGCCAACAAAAAGTTTATCAGCCCATATGGTAACACTGATCACAAAACACAATTATTTTCATTTGTTTATTTGTTTGTTGACATTTTAGTTTGTCACAAAATGAGAAGATTGCTCTTAATTGAGAACATTAAAATTTAAAATAGCTTTGTAGGAGGTTTACAGAAGGTTTGTTCCTATTTTAAAATTTTCTCATTTGTGAAGCTCTTACAAGAGGTTTTTTTCGTTATTGAACGTTTATGAATAACTTTTTTAGGCATGTGTCTTAGAAAAGGCTTACAAGAGGTTTGTAACTTTTTATGAATAGGGCTGTTAAAATATAATTATAAATGAAACAATATTTTTTAAATTTGTGCTCAGTGAAATCTTTTGTTATGCTTGCAATTTTTTTAAATATCCAAATTCTTATGTGTGCTTAAAATTAACATATGTTATAATAAAAGTCTTTCTTTATAAAAGAATGGATCTTTTTTCAGCTAAATTTTGTCCTAATTTGTTAGAATACATTTAATAATATTCTAAAATCAACAATAAATGTCTAGCCTAGCACTTTGATTGTAAAGATAGATCCTTTTTAATTTAAAATAACGAGCTCTTGTTAATGGAAATCTGTCTTTTATTATTGAATCAATTAATAACTTACTTAATGTACCTCATTTTAACAAAAATTGCAATATTTTGTTTGTACAAATTTTTTTATTATTTAATATCAGACATCATTAGGGATAAAAAGAGTATTTTCCTTATTCACCAGCATCAACTTCTGAGTCGATTTATCTATTTACGTAAATCTGTCAATATGTACGTCTATTCAACTGTCCTGTTCATCTGATCTTGCCATAAAAGTGTTAAACTAAACATTTGTCGATTTAAATTTTTTATGAAATTTATTTAAAGAATATGAACAAAATTTTGCTGAAAAAAATATTGCTTTTTTAATTTTTTACTGTTTTTCACCAAAATCATATGCGCCTACTACACGTTCAATATATATTGAATGCAATCCAGTATCGCGATATTTATTGAACGTTTAGCATACAATATTGGTGGATCGCGATTCAAATACTATAACAAATATTGAACGTGTAGCAGCGACATAGCAATCGACCATACCAGTTCCCAACATATTTCTTCCAACCTTACTTGTACTAATCGATTCACTGTGCGGCGTTTGCGAGCTTCATCGTCGTTTGACGACGCAACATTAAAGTGGTATGCGGGCGAAGATTTTGTTGATAAGATTTGCAACGCTTTTGCAGCAAATGGTGTGCTGTTGCTTTGAAATTGCTTTTTAATTTATGTCAACATTATTGCACGTTCAAATAGCTAGATAATCAAAACATAGTTGCAACACTCAAAAGAAATGATTTTGGTGGAATTTAATAGAAAAGATAATACAGCGTTGTTTTTAAGTTTTTAGTCTCAAACTAGAGAAAGGAAAATTACGTAGCGATTTCATATTTCATTGACATAAAGACTTCAAAAAGAATTCTGTATTTATAATTTTCAAATAAACGATTTCTTTTATCTAGCTAATTTTGTCCACCCACATTACACTGTGCATTACTTTGTATGTGAGGCATGTGTAGTTAATATTTGATTTTGCCAAATTGCATACTCAAATTGGTACATTCAAAAAGCTTATGTGCAAAATATTAAGTCAGATTAATTCTTTTAGGATTTTGAAAGATTTAATCGTTAAGATAAAGTTGCTGTGTAGGCGTGGCATAAATAACGTGCACACATAACGATTTAATATATTATAGCTAAAAAATTGCATCTGCAATTAACCGTGTGATCGGACTGACCGACATGGCATCACATGGATTTTTGAAAAATTATAAATTACAGATATATATTTTTACATGAGGAAGAAGATAAAACTTGAAAATTTCGAAAAAGTAGTCCTTACCTAAAAATGTTAATTTACCTAATTTTCATTCAACTTATTTTATCTCTCTCTTAGTGCTGGTCTACACTAGCTTCACTCAACCGACTCTTTGAGTAGGTAGGTAGAAGAGTAGGTAGGAAGGTGAATAAAGTGAGGTAAGAGTATTACAAATTTTAAAAATTGTTGGACTCACTTTGATTTGATAGTCGGTTAGACGGCAAAAAACATAACAAAAATTACTCCTTCCCTCTACGACTACTTTTAAGGAAATGTTCTTCATCTTAAATTTCTTCAGTTTATACTTTTTTGACAGGAGCCTTAAACCTGCTCCACTTATTATATCTGTAGTAAATTAAGCTTCAGTAATTTGCTTCCGTAATAGAGCAGGTTTTTGAAATAAAGTTTATCAAAGTGAATTTAACTTCGTTAAGCTACTCTTTTTATAAGAGCTTTTTCCGAAAAGCTCATTTACAATAATCACTTTTATGTGCCAGCATGAGCATAATGATTCGCGCCAATCATTAAAAAGTTCCACAAAGGACACTCAAATAACACCGGCGAGGCTGTGTCAAGCGCACAGCAGCTGCTTTGCATGCTCATGACAGAACCGCGATGTCGACATCAAAAACGCACTTTGCTCAGTCACAACTTACGCCCACTGCCACGCCTAATAGCTCAATAGCAGCGCAACTTTGAGCAGCATAGAGTAAATATGCAGCCAGTCTAACAAGTTCTGAAGCGTATTAAAAAGGCTTCATCGTGCTGATGTTGATGCTGATGTTGGTGTTGGTGATGCTTCCACTCGAAAGGGTGTCCTGCTGTCAGACAATCAGTTTTCCGAGCTAAAGTGTTTTTGGTTTTTGTTGGGAAATTGTCGTTTCTTGTCATTATTACTATTATTTTTATTATTCATATACAGGATGCTGAAGCATGGTGTGGCTGTAGTTATTGTTGTATTTGTTGTTGCTGTTGCAAGTGCTGTCAAAGTGCGTTCTGCATTTCGAATCAAACAAAATTACATTAGCTGCTGTTGTCTAACATTTCAAGCCTTGCCTGTCTTTTCTGTCCCAGGGTGGCCACCAAACCGTACCATTGCCCAACCGACCGACCGACCCTTCTTTGAAATTGTTTGCTTCTGCAACTTAAAAATGCGCTCAAGCTGCGAGAGTGCGTGTGTGTGTGGATGTGTATGTGCTTGACTGTTGATATAAAATTACCGTTATTTCCCTAGGCACGCATCAAAAACATCTCGCAAGATGACAGCAGGACAATAAAACAGAACGAGGGTGCTTTTTATGAACCTGTTTGTCTTTTTGACATTTCTTGTCGCTAGCCACTCTTCCCTGATTTCACTTTTTTGCCCTTTTGTTTTTGTCGTCTCTGTTGTTTTGACTTCTTTGCACTTTTCTCGCATTGTCTTGCTGCATGTAAAGCAGGGAAATATAGAGAAAGAAAAATAAAACCAAATAACCCCAAAAAGGATTTTCACCTTCAATTAAAGCGAACCCGCGAAATCAACCCTCTTTTTGTCGGTCTTTGAGTAAAGTTGTGGCTGTGATTTATGCCCGAAAGCATGGCTTTGAATATAAAAACACAAAATAAACCCTGGTCCCAAAACCGGGCGAAGCTAAATGTTGCACACAAACCTAGAGTGTAGCCGGCTATAAAATGAGCTATTGCACTGGTGACAGCTTTCAAGTTTAATTAAAAATCTTCTTGATTTACAACGGTTTGAGAATTGTTGACTTTACATTTTTTCCCCATCAATGGTTGTTGAGAAAGAATTAAATAAAAACTGCTGCATATTTTTAATAGTAAGAAGTTTATGGGTCGAAAGTTATGATAAAATACAAAGCCATTGTCTTAAAACATCTTTAAAGTTGATCTTTCCCAATGTTCAAATATGAATATTCAAATATCATATATATTTCAAAAGCTTTCAAAGCTGGAGAGAGTTGTACAGGCCCGGGAGCCAGGATTTACCCAAGGGGGATTTTGATTGAAAAAAAATTGATAGTTTTTAAAATCGATAGATCAAAAGGTATTTTTATATGTATATTAAATGTTAGCTCCCCCATAGACCAAATTGTTGACGCCATAGACTGAAAATAGTCGATTTGATACAAAAATAAAATCTATAAAGTTTCGTGCCGATTGATAGAGTTTTAAGAGTAGCTCAAGAGACCAATAAATGGAGAAGGGGTTTACAAAAGTTCAAACAACAACAACATCTCTTGAAGTAAATTTAAAAAAAAAACAGGTATTCATTTAGGCCCTTATTATGAGTTGCTTTCGACATTCGATCTTCGCTGGTTATCGAACAACGAGTATCGAAAGTTAAATTCTTATTATGAGCAGTGCAACCCTATCGAAATGTTCGTTGCTCATCGAAATTTCAGTCGAATAGGATTTTGCTTTCGATGCGATGCGTGCTTAGCAATAATTGTTAAAAATTTAAGTATTTTGTGATTGTGTTTTCCTTTTTAAAGACTAAAAACTAATATTGAACTGTTTTTGTAATTTTTATGCAGGTGGTGAGCAACAAATCACAGCTAGAAAAACTGGTATTATTGTGGCAAACTTTGACTGCAAAGGATATTTGTTCCAAAGTTCAGGCGACAAACATGGGAAGAACTCACGCTGGAATTAAATTGCTTAGGACCACCAGTTAGAACAGCAAAGTGGCTTAAGATAAGCTAAAGAAAGCGTAGCTCAACCCTTTTCTACTTCTAGCCAGTTCCGTCCAGCTTTCATCCTCTTCTGACGAAGCGACGAATCTTATGGAAATTATTTTCGTCATAGTTATAACTTTTTTGTCTTATTTTTTGCAATCAACTTTTTTGCAATCGTATTTAGTTGAAATAAAACAACAATCACCTGATAGAAATATACTACCGTGAACAAACAAAATGAACGAAATTCAAAATAGCGCTACTCTTTGTCGAAAGCACGTTATAATACCAAATGCAAATTCGTTCGATCAGGCCATTCGACTACAGTCGAAGATCTAACGCAGCTCATAACAAGGGCCTTAGTTTTTAATGTAATAGTTCTTTAAAATGAGTTAAAAAACATAAAAATCGGATTAAAAGTATCAGAGTTGTGATATTTTACTATTCGAAAAATTTTATTTTGTTTCTTGTTTCAATAAAAAACAAATTCGTAAAAATCAAAATTTGAGAAATTGCAATGAAATGTTGTTGAAATATTTTCTGAAACAACACTTAATACAAATGATGAGTCTGTTCAAAAGTTCCTATTTAACATTTTTTAAAAAGCTGTTTTTACTGTTGCTTAGCACTTAAAATATTTAATCCTATCATTTGCACAAAAACAAATTAATAAAATCGTAAATTTTTCCAATATTTTGTGCATAAAAGGGCCTGTTCAAAAGGGCCTAAATATGCATACTGAAAAATTGCTTTTAAAGATATTTGAATAAAAGGGAATAATTTCCATACAACATTTTAGTTTTTGTACAATATTTATATTTTGTAGAATCAAACGGTCTAATAAATTTTTTTCTTAAATACTCAATTACAAGTTCCCTTTAAGGTAAGAAACTGATTATTCACTGAATGAAAGTCCTCAATGAATCCTCGTTACTACAATGAGAAACCGACGAAGTATGTGAACGTATTGGGCCCGACATAGGGCACTTACGTGTTTAGTGAATTAATTATTTACTTAACTTCTTATGTATATTTTATTGTTGTGTTCATTTTATAAAATGCTCAAAAACCTTATCTATTTCTTCAGTGACTGCACGAAAGGACATATTTTAAATTTGAAATCTCTATTACTTTGAAACCATTAAAATTTTTTATCCATGCTTACATCATATATTAGCTGTTGCTCTCAAAATTGTAATCACAACAAAAAATAGACTTTTTCAGTTTTCTTCAAGTTCATAAAATGTCGAAATAAGCTCTTTTAAGCAGTTTCAAATCAAATCACACTCATCAAATACAAAAAATTGTGGAATTACGTTGCTTACTCGATCCCGGAAAATACGAAAATGCAAAATTAAAAAAAATGACATGACGGGGTAGCTATTTTGTGAAAAAAAAATTACAAAAAACAAAACTCAGATCAAAAAGATATAGCTGTTAAAATTTGATGTTTTTCAAAAATCCTCAAAGTGCCTGTGTTCTAAATTTATCATTTAAAATGATTTCAATAATTTTACAAAATATTTCTAATTTTCGTTTGCAAAAAAAAATCAGTACTAATTTATATAGTAATTTTAAATATTTTAAAATAGCAACTCTACAACAAAACCGAAGTGAAATATAACTGTTAAACATTTCAATTGACGTTACTAAACTAGTGATTTATACGCTTATTAAATTTTTCTGTTATAGTTATTAATTTTTGGGAAAAAACAACATAGAATGTGAATGGACAATCTTGATCACAAATGTATTTAGTTGGAACTGCGAGGGGCGATGTTTTGGTATTTTGAAATTCGGTTGTGTTGTCTTAAGCTTTAATAACAGCATCCTGTAGTTCTTCTTTCGCTACATACGCTTGTGCTCCTTGTAGTGTACCATTCATGACAGCCGCACCATCGTAACTCTGCCCGAACATAAAATCGCAATCTATGCAGACGTCCTTATTTTATCTAAGTATGATCTGAAAGCATAGGTCTCAATTCAGTTCAAATTTGAAGTGGCTTGCAACTTTTCACGCTGTTGCGTTGTAGTTGCCTTAATGCAAATATATTAGATTTTTATACTTTCTAAGCCCTAAGGGGGGTTTTAACCTCAAAGCCGCCCTTGTCTACGGGCCTAGTCTGAGCTGGGGTTTGAACTGGAGTTTTTTAGCTTACGGGGCACGCACTTTACCAGTACGCTACGGCCTGTCTAAACGACGAATTGCGAACTTGAATTTATGAATTAATGGAGGCCACGCGTATTATGGGAATATTACTAATATAAGAAGGTTTATGACAGCCCGAAGAATCAATAAGCCAAACTTAATTATCGTGCTTTCCGTAATTCTTAATTATAATCGTTAGAAATATCGTCTGAAAATGTACAAGTACTGCAATTTACGCAGTAACTTTTATATACTTCCACCACACGTTGGAAGAAATCTAGCAAATTCGCTAGCGTCGCCTGTTTTGTACTCTAGAATCTATATTATTGATGCTAGATACTTGGGGATTTTTTGGGGATTGCCTACAAAATTCTTCATGGAAGAGACTGATATAACCTTTATTAGTTTTTCCTCACCAGTGCCTGATACCCTACAGCCGGAAGTTATGACTTTTCAAGAACTGCGCTGTGTGAAGTCAAAGAAGAATATCATAGTTGTGTTAATGGATTTGCAGAGCTGGTAAAAAGCAAAAATACCCGTGTATCAGAGTTTTCAAAACTGAGGAATAATGACTGTTTTTATGAATTTTAAAATCGGCATTTGTGAAAAATATTTTATGAAATTATATGGAAATAGTTATTTTTATATGGAAAATAGTGTAACTCTTTTTATGTTATTGTACATAAAAGTAATTAGAAAACTATTATATTTTGTAAAAGGTAATCGTAATTCAATATTAGCCATTTTTAGTGGTCTTTGAAAGATAACTCTCACCTTGCAATGCTTTTAAATTCAAACCTTCTAAAGTGGAGTAACTAGTAACCAGTAAATTTTATAATCGTAAAATTTAGCGTTTTATCGTTATATCACGATATAATACTTAACTAAAACTAATAAATACTTGGCTTCTTCACATTTTTATAACAAAAAACCAGTGCTTTTAACTGTAATTTTGATATAAATATTATTTTTTAAGGCTGCATATTTCATTAAAAATTCTCTAACTTTCGCAACTTCTCGTAAATAAAATTGGTCTCATTTTCAAGGATATTATCAGATCCGAAGAATTTCAAGGAATTAGGAGGAATCAGAAGAGTTACAACTCATTAAAAGTAAAATAAAAATAGAGAAAAAAACTTGAAAAAAGCAAAAATCAAGAAACCCGTAGCTTGTCAACAAAATGCAATTGAAAAACAAATTTTTATTTGAAAAGCACGTCTAAAGTGCCTTCATATCAAAACATTAAGTTTTTGTGATTCCATTCTTAAATAAAGATCCTACAATCATTCGTACACAGTCGTGTAAGCAACATAGTACAAAAGAACAAAAAAGTTTTAGAAGCTCTACTTTGGACGACCATAGAGACCAATCCTTGGGATCATATTACTTGCAAAGTGTGTTTTCACATGCTGCATACATATAGATAACAAAAAGGAGAAAAAAAAGTAGAGTCCGTAACTTCGGAAAAACCAAGAATGCGAGGGTTTGACTCTAACTATTTCTCCAAACGTACGCCGTGCAAGAATAATAAAAAAGAGCTTCTATAATTTTTACGAACTTTTACGTTCATGAAGTGTTTTTAAAATGATATTTACAATGCCCTCCGCAATAGAATCTTATAATTCCACTAACTTAAAAAAAAATTTGATACAATATGCTGTCGTGTTTTACTATATTATCGTATTATGATTCCATGGGTTTTTTTAAAGGAATGTTAATAGACTCGTCTATTATTAGGCTGTACAGACTATTTTCAGTATCGGAAATCTAAAGCTACGTTTTTGACAGTTCGCACAAAAGGAAAAAAAAACTGTTTTCAAAAGGCAAAATGACTAAAAAAAAAACCAATAAGCTAAATCCTAAATTAACAGGCTAAGCCGCTAAAAAACAGACAAAATATAGTCTGGAAAAGCCTGAAATAGCCACACATAGGCCATTTGCTTCAAAACGTTTAAATCTGCTTTCGTAAAGCTTCAGTGCTGTTAAGTTTTCAAAGCTTAATTGAAATTTTTTAAGCGAAACAGCTGTGAAAAATGCTTTCACTGCTTGCGCTGCTCAAATGCTTTCAGTCCGCAGGCAAGATCACGTCTCACAGCATATTGATTGGTACAAATAAGAGGGAAAAAATTATTTTGTTGAGTTTTTCGGCCGTGTTTAATATTTTAAACATAGCAAAGTACTAGAAAAAGATTTTTAAGATCTTTGGACAAGTGGGCGTGCCACCTTCCATGCAACTGGCACACATTTTTTGAAATATCTGGAGAACCAGTAAGGCTACGAAAACTAGACTTTCAGCAATAATCAGCTAAGTCACTTCAAATAAGCCAATAAGCACAGTTTTATTTTTGATTTATTACACCGTACCACAATTAACGCAAAACAATTGCACACATGAAGTAAACAATAGGGCAGTTCACGATCTTGTTGCATCGTTGCAAATGCAAAATAAACAGCTTTTACAAAAACAAAAAGCATATGTTGCAAAAGCTTTTCAATGCTTTTTGTTTTTGTAAAAGCAGTATTTTTTGCATTTGCAACGATTGCAACAAGATCGTGAACTGCCCTAATATACACGTGAAACTTGAGGCAAACGATAGCAAAACTACGTTCGTACTTTTTCTTTAGAACGTCGGAATTTTTTTAAAAGGACGTTTTAGTTAAAAAAAGAAATTGTTAAAAATATTATTTACATACTTAAAACCTTCAAAACATGACAATAACCCATATGAAATGAAAGTGGACAATATATTTTATCTTAGAAATACGAAGTGACAAAACATCCATACCAAATATGTAGATTAATTTAATTGGCTTTTGCTTCATTTGAAAATTTATGGAAATAATGGTAGAAGAATACAGGTAGATGCACCAGATGAGAGCATACTGCCGGAAATGTCGAAACAAAGCAAAACTTTTTATTTATTTTCTTTTGTTTTCATTCGCCACACAGCTACATTTGACAGACATGGCAGTATGGAAAGAGAGCACAGCCAGCGCTGCATATACCTCTATATACCTCTGCATATACCTTATACCCAAGAATGATAGAATAAAAGATTACGCTTTGCGCAGGTCCGTTACTTCTGCTAATCGAAGTTGACAACCAGCTGTTTAGTTGACTACGTCACAATATTTTATTTCTTTGAGAAACGTACTGCGATCGGTTGTGTTTCATTTAATTATGTACATATCGAAGTATATTTGCGAGTTTTAAACTTAAAATTTAAAAAATAAAGTGTGCAGCTGCTAATTGTGGTAACAGTAGCGAACAAATATTTTTCATAAACCTGATGTTTGCAATAAATACAAAAATTAAACCAAGAAATTGTTTTGAAACCAACAAATGAAAACAAAAATACAAAAATATATTAACTTAACAAAATTTGTTTCATTATTTAAAAACTTGGAACTGTCATTTATTTGTCCTTTCAATTGTCAGGTAAATTAATGGAAATAAAATATCTGGGAATGTTTAAACTACATCAATTAAAATCTTAATAAACATTTTTATAAAATCCAAGTCGAAAAATAATGCTCACTGAAGTTGGTTTCTGGGACAAATTTTTTTTGACTAAGCTGTTTTCTGGCTGTAATAAATTAATAGTAAAAATAATGTTTGCAAAGGAGTTCTTAATATATTTACCTTCTTCTCGTTCCAATAAATTGCTTCTTAATTCTTTTATTTTAATTATACAAACTAAAATGTATGCAATTTTCATTTCTGTATAGAAATCGTATGCAAAGTGAACGCTCTCCAAAACAGCATTGATATTATGACGTACATGCGCAGAACGACAATTTTGTTGTACACATTTTTTTGTCTTCGGCGCAATCTTTGTATTCTATCATTCTTGCCTTATGCCATGGTTTGAAGTAAAAATTTCCATTATTTTTAATCCCATAGTAAAATAAGAGAAGGTAGAAACATTTCGGAGAGTCAGACTGCCGAAACTGTCAAAACGAAGTTGACAACTCATAAAAAATCTGAAACTGATGCTCGCACGTAGAAAACTTACATATAATAGAAAATTCTATGCGAAATAATATGTATTCTTATTCTATTTTTAAAGAGAAGAAAATTGCGAAAATTGAGAAGAAAATTGCGTAATGTATTGATCCCTTTCGTAATTCCCAAAAACGTCCGCGTCTCTCATCCACGAGATGGCTAGATCAAAAGGGAATAGCAAAGGCATACTCGCAGCACTTCTATGTCGAAGCTGTGTAAGCATGTGCAAAAGAGTCAAATATTTTTTTATGCTTGTGTTGAGACGTCGGAATGCAGTTGCCGTTATTTTTGGAAGAATAGAAACAAAATTACTACTTAATCCACTCCAGTGGGAAGTATCGTCAGGTGCTACCTAAATACGGCATGTTTTCCTTTAGCTAATTAAGATAAAAATAGGATCTTACGAAAGTAAGTGTGTTGTTTGTTACATTTAGAGCAACTAACACCTTCCCTTACGATTTCAAATAATAAAATAATGCACGTTTGAGCCGATTGTCTCTTCATGTGCTCATTTCCACATTAAAATTATTTGTTATTGTAAAAGTCATGCAACGGCTTATCGGTACTTAACGACTGCGTAAAAGAGATTTAGTTTAGCAAAAAGTACAATAAATTAAGTTACTGAAACAAAAACCAAATGTCTGCTAATTGCCGGTTCGGAAACATTGTTCTTTAAGATCGTAGAAAAATAAAATATCAAATAATATACATACGAAACCAAAAAAATATTGAAAATATCAAATTATGAAAACAGATAACACTATTAAATTTTAAAACGTGTAATTTTTTGCTCTGTGTTTGTATTTGTTGTTTATTGTGTATTTTGTATTGTGTAATTTGTATTCTGTCTCTGTTATCTCTGTTTGTCAATGTGCATTTTTTATAATTTTATAATAATAATTTTATAATTTTTATAATAATAAACACAATAATTTTTTTACAATAATTCATTTATTGGTTTTATTTGTAAGCGAAAACGTAAGTAGACTTATATATTCCATCATCGGTAAGGTTAGAATAGAGTATGTACATTAAAGATATAAGATGTAAATATAGACACGTAAGATATAAATGAAATTCGAACGAGCGTACATTTCTTGCACTTTATTTTAATAAAGGGTCCCGTAAGCACGTATGATGCATATCATACTTTACAAAAGAAAGCTTGTATAAATTCCCTTAGAAATTAAAACACCACAAAAAGTTGTGTATTGCGAACTCAAAATGGCCAGTGTATTGCGAGGGCCAGGCCTTCTTGTAGTACCAGCGACCAGACCTGTTTACACGCCTGCACACGCATGTCAATTTGACGCACCTCTCTCACCAAATATTAGTGTGTGAGTGAGCGGACAGCATGTTCTGCAGCCCTACTTGTTGGCCTGCACTTGTTGTAAAGCGAGTGTGGAAATAGCCTGCAAGCTCAAATCTACTGTTTGAAGGAATGTGTAGACATGAAATTCGATACTGGATGTATCGAAAAAGGCGTTGGTATCAGATAAAAAAGAACTCCGGTGTTATTTCAAAGTCTTTTTACTAAAATTAATAAATATTGAATATTGAAATAAATAAGAAGCAACTAGAACAGATGGCAACCTTGGTAGAGTTGATGGCGGTGGTCTATAAATAGCCTACTACTTTAAAGTGACATATGATTAAGTAGCCAATTTGAACGTTCAATTCGTTCAATATAGTTCAAATGAATGAGTTCCAAAATGTGTGAAATCATATAAGGCTTTAAAACAGTAAGTTAATCATAGCTTTATCACTCAAAGACTACTTTGAGCTTATATATCTTTTATATAGCTTTATATAGCTTTATCACTCAAAGAAGAAGAAATGCAGTAGTTTCCGAAACAGACTGTCTAGTCAGCTAAATGATTGACTCTATACAGAGATGTTGTTGTTGCCTTCTTAAAAACTTACTTGATTTCAAGATCGCAATTAAGTGTTGAATCAAATGTTGTTTTAAATTTTTTTATCAGCTTTGAAAAAGCTACACTGCTTTCAAAAAAGCTTTAATGTTAGCTTTGTAAAAACTTAAAAGCTTTTTAGCTATCACAGTACATATTTTTAATTTCTTTAAGATTAATTAAAAAAAAGTTAAGAAGCTTATAACACAGTTTGTCAATAAAACACAAAATATTTATTATTCATAAAAATTTATTGTATCACTTTTTAAATGACCTAATGACATAATGACCCTGAAGTGACCGGAATATTTCATCGTTACAACCGAATATCGTTATGTGGACACATAATTTTTTTTTTGTTGTTCATTATTAACTTAATTCATTTATTATAAAGAAAAAAATTTACTATCAATAGTAAATATAAAAACATAAAACTTAGGGTAAATAAATACAATAAGTTCTTTTGTTTCTTTGACTTTCTGATAATAAATATTTTTTTTTCAATCTTCCATCCATGTTTGCAGCAACCAAAACTGTAACACGAACCGTCACAACTTTTCCTCACATACACTTTTTACCTTTAAATTTTAAAATTCTATCGGGCATGAGTTTAAAGAAGAACCTTGTTTTATCAGCATTCTTGTTTCATCAGCACATGTTTTCTGAGTCCTGATAGCCATCTCGAAGTTTTGGGAAATAATTCTGTAGTCACCTTGGGATACATCACCTGCTTCACCTGAAACCTTGCAGTTAACAATGCAGTGTCACTATCGAAAATGGTAAATCCAACTTTTTGAACAAGAAAAATTCGTTTTACCTAAAATTTTAACTAAATCATTGGCTTTTTCTTGTAATATATGATCGGTTAGAGGTATATTTCGCGATCTTTGGATTTTTAACCAAGTAAATAGTATATTTTCTACATTTTGAGGAGATGTGATCTTTTCCTAATGTTTCCATATGATGGACATTGAAGAATATAGGGCAAGAAATTCTTCGCCGTTTTCAAGCCGCCAGATTGTTGCAGATTCTATGGTGAATCTGGCATCTTCTATGGCGAACGCGTTACGTTTACGAAGGAACAAATATGTACTGAGCAAAATCACATGCGCATATGAAGCTATGCAGTTTTGTTGTCAATGAATTTTATACAGTTATTTCCCTTTCAACAAAGCGAAAATTGCAAATATGTACATATATAAATAAAAAAAAAATTCAAAAGTAAGCAAATCTAGTCTCAACTTGCTTTCGTCGTCGCTATATGTGAAAATATTTATTATATTTAATGAAAACTGCGTCGTTTTATGCGAACTCGTCGTTATATCTACCGACGTTAAAAGCGAACTCAGTTCCTAAGAAATGAGAAATTAGAAAATACGGACTTCAAGAATACGACGTTATAGCAAAAATTTTGTTATAACCGAGGTCGTTATAAGTGAATTCCACTATAATACACTTATGCTAGCGAATAACCCAATCATCAAAACAGTTTTTAATCGCATTTTGTGGAATCAACTTCATTACTCGCAGCGAATTCTCTGTTATGTCTTCTATCAACTGAAAACGGGTGCATCGAAGTCGTAAGACTTGAGTTTTGAAAAGAGATAAATGTCGGCGGGAGCCATATCAGGTGAATACTGTGGTTCGATGGTATTTGTGGAGTTTGTTTGATTGCCTTGTGAGACGGTGCGTTATGGTGGTGCAAAATCCATGAGTTTTCTTTGCACAAATCTGTCCTTTTTTGACGAAATTGCGCTCTTATCTCTCTTCAACGACGCATAACGATCAGATAGTATTTTGTTTTTACCGTCTGACCTTCTGGCAAGAATTCCAAGTGAACAACACCGTGATAATCACAGAAAACACTCAACATTACTTTTCTCATTTGGAAGACAACATTCCGCAGAAAGTTGCAGTGGCTATCTCTCTCAAATTTAATTGACGATTATCAGTCACCATTTCCTTAAACTTGTTTTTGATAAAGTCGATTCATCGTAAGCCTTCTTCTGTGACATTTTCGGAGGTTCGGCACTCAAAATTCGGTACAAATTCTTTGTTCGATGTTTTTATACGTTGTGAAAATCGCGAAACACACCAGAGCTGAATTGACAACATCGTGAACTGTGAACAATCTTAACGACAGATCGTGATCGGATTCAGCGTCAGTATAAAGGACAGTTGTACAAACTTAGGGATGGAAGTAATTTTAAAAATCCCAAAATTTTACATTCCTGGTATTTTTTGACAGAATGTTACAATTTAATAAATCTGATGATCAGAAGAGCTTTACTTGCAGCTCAATTAGACTTTATTTTAATTTATAGATTTCAGCTTTATTAAATTATCACAGCCAATGAAAATTAAATTTTTTTAAATAGTCCAGAAAACCAATAATAGTTAATGTTCTATAAAAAAACTATGCATTTACTTTTGTAAAAAAAAATATTAATAACTTCACTACTAAACAGGCAAACAAAACCCGCTGCCAACTCTATAGCGAATCTACTCTTAAATAAATATGTAAACGATTGAATGCATTTAATGAAAGAAAAAAGACCAACAGATAATAAATAAAAATTGTTAATCCTGCAGTCAAGCGGATAAATTAAATAAAAACATTTATTTGTTGCTGTTGTTATTGTTGTTGCATTGCTTTTAAAGGATTTCCATTGAATTAATGTGGATTTTTAACATCTGATTATGCGACGCTGCAATAAATGTTAATCCTGATTAGCTGCTACTCCGACTGACTGATGCACGCGTCCTGTGACCATCACAGTGCATTCGAGCGTGTGAAAGTAGCGCTAGGGGATGTGCTTCTGTAATTAAGGAAATGTGATGGGTTGCCATCGTTCAGGGTGGAGGGTGAATGCATTAATTGCGGTTTGAGTGCATCGAAAAAAACCATATCCTGCAGGTATAAAGCTGCAGAAAAGAACATCAATGAAAGCTGCTTTTGAAGAGTGCGTCGTTTGTGTTGTTGTCATGCTGTCGTCTCCACACCCATTTTAGTCAACCTGACAATATTGTCAAATTTATTGCCTTTCTAAGTGCCCGAGGTTGTGTGTTTTAGTTGTGTACACCGAGGACTGAGATACACGTGTGTCACTCACGAGAAGTTGCCTGTAAGTCTTTGTTACACTGCTGTTGCGCTACCCTACCTGCCTGTTGCATAGCTACGACACACTGCAATGCATGGAGTCAGTCAGCTGTGCAAAAATAGTCAATGTTTAGTCATTGCACCGCTTTTTCCGGGTACTAAAAGTTTTGAGCTGCACACTCCCTTTGCTGGAGGCTTCGAAAAAAGTTGCTTTCAATTGATTTTTTTCCCTTCTTTGAAAATATTTTTGAATTAGTCTTACAAATATTGAACATAAGATGATATAAAACTAATTAATTATTTTGATATTTAAAATATTTCATCAAATGAAGTCAAAATATTTGTTATTCGGTAGATCCCAGGGCTCGCTGATCACAAAGCTGACTTCGAAAACTCGAAAAAATTAAAAATATGCCATCGAAAAAATGGCGGTTTAATTTATTTGTTTTTTTTTAATAACAATATTTTTAAATTACTTTTAGATTATTTGTTTTAAATATTACAGTTTTTGCATTAAATTTCTTGTTTAAATAAATGTGTTTAAACTTAAAATTTAAACAATGAAAGTATATTTAAAAACATTGTTTTGAAAACAAAAAATTTTGTTTTAAATGAAGTGTTTAACTTAAATGAAATTGTTTCAAGCTCTATTTCAAAAACAAATTCGTTTAATATGAATACAATTTTATTTAATTTTAACACATATTTCCCTCAGTGTAAGTTTCATTATAGTTTTCTTTAAAAAAAAATAAATAAATACTTAGATGCAAATCTTCCCAACTTCATTCGCTGATAATAAAAAGTTCACATGAATTTTGAATAGAAAATAATTTAGAGATATTATTTTAATAACTTTTTCGAAAGATTTAATTTATACTATTGATTAAATATCATCTTTAATCATTTTGAAAAAGTTGATTCCTTAAATAGTTTATAAATGTAGAGAATCGTACTGCAAATAATATTTTCTTTTTATTAAAAGACATTCTTAATTACTCCAATATATCCGGAGACATATTATTAGAAACTTTAATGTAAAAAAATCGATTGATATTAAACACACGCTGATAAAGGTAATTTTTCAATAATATTAAAAATGTATTTTAAAATTCTTTATTACATAGCTTGGTAATTTTTTCAACTATATATGTGATTTACAAAAAAAAAACGAAAGTGCCAGGAATTGACCAAGACTTGATTGTTATTGTTAGAAGAAGTAATCATGTACAGATCCGAATAAAATAATAGTAGTGATATCACCGTACGACAACACTTTTCACACAAGAAGTAAGCCATTCACTCGTGAAACTAGGAACAAGGGATACTAAAATGGCGTGCTTACTTTTCCTCTAGAACGTCGGGATTTTTTAAAAGGACTTTTAAGTTAGAAAAAGTATTTGTTTAAAAAATTTATTTGGTTTATTGGTTTAAAAAAGCCTTGAAAACATGAAAATATGGGTATCAAATGAAAGAAGACAATATTTTTTATAAAAAAAAAATATTGTGAAAGCTTTTTTTGGTTTAGTATTAAAAGTAATGGAAGTTTTTTACTGCAAACCAGAGCTGGGCGATAAAGATTACGATTACTTCACGAATGCGACTGCGATAAGTCGAAAACAGTATTTCTATAGAAGAAAATAAATAACAAATAGCTGTCAACAGTCAAAGTGAGTATTTTGGCTTTAAAAATAATTTAAATAATAAATGCAGCAAATCGACTTTTTTGACTGCTGAACTGTAAAAACTGTGACGGCCATAGCCTAGTGGATAGAGTGCGTGGCCCCTGAGCAAATGAACCGCGGTAGCCCGAGTTCAGTTACCATTTTTCTGAATTAATTATTTTGTTCAGTCGTCACCTCTCTGCAGACAATGGCAAACCTCTGAGAGTAAAAAACAGCCATTTAAAGCTTCTTGAGATCATAAGCCGTTCGGAGTCGGCATGAAACTCGTAGGTCCAGCTCTCGATCATTTTAGTTCAAACATTTAATAACACTCACAACACAATTGATCAATAAAAGCTCAGTCAAAGTCTTTTCTAGGGTTGAAATGACCAATTTATTTTTTTACTGTAAGGTTGAGGTGAGGTTGAGTAGGAAATATTGGGTAGAATGCCTCATACATATTTCAGGCTTGCAATCGTAAACATTAAAAGCATTAAAAATAAAATAAATATAATGACCACATATAGTGCTTTTTCAGCTAGAGCCTTTTTTAAGGGCCCTACAAGCGGTTCGCTAAAAGTGGCAAAACTGACTTGGCAGCGCTAATTGGAAATCTGCATTTTATAAGAAACTAGTAAGCCCGTGTGGCGTTAAAACGCCAAAATCAAACATACCTAGATTTTATTTTAAGTTATTTAATAGATTTTCAACTGATCAAAATTTAAATAAAATTAATTTTGGCCTTTTTGCAATATACGCGGTACATAAATGTTTCATTACCAGTTTCCAATTTCTTATTAAACTTTTGTGTAAACTTTTAAAAGTTAAAAATTATTTTGACCAACGGCTAAGAAATCTTTTTTCAACTTTAAGAAATCATTCCAGTATCACTTTGAAATAATTTCAGCTGTGAAATTATAAAAGACTATTCGTCAGTATAACATAACATAACATAACATTTAGCATCATAGCTATTAGCCAAAAGTTGGCGCTAAATACCTCACATATTTTTAGGAATATACTGCAATTAAGAAGAAAAAAAGCAACAAACCAACAACAATTGTATGCAAACTTTAACTCGCTATAACTTAAAAAATATAAATTTTTAAGAAATCAAAAGTCCAGTTTGCACATCTACAGGTCTAAACCTACTAAACCATACTAAATTTATTAAGATTGGACTTGTACTCAAAAAGCCTTACGCCGGACAAAGTTTGCGCTTGCATAATATATATAAGTTGATCGCGGAAAATAGTTCATATTATAAAAAATACAATATATACATGATAAATATGAAGGGCTTAGTGCAATTACATGTAAAACACATTCTAAAAAAAAATCGATTTTTTAGGCTTAATAAGTAAGCTAATGAATTACTTACACCTAAAGGATACATTTCGGCTATTCCCTTTAAAATTTTGGACCAATTTGTAGAAGCTACCTTGTTCAATTCCATTTTTCATGCAAATATATATTTTTTCAAAACTTCAAAGCCGATTAGTTCGAAATACTTTTTAAGCGGTATATCATTCATGCATATTCTTGCAATAAGCCATTCATATGACGCACTTAAAGCAAAAGAAGGAAATATTTTTTGTGAAAGTAAGAATGCAGTATAAAATTTGTGATTTTGCAGTCTAATACCATGCTATGTAGAACATCAAACATAAGTCGAAGGGTTGCAAGCCAACATAAGACGAGTATGTGCTATAGAGAAAGGGGATGCGGGGGAGATCATGTTTAGTATGTGTCCATGTAGTTGGTTTGATCGTGATGATGCTTTGGCATCAGGGTTGCCACACAGGAAAAGAATTTTCTACCAAAATTCCTAAAAAAATTTACCAAAATGAAAAAAAAGTAAATAACTTTTATATAAAAAGTAAATAATAGATATGAATTTTTCATTTTTAAAAAATTAATACTTATTACAGACTTACTTTATTAAAGAAATTATGATATTTTTATACTTTTCTTTAAAGAATGCGGTACTATTTGTGTTTGAATTTCACTTTAGCCTTTTTTCTTCCTCACAAAATCGTGTAATACATTTAGAAATTTAAAAACGGTACGTTTAGTTAGTCGGTACGTTTCTCCTCATATCCACAATGCTTCTTTTTTTAACTCATTTCAAAACAATATAAGGTTCATTTTTGAGAGGCAGTTTAGTTCGACAAATCGATGGCTTAATTCCAAAGTATGCTAAGTCGACTTAGCATGTTTTCAAGGAGATTGTTTTTTTGAATTCGGATTGATGTAACTTGAGTCCTGTCAAAATCTCGAATTTATCGGACAAGTCTATTAAAAGTTATGCTCAAAATTGCACTTAGCCTACGAGAAAATTTTAAAAAACTCCCATTCCAAAAAGGGCTAAGTACAGTTAGCATTGTTTAGAAGGGAATTGCAAAATTTTGTTGAAATCTAAGTGAACATAGCATTCTTTAGAAGGGGAATTTATTTTTGTTCTGCTTTCTAAGTCTACTTAGCATACACATCATACATTTTTGAGTGTCGCTATGTGTACTTGGCATGTTATTCCCCGAATAAACAAAACCTGTTTGCACGTGTAAGTAAACATAGAACAGTTTAGTTTGGAGAAATTCGTGAAAGTATGAAGTGTTCTTTGTTGTGAATTTTTATAAATCTAGTGATTTAGAGTTCTGCAACATTTGTGAAATTGACTTTAAATAAATCTAAAGGTATTGTCTTCTCATATCTAATGCTATAAAGTGTAATTAAATTGGCGTAAATGCAAAGTAATACCATGGAAATATTTTTATAGAAGCCGACATGGACGAATTTGTTTCAACTGTGTCGCCTGGAGATTTAATTGATATTTTACCTGGAACATCAAGCAATGTAGATTATGACGAAAGTGACCATAGTTCTTTCGGTATGTAAAATGGTTTTTTTTTAATGCGAATTTAATTTTTTTTTAACTCGAATGAACATGAAAAGAAAATCATTCAATCTGACTTTAATCATCATTTATTTTGCAAACAAAAATCTAGAGAGCTAAAAGATATTGACAAAAATGAAAGTCTTAACAACCCAACTGTTTTCACTATATGCTTCGATTTTCAGAAAATCGTTTCGTCGCCTTGCGCTGAAGTAAGCACATTTTATTATAAAAGAAAACTACAGGCGTATAATTTCACGACCTTTGAACTTAATACCCAACAAGCCTCTTGTTTTGTATGGGATGAAACAACTGCAAAGAAAGGAGCAATAGAAGTTGCAAGTTGTCTGTTCAGATTTATATCAACCAAAACTGAAAAGAGCGACGTAAGCAAATACAATTTTTGGTCCGATAATTGTGGTGGGCAAAACAAGAATAAAATTGTGTTCTCATTTTATGTGTGGATTTCACACAAGCTTGGAATTGATATAAGTCACAAGTTTCTTGAAAAGGGGCATACCCAGAATGAGGGCGATAGCGTAGCGTACATGCGTTAATTGAAAAGACCAAAAAACACAAACGTATATACACGCCAATGGAGTGGTTCTCAGCAATTAGAAATGCTAAGAAAACAGAACCTATGTATAATGTAATAGAAATGGAAACAGACGACTTTTTAGATTTCAAAAAATTTTCTTCAGTTACAAATTGGACAAAAAATACAAAAAATGAAAAGGTTAATTTCAATAAAATTAGAGAAATTAGAGTATACAAGGAACATAAGTATAAACTCTATTACAAATATGAATTTGACGAAGATTTGAAAGAAATATTGCTCTTCGACGAATCAAAGCGCCGAAGAAAGGAAAAATTGCTCCCACAATTCATTCCAAAAGCATACTCATCACCATTTCCAATAGCTGAGGAAAAACGTAAAGATCTCATAGATTTATGTGATAAAAATTTAATTCCAAACACTTACAAAAACTTCTACATGCAGCTAAAGGGAACAGAAGGATGCACTTATGCGGTCACATCAGATGCTGAATAATTTATATTATAACTTTTATTTTGAATAACAATTACTTAAACTTTCAATTGAATTAATAATTTTTGTTTTACGTTAAAATGAAATTTATAACATTTTATTTAAATGGTTTCAATAAAAAATTTAAAAATATGATAAGTAAGGTGTTAAGTTTTCATTCTCCAAACCAAAATAAGCTATGTGTACTTAGACGACGAATGCTTGAAAAAACTTCCGAGAAAAGGATGCTAAGTCCACTTGGATGAACAACGCAAAAATTTTTGTTCATTCTTAAGTGATCTAAGTAAGTTTAAACCATGTTCTGCTACCAGCATTTTAAATTTGTAGACGCAAAAAAATTCTACAATAAATATGATTTTAACACCGAGAAAATTGAGTTTCTATCTTATAAGGCCTTTGAGAAATTTCAAATAAACTTTGAACGCGTCTCCTGCAAAATTCACTTTTTAGACTTAGCATACTCTGGAATGAAGCCATCGAAATGATACAAAAAGGGCTCATTTATAAGTGCCGAAAATTAACGTTTCTACCCGAAAAGGTTCACAAATTAATTCGAAAACGTTAGTTTTGGTTCACTGGGTAGAAATCAAAAAACATTAATATTGGTCTTTGGTTTTTTTACAATTTTTTACATATTTTCATAAGCTACTTAGTTCATCAGTTCGAGATATATCACATAAGATTATTGAAAAAAAAAAAATATTAAATAAACATAAATAACTTAAAAGGGTCATCTATCATTATACGAATAAAGCATTATTTATTATTATTAAAATAAAAAAGTTTAAATCAATTGTTTAGCACAAGAGACACAAAAGGAGGTGCGTTACTAAAATACTGTGTCTAGTAAAAGGAGAAAATACTCAACGAAGCGCATGAAGTGTAAACAGTACCTTGGGTTTTTTCAAAAAATTTGAAACGATTTTCAAGAATTGAAATCTGTAATTGCATCATATCATTATTTTTATGATAATATTGAAAAAATGTAAGCAATTCAATTAATAGACCAATGTAATTCTTCACTGTTACTTTGATAACTTTCTCTTGTTTTTTTTAATATTGTTACGAGCAAACTGTTTTTAAAATTTGAATAAAAAATATTTGAAATAAAAAAAAACCTATCTACACTTAAACGAATAGTATGAGATGGTAAATATTTGCACACTGAAATATTTAAACGGTTTTTTAGCTCTCCTGAAAAAAGATTTTTTTGTAGATAGGTCATATTGAAAATAAGATCTCGATATGTGTATATTTTTTTGCAGATGATTATAGACCATGTCCTAAGTCCTACTCTTCTCGCATAGCTTCATGAAAACGCCACGTACACGAAAATGACGTCACAAAATTTTTTTTTGTGTATTTTAATAACACAGTGCGACAGCCAAAATGTAACGGAGAAACGGCTGCTTGTTTTTAGTAGAGAAGCGTTTCCAAAACACGACCCCATAATCCGTTTTGTGGTAGAGGGTCTGATATTTTGTTAATTGATAAATTCATTCTGCAAATTGTGCGGCCATTTTGAATTTTTTTACAATATAAAATGAGAAAGAAAAACATAAAGCTGCTTGTAAGGGATTCATTTGCCCAATAGAAATGTACGGATAATAAGATGGACGATTCCACCTGAAGTACCACTCTCCAAAATTTTTTTTTTTTGCTTTGTTTTGACTGTTTGATTTTTTGATATTAAAAATTTGATGGTTTTGAGTTTTAGCGTTTTTAATTAAATCGTTTTTTCCGAATCGTACTTCTATAAAAAAAAAAAAAATGAGTGCATGTTACCATAAAATTGGTTTTTTTTGCTACGTTTGTGGAAAATTTACCTTTTTAAATTCTCGAAGACGTATCACAGGCGATCTAGTACAAGCATATGCGCACTTTTGCCTTTTGAGAATCGTTTCGACGGAAAAAAACTAAATTCCATGATGGCCGACCTGTGCTGACAGCTTGATGTACCAAGTTCGTCATAGAGTCTAATTAAAAAATTGAGACCTGCTATAACAAAATGGAGTATGAGGTCGTGTTTTAGGACTTCTCCTCTACTAGAAACAAGCAGCGGTATCTCCGTTACAAATAAATAATTTTAAATTTTAGTACAGTGTTTTTGTTGAAATCAATAAAAAAAACTTTATATCAATATCTCTGACCATTTTTTGTATATTCATTCAAAAAACGCCTTTAGAATCGCTTATATTACCCTTAAATAAAAAATAAACCGATCGAGAAACAAAAACTTGGCCTAGATTTAAAAGGAATAATTAAGAATTCAATAACTATTTGTATTTGTATTAGTATCGAAATTTTAAGGAAGTACTATTTTTTAATATATGGTAACTTTTAGAGAAAATATATTAAAAAGAATTTTCAGGAATACGGGACAGTATTTACAATGAATGCATTTTACTTTCGGAAAGATCTAAAGATATAGTAATTTGAATCATAAAGATGGCCTATGAAATAGATATTAAATTTACAAAATTGCAATATTAAAGAGTGAATCAGTTATTTGCATATTATTCGTGGAAAACTAATAGAAATGCATTGATTGCAAAATAATGCAAATGTTTTGTACGCCATTCATTCATTTGTTTTTCTATGGATACATGACTCACACTTTCGCCCATTTATATATCAACAACATGCCATGCAATTGTTTTGTGATATCCTTCGTCCTGTTGTGAATTTTAAATTTAATTGAAAACTAATTTAATTAACATATGAAAATCGCAATTAAATCGATTGGTTGGCTGCAATGCCTGCAGCAGAGAAAGCAGCACAGAACGATAGACATATAGAATGAGAGGTAGCAGTAAGCATGATGTGTGTATGATAGAAGTCTGGCAACACCAACGTGCATGCAGCTCAGGCTATGGTGTCAACATGTCGAAAACTGGTGCCTGGACGACGTGTTGCAGCACAGTACGCGAGGAGCGGCTGTTGCAAATCACCAACAACGACGCTCAAGCGTATAAATCAAAAACATTTGAACAACAACTCGATGCAATTACAACAACAACAACAACTACTGCAATAATAAAATTTACAACAACATTGGCAATAACTACAATTGCTCCACAGTAAATATGAATTTAATTAAAGAATTCGAACAGAATTTATGGCGCAAGGATAACAAACAGCTGCAAGGACACGTTTACTAGCCATAATTGAGTGGGTCGATGGTGGAATTGGTGAATGAGATGTTGTTGTCAAGGGAGCATGAGAAAGGAATGGCAAGTAAAATTAAGCAACATTAAGTGAATTAGCTAAAAGCTGCAAGGATAAAATAAGGTAGAGGTTCTGACACGCGTCGACGAAATCAATTTCAATATTGAATTTCAACTAGAAACGAAACAAACACAACAACAAAAGCTATAGTAAAAATATTGCTATTTTTGTGACGGTGCATTAAATTTAAAATTAAAACAATAGCACAAAAAACAGGACAGGGTTGAGTTTATACGTTCCTTAATGCATTTCGTGGTTACCAAGGCACAACGGTATTATACAACGAAGTATTATAATCAGCACAAAAAAAAACCAAGACATGTGAATAAAAACGATGCTGCAACACCAACAATATGACAAAAACTGTTCATTTCATGAGGTTCAAGTTGCTTCGGCAGTTTGGTGGTGGTTTTACAAAGCAAATACCTTGCTTTTTGATCCAAGTGGCTGTTTAGATAGCGGTAAGGTTTTTTGATGGCTGCTTACATTGTCTTTGCCAACAAAAACATGGCAACGCTTAGCATTTGTAAAGTATAGAAAAAAAATATTGCTACCATTGAATATTTTTCTGCGTGTGTGCATTCGTAAAATGCGCGTGCACTTAGTCAAGTGATAACCTGGCAACCCTAAACAAATGCTTCTGTATGATTTTAACATTTTATCAATTAAGAATTTAAGAAGCAAGAAATAATAGAGCAAGTAATTAGAGTAAATTTTGAGATAGCATCAGCTCCATCAATAGAATATTTAGTAGCAAAGTTTTTTTAGTTGTGACTGTTTAAAGTAGGAGTGGGCAAAGTTGTTTTTCGGCCGTATTAGTTCTCAGCTTTCCCGCAGTTGGCTTCATGGGTGACAGTATGGGTAAGGGATCAAAAGATATGCACAAGGACATGCATAATTGCACTCATTAAAGTGTACAAGTGTAATATTTCCATTATTAAATACTTTAAAAATGTTTAACAAAATATTTTTTACTTACAGTTAGTGCGTAAAATCAAATTGATTTTAATAATTGTGTGATTTGAAAATTGTTTTTTAACCTCTGTGACATTCTTAATTTATTGTAAGTAAGACTTAAAAGTAGGTATAACTAAAACTTCACTTCTCTTTAATCGAATTTGCTGCGAATATTCATAATAAATTTTTGAGGTAACGGTTTATGCTTTGTATGAAACTTTGTAACAAATACGTGATTTTAACAAACAAAATTATAAGTTTAAATTCTGTTTTAACAATAAGTTGTTTTATTGGCTAAATTCTTCATATATTTTTTATATATTATTTTAAATCATCATACATATTAAGAATAATAGTATAAAATTATGTTTAATATAAAAAATATTAATATATTGAATTAAGAATATATCGTTATTATTCTAAAAAAAAGTGGCATGGCAACCCTATTATGACCGTCTGAATTTCGAAAATCATAATGACGCTCAAAAAAAGCATCCATGAAAGATCATAAATGCATCCAAATATATCTAATTCTGAAAAAAATATCCACATATCAAATCCCAAAATTCAATTATGTAATAATTTTTTTTTAACACAAGAACATTTTTAATAATTAAAAAAATTAAACCCAATTTTTTTAACCTTTAACCCTGGGTAACCAATGTTAGTAGTTTCGACTAACACTGCTCACTTTATTGCTTACAACCTTTTTTCTCTCATCTGATCGTGTTCTCTATCCATATCTTTGTAAACACATTAGTTGTTAAACTGCCCTCGTTGCGTTCGGATGTATTTGGCTTTTTAATTGGATGGGGTGAGTCTTTTTATAAATGTAGTGTACGCCGAAGCGATTAACATTGGCTTTAACCGTTAAAGTTTAACGTAACTTTGTATACCCCCACGCGTATTGCGTAAGGGGTATATTAACTTTGTCACTCCGTTCGTAACACTAATAAGGAGATGTGGTCAAGCGCGTCGGAAGCGAATTTCATCTGGGGGGGCAGTACAAATGGTGGTGCAAAAAAAGTTCACCAAAATTTCTTCACATGAAACATGAACAAGAGAGAAAGAAGAGGAAAATATATAATACAAAAATATTATCGTTGTAAAAAAACTGATATTTTGAATAACTTTTCCTTTTAAATTGTTTATCTAGCTAAAAAAGTGGGGGGGGGGGCAACTGCCCACCTTTCCCCTCGCTTCCGACGCCAATGGATGTGGTAGGTATACTTACTTACTTACTTAGTTGGCGCTACAACCGTATGTCGGTCTTGGCCTCATCTAAGAATTTGCGCCAGCCATTTCTGTCTTTCGCTTGCTCGCGCCAGTTGGAAATTCCAAGCTTCGTCAGGTTGTCCTCTACTTGGTCTTTCCAACGAAGATGCGGTCGTTCTCTTCTGCGTTGACCGCCGCTGGGTACCGAAACGAATGTTTTCTTCACTGGAGCATCGTCTTTCATGCGGTGAACATGACCAAGCCAGCGAAGCCGCTCGATTTTAATGTGCTTGACTATGTCGATGTCAGCGTACAGCGCATACAGTTCATCATTCCACCGTATTCGGTACACGCCATTCACGCAGATTGGTCCGTAGATCTTACGAAGAATCTTTCTCTCGAATGCTCCTAAAGTCTTTTCATCTAAACTGCTCAGCGTCCAGGTTTGTGATGCGTAAAGTAGGACGGGCATGATGAGCGATTTATAGAGCGTGATTTTCGTTCGTCGAGAGAGGGCTCTGCTTCTCAATTGCCTACTGAGCCCAAAGTAACACCTGTTGGCAAGAGTTATTCTTAGTTTGATCTCAATGCTGATGTCGTTGGTTGAATTAATGCTGGATCCCAGATAGACGAAGTTCTTCACAACCTCGAAGGAGGTATTGTCAACGGTAACGTGGGTTCCAAGACGCAGGGACTGTTTGTTTGTTGACACTAAGTATTTCGTCTTATCTGCATTCACTGACAGACCCATTCGACTTGACTCTCTTTTTAATCTGGAAAATGCTGCACTGACTTCGCGCGTATTATGGCCAATGATATCGATGTCATCAGCATACGCAAGCAGCATAACACTTTTGTAGAATATTGTGCCACTACGTCTCAGATCAGCAGCTCGGATGATCTTTTCCATCATTAGGTTGAAAAAGTCGCACGATAAGGAATCACCTTGTCTGAAACCTCGTTTGGTAATAAATGGTGGGGAGATGTCCTTCCCGATTTTAACTGCGCTGCTGGTGTTGCTCAGTGTCATCCTGCAAAGTCGTATTAGTTTTGCAGGAATACCAAATTCAGACATGGTGGAGTATAGGTGCTTCCTTATTGGGCTGTCGAAGGCGGCTTTGTAGTCGTCAAAAAGATGGTGGGTGCCGACTTATTTTTCTTGAGTCTTCTCCAAGATTTCTCGTAGCGTAAAAATCTGGTCGATGGTGGACTTTCCAGGTCTGAAGCCACACTGATAAGGTCCGATCAGTTCGTTTACAATGGGCTTCAATCTTTCACATAAAACGCTCGACAGGACCTTATATGCGATATTAGGAAGGCTTATCCCACGGTAATTGGCACAGATAGTGGGATCGCCTTTCTTGTGGATTGGGCAGAGGTAGGTATAGAAAAGTATATAAATTTTTGATCAGCATCACCTCCTGAGTCGATTAAGCCATGTCCGTCTTTCTGTCTATCCATCTGTCTGTCTGTCGACACGATTACAGTCACAATTTTTTAGCTATCGTAATGAAATAAAAAAGATATGCTTATATTCAAAAAACGAAGATAAAACTCGGGAATGAGCAAAATTGAATGAACACCACGCCTACCTCTCATAAGAACTGACTTTATCAAAAAGATATCTCTTAAAATACCACAAAAATAAATAAATGAACCTGGAATTTTGCAGATTAGCTTTTGAGTAACCACACAAAGTGGCGTCATTATAATACAAAACCTTTATAAATTCAAAAAAATTATGGTTTAAACTTGATATTTTACACATAAGCTTTGATAATTAGGATAAACTCTGAGTTTAATATGTTATATATTTAAACAAAAAACACGCCCCATAAAAGTGGCGTCATCAGTATTATACAACATTGACAACCTCGTATGTACTAAAATACGGATGTGGGGGTATTTTAACTTCAGTTCAGATGAAGTTAATTCCTTTGTTGTAGTAATATAGTGTTTTGGTTATAAGTTCTTTATAGTGGTGCAGCGAATTGTGTCTCTTTTGCCAAGCAATTTATTTAACCTTTTTTATTTTAACAATAACAAATAATGATTTAAATTGTGAGCATTAGATCAAGTAAGTTTTTAAGAAGGCAACAACAACAACTCTGTATAGAGTCAATCACTTAGCTGACTAGACAGTCTGTTTCGGAAATCGCTACATTTTCCTCTTCAATAGCCTTTGAGTGATTCAGCTGTGATCGATCAACTCACTGTTTAAACTAGTATATGATTGCGCAGATTTTGGAATTCATTCTTTTGAATTGTATGGCTGCTAATCATATGACATTTCAAAGCAGTAGGCTATTTATAGATCACCGCAATTAACTTCTACCAAGGTTGCCATCTGTTCAAGTTGCTTCTTTATTTACTTTCATATTCATTGGTGTTCGATAGTTTGTCGAAATGCACCATAGAATAAAACGAGTTTTTTGCTTCGCCAGAAGCTAGTGTTCTAACTTAAAGGTGGCTATTTTCACAACCAAATGTTCAATTACACATCATTTTGACCGAAATCGATCAATTATTAGATTATTTAACCAATTTGACATTAATTAAACTTATTTGGCCGTGCTCCGCCATAGTTAGTTAATTAGTTTTATGATCTATGAAATTATTACATGAATTAAATTGTGAGCTTTTGATCAAGTAAGTATTTAAGAAGGCAACAACAACAACAACAACAAATCTGTATACAGTCAATCACATAGCTGACTAGACAGTCTGTTTCGGAAATCGCTACATATTCCTCTTCAGTAGTCTTTGAGTGATTAAGCTGTGATCAACTCACTGTTTAAACTAGTATATGCGTTAGTTAATTAGTTTTATGATCTATGAAATTATTACATGAATTAAATTGTGAGCTTTAGATCAAGTAAGTATTTAAGAAGGCAACAGTAGTCTGAGTTATGAGGGACTGGAAAAAAATTTCCGTAAATATTTTAAATTATTAGGTTTTTCTATTTATTTTAAAAACTTTAATTTTCTAAAGGTTTTTTACTTATGCATACACATACTTTGTACATATTTTAGAAGAGTAAAAGCATGCATATTTGACAGATTTGTGGATACCCAGATTCTGGAAAAATTTCAAACGTATAACGCATCGAATTGCTTGTTCACCTTTTAGCATTATATACATATTCATTTCAGAATAGTCACAGTTAAATAAAAGATGTTCACCTTTTGGGGTATTCACGTTTTGCAGTGTGCATTATCTCATGCTCACTGTATGTATAAATGGTTATTTATTGCAATCGAATAAAACTCATACTTTCCTAATTTGAATATAAACCTTTATAAATACAATGAACAGACTGGAAAATATGAACAGCCTTTGCAAAAATTCATTCACGCTATCCAGACTACACTATATTTTAAGTTACTTTCAACAACCCCCAAATTGTTGTACAGTGTTACATATCTGTGGACATTTAACAAAACAACTTCGCTCGAGATAAGAAAATTTTACAGTTTTTTTAATATATATAGAATTTCAATACGCTTCAATTGATATAAACAACGTATTTCTCGCTGGGTTATTGAAAAGCTTTGGTATTAAAGTTCTCTCAGCCTCAAAATTCGGTATTCGAACACAATTTACACATGCCGTTTCACTTACTTGATTTTGTGCGGGAGGTACAGACACAGGTTGGCCGATCTACATAAAAATGCGTCAGAAGTGTACTCAAATAGAGTAATAGATGTGCACTAAAAATAGTCGAAATTGGTTAGACCCTAATAGTACCTCCCTTGGACCTATATTAATGTTTTACTTGATTTTATATGTAAATTTTTATTTTTACACAATTAAAAAAAAAATATTTGTACAACGAAGTAGGAAAATTAATTTGCAGTTCCTGGTTATATAGAATCTATGCTACTTCATTCCCATTTGAAATTCAGAAAAAATCAACCGAAATTCAGAAATTTCATTTGAAATTCAGAAAAGATAAATTCAAATTGAGAAAATCTATTTGAAATTCAGAAAAGATCAATTGAAATTCCACTCAAAATTAAGAAAAGATAATTTAAAATTCAGAAATTTAATTTGAAATTTAGAAAATATCAATTGAAATTCAGAAATTTAATTTGAAATTCAGAAAAAATTAATTAGAATTCAGTTATTCCATTTGAAATTTAGAAAAAATTATTTGGATTTTAGAAATTCCATTTGAAATTCAGAAAAAATCATTTGAAATTCAGAAAAGATCAATTGAAATTGAGAAAATCCATTTGAAATTCAGAAAAGATCAATTAAAATTCAGAAATTCCATTTGAAATTAAGAAAAGATCAATTAAAATTCAAAAATTTAAATTGAAATTCAAAAAAGATCAATTGATATTCAGAAAAAATTAATTATAATTCAGTAAATCCAATTGAAATTGATAAAAAATCATTTGGTATTCAGAAATTCCATTTAAAATTCAGAAAAAATCATTTGAAATTCAGAAAATATCAACTGAAATTCAGAAAATATATTTGAAATTCAGAAAAGATTAATTGAAATTCAAAACTTCTATTTAACATTCAGAAAGTATCAATTGAAATTCAGATATTCCATTTGAAATTCAGAAAAAATCAACTGAAATTCAGAAAAGATCAACTGAAATTGAGAAAATTCATTTGAAATTCAGAAAGATCAATTGAAATTCAGAAATTCCATTTGAAATTAAGAAAAGATAATTAAAATTCAGAAATTTCTTTTGAAATTCAGAAAAGATCAATTGAAATTCAGAAATTCTATTAGAAATTCAGAAAATATCAATTGAAATTCAGATATTTCATTTTAAATTCAGAAAAATCAGCTGAAATTCAGAAATTTCATTTAAAATTCAGAAAATTTCAATTGAAATTCAGAAATTCCGTTTGAAATTAAAAAAAATCAATTCATATTCAGTAATTCCATTTGAAATTCAGAAAAGATCTATTGAAATTCGGAAATTCCATTTAAAATTCAGGCAAAATCCATTAATATTCAGTAATTTTATTTGAAATTAAAAAAAAGCATTTGGAATTCAGAAATTCCATTTGAAATTCAGAAAAAATTATTTAAAATTCAGAAAAGATCAATTGAAATTAATCAATTTAATTTTAAATTCAAAAAACATTAATTGAAATTCAGAAATTCCATTTGAAATTAATAAAAGCACTTGGCGTTCAGAAAAAAAATTAAAATTCAGAAAAAAATTATTTGGAAGTCATAAAACTTCAATTTGAAGTTAAGAATATATGAATTGAAATTCAGATGTGTAAATTTATGTTTTACACATTTTTTGATCTGTAAGAAAATGTATATGTGGTCGTTACAAGTGAAGTGAAGCTTATGCATTTAAGTTAAAGACATATATTGCAAAGTGAAGGGTGTGAAGGGAACACATTTATAACGATTTATGATCTTATTTTCAATCATGCCATATCCATACGATTTTCATACCATTACCTATTTTTGTAAAAAAAATACTTCCGAAAATATTTTTTGTTTTTGAAGTAGGCTTTAACTTTGATTCCTTCCGGCATACACCTGGATAGCTAAAAATAAGGACATTGCACTATGACGCGGTGGAAAGAAGCGGGACTTGCTTTCGGAAAAAGAAGATATAATGTCATGGGTGGAAACAAAACTAGACATAACATTAAAAAAAATAAAGGAATATTTTCAACAATTTTGAAAAAGTTGTGGCAATTTCTGCAACAGAGAATTCTCTCTATCACATAATGTACTGAAATACTTTTATACCCAGCCTTAATCTATGAATAGCTCCCAAAATAAGCTTCAAAGATCAGAATATGTCCAAAAATTGAATGCTTATCTTCGCAAAAGGGAAGCGCGCTATTTTCATGAATGAGACAAATTTCAATTTTTTTTTTATTTTATTTTGTCCAAGTACTACCGAGGTCCCAACATTCACCTCATAGGGCGATTGGAACAAATGGAATAGTCTAAATGGACCGACGCAAAGGTGCCTTTCGAGCAAATGATGGCAATGACTGGGTTAAAAGTGTGCTGGATACACTGAACCAAAAAGGTACATTATATTAATGAAAAGGTGCATTAATTTCAATTAATTATTCATTGATTTTGGTCCTATGAACTGTGGTCATTGATTTCAATGAATTTTCTTCATACTTTAATGAATAGTTCATTAAACTTAGTGATTTTCAATGAATGGTTCCTTGATTATCAATGTACACTTCATTGAATTCAATGAACACGTTCATTAAAAAATGCCAAAATTAATGATTTTTTCATTGAATTTAATGAAAAGTTCATTGAATTCAATGTAAAGTTCATTGAATTCAATGTAAAGTTCATTGAATTCAATGTAAGGTTCATTGAATTCAATGTATAGTTCATTGAATTCAATGCATTAAAGTTCATTGATTTCAATGTATAGTTCATTGAATTCAATGTATTATAGTTCATTGAATTCAATGTATCGTTCATTGAATTCAATGAATTAAGTTCATTGAATTTAATGTATTTAGTTTATTGGATTCAATGTACAGTTCATTAAATTTGATGTATTCAGTTCATTGAATTCCATGTATATTTCATTAAATTTAATGCATTTAGTTCATTGGAATGAATGATCTATACATTAAATTCAACGAATTATTTGTCAATCCCTCTCTAAACATTTTTAAAATAAGGAAATAATTACAATTTCAACAATATTTTTTTTATTTTAAAGAGTCAATTAATATGCAAATTTTCGAAGATTTTGAATAGTTTTAAATTTATAAAAATATACGGCAATAAACTCCCACAGGAGAGTGCATGCCGCAGGATATTTTAATTGAAATAATTTAAAAATTTTAAAGCACACATATACGGCTCTAATAAAACTAGCAAGTTGAAATTTTACACCATCCATGAATGTGCTGGTAATTGTATGTTTTAGGAAAGTTTTTCTTCCAAAGTTGTCCTTACTGCATACTTTTTGAGTGGGCACCAAATACCCATGAAGGCTCCAAAGAAGTTTCATAGCAGTACTGTCTGGAAAGATATTAATTGAAAAAAATAACTATTTATTTATACAGCCTCGAGGAAAATTAAGCTTACCACTGTAATTAGTGAAATCTTTAATTTCTGCCAACTTTGCCCGCACAGCTTTATCTTTTATGTGGTTTTCATCCTTTAAAAATGTAAACATTTTTTGAAAATGATGGCAGCAGTCACTTAAAATGCCAGGTATATTTCCTATTATTTACTAATACTAATAGTAATTCAACAGATTTAAATTTTCTTTTACATTCAAAGCACAACATTTTCTTCACTTTTAATTTAATTTATTATCACCTTTTATCTAAAATTTACACACACAATTGCCACACGTCTTCACAACTTCGCGTTTCACTTCAAACAAAATTGGGAAGGGAATAAATTAGTATACATTGAATTTAATGAAAAATGCATTCAATTTAATGAACTATTCATTGAATTCAATGAACTATACATTGAAATCAATGAACAATACATTGAATTCAATGAACTATACATTAAATTCAATGAACCATTCATTAAATTCAATGAACTATACATTGAATTCAATGACCTATACATTGAATTTAATGAACTATACATTGCATTTAATGACCTAAACATTGAATTCAATGAACTGTTCATTAAAAATCAATGTATGGTTCGTTAAAATTTGATTTACAACTGGAATCAATGTACTTTTCATTAAAATAATGAAAACTAATCACTGATATTTATTAAGACATTTTTAATGAATATAACTTCATTGATTTCAATGAACAGTACGTTAAAAACTATGAGAAATTCATTAAAATTCAATGCTTTTTTCATTAAAATTAATGAATTAATTTTAACGTATGCTGTTCATTAAATTTGTTTTTTCTGTGTAGATGGGAGGAAATGGGAAACCATTTGCCAAAGTCAGTTGTTGTATCCCACCAGGCACAATTTTCTCTAAAAACGAAAGTTCGTCTCTTACGAAATTTTTTTCGAAACTAAATTTAGTATTTTTATCGATTTGGCGAACAATTTTCGAAGGGTAGACATAGACTTACAAAAATAATACTTTCACTAATGTTTTTTGAAATGTCATGGCAACCACGTTACATGAAAAAATTAAAATTTGACATTTAAGAAAATAAAACGTTTTGTTGAAAAATGGAAAAAATTGAAAAGCTTAATTCAGTTTAAAAGAAGAAAAATAATATTTTAAAAAGGAAAATAAGGTAATAGATGCAAAAAGATGTATTGATATCGGACCATATTCAAACATTTTTGTTTCACATATTGAGAGTTGACATTATCTATTACCTCATAATATCACCATGAAGTGACAACTGCAACAACTTCCGCAATAATCCAAATATGTATTTGTTGAAAAACCATCTACTCAAAATGAAGATATAAAAGAAACTCTACAAGGTAAATCATAATGATGCTATTCATTACATTTGTTAAGTCCTGCTAGCATACAACAAGTTTATTTAGTCCTGTCCATGAATTAGCAACTTTTCAGTCGTACTTTTGAGCAAAAGTAGTGTAAAATTTTATTGATTTTTTTTAATTTTTGCTGTATTTTTAGCAGGACATAATAAATCAACTGAAATCCTTTAATAACAGTTTGGCAAGAAAGTGGTTTTGACACACGATCACGCATGCTTACGATGTGTTTTTTACCGAGTTTCAAGTTAACGATCACGGAGGTATTTTCTGTCACGTGCCCAACTCTACCCAAATTGGGTCTGTGATCACGGAAAACCACCCAAGAAACTTTAAATCCAGGGTGCATTCCGCGTCCACTGACTCATTGAATGTTATGAGAAATTATATGCAAAAGTGATTTCTCCTGGTCTTCACGAGAGATATTTCTTTTATTTCTGCCAGAGCAGCAGATCTCTCTCGTGGAGAAGGGGTGTTAGTATTTTATATTTTGTGTTCTGATTGGCTTTAATTGTGATTTAGGCGGGATCCACTGATAACCTTAAGCCCTTTAAGCCCTTTTTAACGACATACGATTTTTTAAGATCGGACATGTTTTTTTTTTAAAGATCAAAGAACCAAGGTATGCGTCTATGCAAACAAGGTTTGGTCTTTGACCTGAAAGGAAAGGGATAGATTATTTAGAGGAATTGATTGGAACCATACGTGAATTATTGATTAGGCGAAACAACCATGAAAGACAATTTGAATTGCTTTTAAGCGAGGCTAGTGTTATGCCTTAACCTCGGCAAGCATTTCCAGCCCTTAGTTGTTCTTGTCCTTTTAGTTCCACATTTTCCACAATTTAGTTGCGAATTTTTAGTTTTCCATTTAGTTCTTAAATGTAGGAAAGAGCCCACCATCTGTATGGAGGCCGACCCACTCTTATGTATGTAAACATACATACCCAGTGGCGAAAATAGACTTCGAAGACGTTGTCTTTGAAGCCGTCGTTGAAGACAACGGAGTAACAATACGGATTTTTTGCTGACCTGTATTTATAAATTCAGGATCAAAATAAATCGTATGAAATAATTGTCAAATAAAATTTTTTCAAATATATTTTTACTTAAGAATCTGAAAATCTGGCTTCCAAGACGAATCGATCCATGAAGGGATTGAGGGAGAGTGAAAGGTGTACTACTTTTAAGCAAACGCGTACATTTTGCAGTACGTGGATCCCACCCGTCGTCGAAGACGTGGCGAAGTATAGTCTTGCAAGTCGTTTTGCTAATTTGTTCGAAATGGTCTTCGAGCACAGCTATAGGATTGGAGCGATCTGTCCTCGAAGACTGAGTGCTGTCTTGAAAGACGTCTTTGAAGACGGATGCATCCGTTCGCCACTGGGTGTATATTTGATATATTGTATGTGTTAATTTCTCTCTTGAACTTCCTTTTAAGCTTGAGTCAATTTAAATCAAGGCAAGCTGACAACTGTACACTTAAACGATATCCTCAGCTACAACGTTCGTCCTACTGTTGACCAGTGATAACCAACTTTATAGAGTTAACCAAACTTTTCAGTGCAGCCAACTGCACAAAATAGTTTATTATGCAGTTTTTTAACACATAAAAATATATTTTTTATTTTTATTTACATCTTTTCGCACTTTTGCAGTGCAGTTTAATGGCTTTCCTCTATAAAAATCAAGGAAAAACAAAAACCTAGAAGTCTCGTTCTCTGTCTTCTATGCTACCTTCTTCTATACTACAATTTTGCCACTTCTACATTTCACTACATTTTCACTTGATTTTATTTCACAACTAAAAATATATTTATATAAAACGACCAACTTTTCTCACTTGCATGGACGTTAATTTGACATTTGAATTTGTTGTGTGTGATTATTGTAGAGCGTAGTGTTTTGTAGGGTACCGAGTGTATTGTGGGTGTGTGCAGCTTTGTGCTTGTTTTCAAACATTTTTATTTTATTTTATTTCATTTCAATATCCACTATTTTTCACTTCTCAAACACAGTTCATACATCAGTTCGTAGAATGGAATAAAAGTTTTAATGAAATTAAAAACTCTGACAGTTGTTTGTTGTTTTATCTTTGCAATATGTTCGTTATGTTGTCAGCACTGTTTTACGTATGAAATTGTTTTTTTCTTTTCATTTATTTTTGTATTTGTAATTTAAATGAAAAATCAGTTTCAGTTTTGAATAGATCTAGAAATTAAAAACTGTTTTTTTTTTACAAATAAACACTTATGCAATTACATGAAAATGTAAGCGAATTCAATTTATATTAAAGTCAAAGTTTTTGATGAAATTGTTCTTTTTTCTGAAATCTAAAATACAGATCCGTAATATTTCTCACTGTGGCCAAAAGATGACTTTGGAGGATGTGAAAAGTTAATTCTGTGAAATTAATTCATAGCTTGAACTTGCAGCTGAACTCGATAGTTTATGTTCTGCTCATCAATAAACACTTCATCAATCATTCCAACAATGAATTCCAATAATTTTCTAGTGTCATCACGTCAAGCATAATTCAACATGTGCAGATATGTGTCGATGTGTTGATGAACGGATATTCATGTGATTTTTCATGTGTCTGCGTGTCCTGTTGACATGATAAACGCTTAACCGACAAGTTAATTAAATTTCAATCGATCGATATTCAACTAACGACCGACACAGCACAGAAGGCGTGAGTCCAGCACTGAGCGGATACGGAAGGACCGTGTCATAGCTCTAGTGCTGCATAACTTCGAGATGTTAAAAAAAAACAAACTATTGATAAAATTGATGACAAGCGATTACATAACTATTACTGACACAAATATGGAAAGAAAAAAAGAATAGTATTGTAATTGAGTAAAAACCAAAAATAGTAGCAAAAAGTTTGCAACAAAAGCACCACTCGGAGTCGCTTGAGTAAAAGTGATGTAAAAATTCCATCGAAAATAAGGCGAATACGGAAAAGCAATAGAGGAAGATTTTTTTGTGTTGCAAAAATATGAAAAACTGCAGTGTTGTCGAAAACCAAACAGAAATCTGCTAAATGCAACAAAAAATGTGATAAGAAATTGTATTGCAGCAAGGACAAATTATTTTATTGTTCTCCGTGGAATTGACTTTTCAATTTGCAACAAATGAATTGATGCTCATGGCTAAAAATAAGTGGAAAGAAGGAAAAGGATGTGAAAAGAAAAAGTGAAATGAAAAAAATAATGTGTGATTAGAAAAAAAATAAGCAAAAGAGATACAAGACATTTTATAGGTTTGTTTGACAAACTTTATCCTTACAACTTTTTGTCTTCGTTGAAAAAATTCAAGTAAAAACAGCAAACCATAGTAGTTTGATTATAAAAATGAGGTCCGTCAAACGGCAGAAGCAAAGCTTCTTTGCAGATTCATGGATCTGATAATTTGCCATCAATAAATAAGTCTTGTAAAGTGAATCTTATGTTAATTTATAGGAAAAAATAAGAACAAATTTTAAAAATTTCGATTAAATGAATTTTGCATTAGAGTTAATACATACTCTAAGTCTGTGGCCTCTAGCGCCAAACACGGGGTAGGTTCTAACAGCTGACTTTCTTTGGAAAAATAAAATTTTTCAGAAATCAATGTAAGGTTTGGCAAATCTGGATGCCTTCTCACAGAGGTTCACATAGACCAATTCTGGTCCCTAGTGGTGCTGGTTACGAACAAAGGAACCTTTGTGTTTAAATCAAATCTTGTAAGATTTGCATTGAAAACCTTAGGAGGGATTCCAGAGATACCTTGGTTACATCTTTTAACGACAGGAACGTTAATGAGCCTAAGTATTTGAGTCTCAATCTAAGAATGGCTGGGTATGTGCATATAGGTGATCTAAAGTCACCACTGTGCCTGGTTCCTTGCACTTCCTGCAGGCTGCAGCTGTCATCCGTGGTGATGCACAGACTCCTTGCTTGGGCTGCCGCCATGCAGTCGCAATGATGCTACTGATAAGTGTTCTGAAACCTCTGCACGAGCGTGCCAAGATGAACAGAGTTCTTTTTTCGCATTGCGCACTGCATATGATTTTCGATATTTTGCACGATGTCGTATCTTTCCACTTACCACTCACTGCTTGTATGGCTCTCTGTTCGAGGTTTCTGTACAACTCTTGGAGCGAAGTAGCGCCCAGCGCCCTCCTTTGCTATACGGTCTGCCATCTCGTACCTCTCAATGCATTGGTCATTAGAGACCCAGTAAATGCGCACTCTCTTCGAAGAAAATAGTGCATCGCCGCTTGGCTTTCGACGAAAATGTTGATATAAGAGTGGTGTGTGTCCATGGCTAGGGCTATCTCCGCAGCCTTCCTAATGGCGAAAGCTTCCGCCTGGAAGATACTGCCAAGGTTCGGCAGTTTGTATGACTGCCTTATATTATGCTCTGCACAAGACACAGCCTCACCTACCACCGTAGGCCTTTTGGAGTCGTCTGTAAATATGTTGGGAGCCTGCTGTGCTTGTTCTATACCTTTGCACCAGTCGTTTGGTCCAAGAAGTGTTCGTGTTTTGGAATTGACTAAAGTGCGAGGTATCATGTAGTCTGTGCTACTGAGAAGATCATAACCGATTGTACAATGACCGACATTTTTAAAGTGCATGTTGACAGCCACCGTGAGGTGTTGTGCCATTTTTCCGGCTTTCAGTTTTGCATGTATGTCCAGGAGGTCCAAACATAGGATGGTTTCAAGCACTTTAGTTGGAGTTGGCATTTTCTCCATGTGCGTGAGTTTTTTTTAATGAGGGCGGTTTTAATGAAATTTATTTTTATTCAAAATTAAAATATTCCTTTTTATTTATTTATTCAATGTAAGTATAGTGTTTCATTTCATTTTTAAGTGAAGTTTTTTATATATATTATAAATGTAAGTAGATATATTAAGGTGCCTCGACTTTCATTAGAAACAAGTTCCATTTTTACCCCCCCTTAAAATAAACCGTCTATTTTATAACGATTCCCAAAATATTTCGGCTGTTACGATAGCCGCCAGTGAGCTAAAACATTTTGCAAAAACCTCAAAAAATCATGCTTTTTATAAATCTACTGGCTGGTAGAATAGTTGTAAAAAAGTAAACTGTCAGATATTAAAGGCCGGAAAAGGCTCTTTCAATCTGCATCAAAAAATTTAAAGCTTTGCAATAGCATTAAACATAATGCTTTTTTTTGTGACTTACATTCAATGCTTGCATTCATGGCCAGAGTTTCTAAAATTTGTACATTTTAAAGCTAAAATATTAATTATAAAATAAACACCTTCTGAATAAATTTTGTAAGAAATAAAAGAAAATAAAAACTAAGTTATTTGAATTTTGAAAATTTATGTTTGAAAATAAAATTAAAAAATATCAAAAATTCAGTTTGTGTGGATCTCGCCCATTGAATTACGGAGGTATGTTTTAAGAAATTTTAGGGATGATAACGATATCTCATTTATCTGAAACTAGCAAATACCCGCTACCTCGCCTGCGAGAAAAAAATTAAATACCATATAAAAACTTTAAATCTTAAAATTAAAGTATTTCGTTGACTTCGATTAAAATATAAAATTTATATACTAAAAAAAGAATAACTCTTCTTTTCAAAAAAGAAAGGGGTAATTTACCACAGTGCAAATTTTTTTCCTGTACAAGCCGAACGGAAAAGTGAAAATGATATTATAGAATGAGATGGTAATGTAGTTGCAGTATCTTTGAATTTAAAATAGAAATTGGATTTTAGTAGTTTAAAAATGAAAAGTTGACAACTAATGAAAAAATTGAATTTGCATGGAACAGCTTATCGAAATAATATTCGCTTTTTGCATTAAACGCAATATCTAGCAAAGCAAACAATTTTTTATTAATTGTATAACTTTGCCTGTAAAGGTGCCCCCAGACTATATGTTTTACACAGATGACATGTCAAACAAATTACATAACGCATTTCATCTGTGTGTCAAAATTAAATTTTTGTCAGACAGCTTTTTCTTTTGTCTCCTCACTATCTGACATGTCATTTGAAAATAAAAAACTGCTTTTGAAATTTGTGTAAGCTGTAAAGCTCTAAAGTCTCCTCTTTTGGCCATTCACACTTAAAATAATTTCATTTTTAATCAATTTATTGAATAAATATATTCAAATTTACCTTTTCTTCCATTTAAACAAAAAAACAAATTTTAAAAATTTATCAAACTGACATTTTGTACAGATGGAAAACATACGAAACTAGAGGCAATTCTAATTCAAAAATTTACAGACGCAAATACAAACGACATTTCAAAATTACAGTTTCATATGTTCCACACTATCTGTAGCTAAAAATCATTTGAAATTTGTGACGTGTGATGTGTATGAAACATATAGTGTAGAGGCACTTTAACTGTATCGTTGTTGTGTATATATTTTGTTTTAGTGCTAGGTCTGCGATTTAATAAATTATTAAAAAAAACTTATTTCTTAGCTTTGAATTATTATATTCCGAATTTTTTTTTTGTAATTTTTCGAACATCTTCAGGAGAATTGTACATTTTAAATAAACAATTTTTGAAAAATTTTCACATTTTGCATGCACAATATGAAATATAAATATCAAACTCCATTTGATTTAAAACAATCATCTGCGCAATCGCGAAATCACGTTGCACTAGCTATGGTAGCGCTATTTCAATAATTGTTTTTCTACTGGGTAGCTATGGTACCCATTTAAAAGTTTAGCTATATAAATGTGCTTATCATCATTTAAATAATTAATTAAAATCATAAGAGCATAACCTTACAATTTCTTTATTGTATTATCAGCGAGAAAAAGCTTTCTAATTTTATGTTCTATTTGAGAAACATACAAAGCAAAGCTAACAAGATAGAAAAGTTTGTTGTGTTTTAAAAATTATTATTTCTTTTTTATTAAGACTTTTTTGAAAAAGATAAAAAGAAGTCAACAAGGTCAAGGTCCGCAAAAAAGAGACAATATGTATTGTGTGCGGTTCCAATGCTGCCGTCTTTGTGAATGTAAAAAATACCGCCACTTTTATAAAAACACCGACAAAAATTAGCTAGAGCAATATTCCAGTTTAAAGTTCTTTAAACAGAACACATATTAAATTTTTACATATAAGGGTCCAAACTTTTGGACCAAAGAAGATTGATGTCCGCAGTCCGTTTCAGGTTAAGTTTTGAAGATATGGGAAAAAATGTAAAAATTTTATTTTTCTGTTAGTCGGACTTAAATTTTTAATGCATTGCAAATGATGAAATAGCTCTAAACCATCAATGGTATTGGCAAAAAGTAAAATATTTACTACAATAACAAAGACTGTTCATCCGACAATAAATAAATTTTTGAAATTGTATGAAAAGATAAAAAAAGTAACAGGAGAGAAAATCTGCATTAAATGTGAAATATTTGAATGCTTATATTTTCAAAACAGTGGCGACCGTAGCCTAGTGGATAGAGTGCGTGGCCCCTAAGCTAAAGAACCGCGGTAGCCCGGGTTCAATTCCAGCTCAGACAGAAAGTTTTTTCAATTGAATTAATTTTTCTGTTCGGTCGTCACCTCTCTGCAGACAATGGCAAACCTCAGAGACTAAAAATTGCCATGTAAAGCTTGTTGAGAACATAAGCCGTTCGGAGTCGGCATAAAACACGTAGGTCCAGTTCTCGGTCATTTTTGATCAAACATTTAATAACACGCACAACGAAATTGATCGATAGAAGCTAGGTCAAAGTCCTTCCAAGGGCTGAAATGGCCAGTTTATTTTTTTTAATTTTTTTTAATATTTTCAAAACTACAAAAGACAATGGATTTAAGTAAACAGAAATAGCTACATACGATATTACTTATTCAAGCCTTTAAAAGGCGATTGAAATTGGCCGATGCGCTAAAAAGATATCGTCTAATTAACAGAAAAAGAACCCGTATGCATATTTTTGCCTTTAACTAAAAAATTTGACCTGATATAAAAAGGGTTTGCATTTAGCGCACGAAAATACATATGGAACCACTTTCGAAGATTTGATTTAAAACATTCACCTGCGCAATCGCGAAACTATTTTCACTCAAGGAATGACGCTGATAATGAATATATATGCATTTCTATAATCGCCGTACCTTCTTTTATGTGCTACAAACATTTCCACAATGAAAATATACTTTGACCTCTTCAGGTCAGGTCAACGATAAAGATTTCGTCTTAAAAAAGGTTTGATTAATGAAGTTTTTCTTTTGAAATTATTAAATTATATCCTAAAATGTTGCTTAATAATTATTTGGTTTTGTTCTTGTGTGAATATTTTGTTTTGGCTCTAGATCTGCGAGTAAATAAATATTTAAAAAAATTTCTTTATTAGGTTTTAATTGTTAATCAAAGAAAGTTTCTTAAGTTTAATTTTAATCTAAAGATCGCGCACGCAAAACAAAAAAACGGAGAAGCAAGCTACCCCAAACTGCTGGCATGAAGTCTGGCTGCAATTGTTTTACGTATAAAAACTATTTTTAATGTCTTGGAGTAGTGCAATGAAAAAAATGGTAAGTTCAGGAAGATACAGGAAATTTAAAAATGTTGCATTATTTTAGTTAGCTGATGACGTTATTCGAATGGAACTACTACGTCGTTCCAACAACGATTAAATAATTTTACCAAAAGTCTTAATTTTTAAACAAAAATAAAAACAATTTATGTCAAGTCTGTTAATAAGCTACACCTGAAGAAGTCGGAGAATAATAACATTTTGAAAACCTTTGTAACGCACAAAAGGAGGCGTGGCCAGCATAGAAAAGTATACATGTTCTTGATAAGCGTCATTCCCTCAGTGATATGTGATTTCGCGATTGCGCAGATGATTGTTTTAAATCAAATGGAGTTTGATATTTATATTTATATATAAATTTGTGCATGCAAGATTGTGGCGAGCAAAATGTGAATATTTTTTAGACATTTTTTATTTAAAATGTACAATTTTCCTGAAGATGTTCGAAAAATTACTAATTACTAAATTAAGAATTCAAAGCTAAGAAACAAGTTTTTTAAATAATTTATTAAATCGCAGACCTAGAACCAAAAAAAAAAAAAAATATACACAACAACGAAACAGTTACAGGTAAAGTTATACAATTAATAAAAAAATTTTTGCTTCGCTAACTATTGCGTTGAATGCAAAAAGCGAATATTACTTCGATGAGCTGTTCCATGCACATTCTAGTTTCTATTTTAAATTTAAAGATACTACCTAACCATCTCATTCTATAATTTTATTTTCACTTTTCCATACGACTTGCATAAGAAAAAAACGTGTACTGTGGTAAATTATCCCTTTCTTTTCTGAAAAGAAGAGTTAATCGTTTTTTAATATATAAATTTTATATATTAATCGAAGTCAAAGAAATACTTTAACTTTAAGGGCCGTTTTCTCCAAGTCTGGTTAAGCACTAATCGGAACTTTAACCGGCGGTTAGCAAAAAAGCATTTTCTCAATGTTCGGTTAGGTTTTAAGTGCCGGTTAAGTTAACGGCAAGTTGGGGTTCCGGTTAGTTGCTAGTCGGAAGAACAGCTGTGTAATGTTATAAATAATTATATATTTTATAATTCAAAATAGATAGAATTTCGAGGATTTCGTATTTTTCTAACTTCAATTCGATCCAAAAAAGAAAAAAGACATATGCGCATAGGCGGGATTACGTGGAAGAGTACTGCACTTTCTTCATATGCACTGAAGTTCGGCACTTTGTTGCGTTTTTAAATTATTTATTAATTAATCCTTGTTAGATATTTACAACTTTCACATCAATGATATGCAGTTTTGCGTATTTACAATTGAAAAATTCACAATTAAGTATTTAACCGACAGTTACTTAACCGACACTTGGTGAAAACGAAACTGTTTTTTTAGTTATCGTACGGTTAGCTAACTCTCGGTTAAGAGCTTGACTAACCGGACATTGAGAAAACGGCCCTAGGACTTACAATTTTTAAATGGTATATAATTTTTTTACCGCAGGCAAAGCAGCGGGTATTTGCTAGTATAATATATAAAATATATGCATACAAATTTAGTTAAATTTTGATATGTTTGGTTTATTCTTGTTTTTTGTGTCTTATGTTATAACTTCGTTTTTATTGGATTTATAAGCGAATTGACAGTTTTTAAACCATTCTGTCAAATTTGTTGCTGTTTTGTATGTGCGCTTTGAGCGCGATTTGTGATTTGAACACATAATAATAAGAAGAAGCTTATTCTTTAACTGGCCGGTAGTATTTTTTGATTGAAAAAAATGGCAAACATAAATAAATTTATAATGTTACAAAATAAGTAAAATTTTAAATAAAATAAAATGTGGTTCATCGAAAAAAAGTTTTATGTAACGTGTATAATTTCAGCAATCTCGAGAATAAGAAAATAAGAAGATGAAATTCTAAAATGTATGACGCAAATATGGTAGCTGGGCCAGAAAGACGGCAAACTCTTAATAATATAATAATGTAGCAAATAATTCAATACACGCTCAGAAATCTTGGAATTAATTTTAAGCCAAGCGTTGGAATCATGCATTTTTTAATATATCTTTGATTAAAACGTATACTTTCAAGTATATTAAAAAATTGATTAAATGTTATCTGTATTAAAGTATAATAAAAATTGTATTATACACAAGTTATAATACAAATTGTCTTAAAATATAATACAAATATCTATCAAGCATCTGTCAAATTGTCATTCTGATTCTGAAACCTGACATTGTCAAAATAAAACCTAAAGAAATAGTTTTTGTTAACGAAAAACCGTATGTTAAAAAAGAAACTTTAAATGAATAAATATTTTGTTGTTGGTTGACCAAATATTTTCTTTTTATTTCACTTGGAATTTTAAAAGTAAGTAAACATATAAAAGACTTATAGCTTTATTCCATAAATGTTCCATAAATTTATTCCATAAAGGTTGATTTTTCCTTTCAACTTTTCAGGACAATATGTATTAAGTGTTATACATCTTGTATTACTGTTTAATACAATCTGTATTACTATTTAATACAATTTGATACAATTTGTATTAATATTTAATTAAAAATTTTTTATTCGTATTACTTTTTAATAACTGAAGTTTTAATAACTTGATTACAAATGTATTAAAATATAAACCAGAATAGTATTGCTCTAAACTTAGTTTCTATTCCAATTCTGTATTAGAATTTAGTATTATGGGATTTGAATTCAATTTTAATATTTGACGTATATTAGATTCTAATGCAATTCTGGTGTGGTCATATATAGAATACAGTTTTTATTAGATTTTAATATAAGATTTCTGAGCGTGTAATTATGCAAAATTAAATATAACAAATGATCTATCTGACGAGTATGAAAGAAACTAAATCAAACCAGCACGTACAACCGATTTAAGTAACGCAGATATTGACAAAATTTTGTAATATTTTCAGAGCCTCGACTTAACGGTATCCTGTAAAAATATTTTTTGAGATAAATCCCGATGTACGTGCCAACTTATTTTACTTAAAAAAATGTTTTTAAATTTTCAGACAGTTTAACAATGTAAAATTTATTCTGTATAACGAAAATGCACACCAACGACAAGCAAGACACGAGAAGCAATAGAATTTCTAACAGAAAAAAAGTATTGCTTCTCTTGTCTTGCTTGTCGATGCTGTGCTGTTTTGTGTTACAAAATAATGCAGTTAATGATGACCCTTGAAATTCATCCTTTTGAAAAAAGATTCATAATTATATGATAAAAAATACAAAATCAAACTACACAGGCACCTACAATTCTGCAACAAATCATTGTTGCTCTTTTAATCTTTATATATTAACGCTTCATATTTTACCTTCCACAACATCTTACTTCCGCTCGCCAAAAAATATGCATGCTTAAAAGCATTTTTATGACAGCAGAGAAACGTGACACAATAATTTATGAATTATTTTCAAGTCAATGCACTACGCTGTACCAGCATCAGCAACAACAGAATGCAAAGATTGTTAGTAACAACAAAAACAACAACAACAACGACAAGTGTAACTCCACCCACCTTTCAGGTAGCTTTAAATTGCAGCGAAGAAAACCGCAATCTTAATGCTTTGCCAGCAATTTTAGTTGTACCTGAAAAACTTCTCGTATGGATGTATATGTGTCGAATGTATGTATGTATGTACATATGTATGTGTCGAAATGAAAAACTCGTACAAAGTGAAAAACTCGTAATCACACAAAAAAGTAACACCGCACAACAGCAACATATGTTGTTAACGATGAAGCTACTTGTGGTAGAAGCAACAAAAATTGTAGCAACTGCCCTGAGGTCGGCTGCTATTGCTGCCGTTTGCGGTGCTGTTTGTGGTCTTGTAACAGAGCCACCTTCTGGAATGGTCATCATTACTCAACTTCGTTGCGATGAAAGTGAGTGAGTTGCATTAGTTTTTTCTTTGCGAACTTTGGCAACTCTAGAGTTGCTTGCCGCGCATACTAATCAACGACCTGATCCTCACTACTGACATAAACAATAACAAAAAGCATCTTGAAAAAAAGCAACACAAAAAAAAACAACGAGAATGACTTACCTTGTAGCGCGTGTGGCATGCATTTGCAGTTGTAAGGTTGCAAGAACGTGTGCAACTTAGAACAACATTGAGTGTAGTTGTGTGTGTGTGTGTGCTTGTGAGTCTGTGCAACATTTTGAATAATGATGCCAAAAACTGTGCTCAGCTTTTTGAAGCAATAATCGCCGAGAATGCATATGAATGAACTCTTATCTGCGAGCGAGTTGGTCGTAAATAACCTTTGCTACACTTAACCCAGTTTCAATCAGAGTTTCCCTCCCCCCCACAACTGCAAGTTGTTGCTATCTTTTAAGTTGTTGCAAAAGATTGTGAAAGTATTTCCTACATATTGTTTGAAATGAAACATCAAAAAAGTTGCAGGTGAACAAAAAATGCATTTGTCTTGCTCAGTACTTTAAGACAGCTCAACTATATGGCTTAAATAAGGTATAAATACAACACACACATACGTTTTGACTTAATAAAAATACGCAAGAAATATGAGGAAAAAAATTAAAGAATAATATGAGTGGTTCTTGTGTTGGGGAATTATAAAGAAAAGAAAGAAAGAATTACTTAATACAGTAATGTGCTGCAATGTGCCCTGTGAGTGCTTTTATGATCCATATTTGGAACAAAAATTATTTGCAAAAATTTTTTAAATTCTAGTAGTTTCAGCTTATTCCAGTATTGTGCTATAATAAACTTGACTTGTGCCTTCATTTCTGTTGGAAAAGATAGTATTATTTTTCATATTTATGAATTTGCAGATCTTCAATATATTTTTCAATGTGTTAAGAATGCATTTGTTTCATTTTGTATTCTTTTAAATGTAATAAGTAAGCTTATTTAATAAAATATTCCATTCTCACCCAAAATAAAAAAGATTTTATAATTATTTTAAATATAACTTATATTTAAGGCAAAGATATTACGCAAATAGCAAAAAAAAAAGGTGGGAACTGTATTTTTTACTATTATCGTAGTGTCACCGTCAAAAATGCCTCCTGCCCTTGTTTCAATAGCCGAGTTCAAAACGCTAAAAGCAAGCGTAATAAATTACACAGTTGTTGGCAAAAATACTCCACAGTTGAAAAATGGGAAAACAACAGATTAGCTAGAAACGAATCAGTACGTATCTTAAGACACTTAAAAAAAAAATTGTATTTCTTCTCCAAACTTAAAACTTATCTTTCTTCAAAAGATTTGTGGAACAATGTCAAAAATCTTGGTATTTATAGCTATACAAAATCTGAATGTCGTTTTGACCCTGATCTTCTTAATAATTTTTTCTTGTCATACAGCATACAGAACTCTGTTAATATAAGTTTTGCAACTCCAAAAAGAAATCTTACCATTTATTCTCAGTCTACTGACACATATTAGGTCTGTTTCCGTACTCGATTCAAGTAACTTAAAGTTGCATACTTATATAAACCACTGTTTCACAACATCTTGCTTTCTAAACGCTTAGTAAACCGCAATTGTACGTCCTGTTCCCTAGAAAACTGAAGCAAATGAACCTAATGATTTTAGGCTAATTAGCATCTATCGTCATTATCGAAAATTTGTTATCTCTTATGGCTTTTCAAATATCAAGCTATCTATTGCAAAATAAACTGTTATCTCCACAGCAGCCAAGCTTCCGCGCTGGACATAGTTGTTCTACTGCTATGATTAGGATTTTGGACGATCAGTAACTCTGCTATGCTTACTCTATTTTTAAAAACCGTTTGTTGGAGTTAATTACCCTTTACTATGTTATAAGCTTAAATATACATATGTATGGCTTTTGTGATAGCGCTGTGTTACTCCTGAACAACAATCTTTCCTATCGAATACAGAAAGTTAAGACCGGTGATAATTTTTCGATTCTTTCGTCTGGTTGCAGTGGGGTTCCTCAAGGATCGGTATTAGGTTCTCTTTTATTCTCCTTTTTTACAAATGATATTTTCAGCATTTGAGAGCATTCATCCATGCAAGTTAAGACAACCCTTTAATTGATATCTAAATGGCAGATGTAAACAAAATTGTATGTTCCAAGTATGGCTTTGCCTTAAGATACTCTTTTTTAAGTCAAAATTTGTTTTGTCAGCAAATATTCTGGCTGATCAATATATCATATTGTGATGAAATTATTTTTCTAAATAACTCAATCACGCCATAGTCAGTTTTTTTTACATCAAAACACTTTAAATAAAGCAAACAATAGAATTTAAGATTCATTCATTGTTCAGTCTTTATTCACTTATTAATCAGTTCACTGCAAAGATTATAAATACTATAAATACTATCTGGAAGAGGTTTTCGGCATCATTGCTGTTCTTTTATAAAATCTAGCAACACACTCTAGCAACATAAAAATAAGAAGGAAGGAGTTTCCTGCAGCATACATGTTGTGTTGTTATTTTGATGTTAAATACAGCTCAAATGACGATTGACGTATTGTGAGGCTTGTTTGGCTTATTTTATAAGCGCATTTTTTTTCCCTTGCATCAAATAGTTTTAAAGGTAGAATGTGAACTTGTCTGTAAAATTGTATTCATAATTAGTAAAGAAATATAAGAAGTATGATGAGATACAAACCTTGGCTTTGAGCTTCGCGATCTAAAATAACTTTACTGCTTTAACGTCTTATGAAAAATTTCCGTTGAGAAATAAATTCATGCGATCTCAACAAAAGAATTTATTTAAAACAAGAGCCAAACCATATAAGTAGTGTCCGACCGAAACCGGAATTTTGGGCGAAACCGAAACTGGTTATTATTATGAAAATTTAAATTTTTATAAATAATGTTTTTTTTTATTAAGAGGAAACAAAAGTACTTTCATGCTCATAAGAAAAATATTTAATATAAAAAAGTATTATTTGTCTATTGAAGTTTATAATAATTAATTGAATTTTACTATAATAATATATGAGATAATTTTTTATTACAAAAGTATTGCATACTTTATATGTTCCGTTCACACTCAAAATAGTATGCACCTACAATGTACATTTTTATAGAACTACAAAACAAAGTATTTTTGCTTTTTTTTAAAGGTTTAGTATTATAAAAATATTTAATAAACAAACTTTAACATTAATTGCAATAGAGATGATAAAATCGAAAATGATAGTATCGAACGCATAAAATTAACCAAAATGTTTTGTTTTAACACGATAAATCAAATTATAGACGAATTCATTATTCTTGTTTTGTATAATGCGTTGTAAATATTTCTATTAAACAAAACTTATATATTTAAATTAAAGGAGTGATGCAAGAAATTTTTACCAAAAGTAACTAACAAAAAGAGTCGAAACTGGCCCTAACCGAATATTCGGTCGGACACTACATATAAGACTTAAACAGAGGGTTGTTGGTCGCAGCTTAATCACTCAAGACTATTGAAGATGGAAGTTTAGCTGCTTCCGAAACAGTCTATCCAGTCTGCTGTGTGGTTGACTCTATTCAGTTTTTGTTGTTGTTGTTGTCCTTCTTCAAAACGTACTTCATCTAAATAGCTTACAATTGAAATTATGTAAATTTAAAGTTGATTATAGAAACCAAATGATAGACTTTGCGGCTGATGGTGCAAGTAATATGACAGGTCAATTTCATTCTGTTACGCAACTTTTTAAAAAGGCTTCAAATTTGTTAATTTTAAAATGTATTTGTCATTCTATTGCATTATGTTCGTCATATTCTTGCCTCAAGTTACCCTTTTCGGTGGAGTCATTGGTAAGAGATATTTACAATTATATTTCTAACAGCCCTAAGAAAAACGAACAATTAATAAAAATTTTTAAATTGTTGGAGTGTAAACCAACTCATCCGTGTCAAATCAAATGCCTTTTTTTGGAAGCGGTTATGGGTTTCGTCCTTATGCTTTATATTCCTTTACAAATATACTTTGCTATTGCGGTAAATGCTGATAACATAAAAAGTGCCAAATATATTAATAAGAAATAAAACGACATTAATGAACTTTACTTAAGTTTTTGAAGTTTTTTGTGCATTAGACCCACAAAACTTTTTAATGCGTAAAGTTCAATCTTTTCAAAATTTACTATTGCTATTTCCAAATTTATTTTCAAAGGATGATTTACAAAACATTGATAATGAATTCCGAGAGTTGTAAAATTTAAATTTGGAAGATTTTTGCAGAAAATGTTGAAACAAAAAATATAATATTTTTTGAGAAAAAGGCATGATAGTGAAGATTCTAGATTCTAGTTTAGCATTACTTTAACTTACATCATTTGTTGAAAAGTTAATAAGCTTATAAAACTCATATGCAAATGTTGAAAGAATTTTCTCAAAAATAAATACCAATAAGACAAAACTAAAAAATAGATTAAAAACAGACACACTTTCAGGAATTTTACTGACACAAGATTTTCTTAAAATAAATTATTTCAACAGAAGTTCCATTGATCCTCAAACTGAATTGATAAAATGTTTGAATTCAAAAATTTATAATTATGTTCTAGGATTCTTATTCTTTTTTATTTTCTTAAAAAACATATAGTTAGGTACTTGCTTTGTGATGAAATTTTCATATATAACACAATGTATAAATACAGTAGTCAAATGAGATGAAATTTAATTTTTTTAAAATTTTTTGTTTTTTTTTATACAAGTATAAATAACATTAAAAAAAATTTTCAATGACGAATTTTTTTAAATGACGTGTTTTATATCAGAATATGACGATTTAAATGCAAATTTCTCATTTCATTCTGAGTCTTTCAGTTGCAAGGTCTATAGTATAGAAATAAATCATATTTTTGCGATTTAGTCTATCAAAAGGCGTTTTAAATAAATCGCTGTAACTTTTTTATTTCTGATCGGATTCAAATGCTCTAAAGGACAAAATTTTTGAAAATAATACAATCTTTCAAATGTTACCAACATTATTTTTAACAACATTTAATTCAATTATCTTTTAACGGTTTTATCAGATTTAAAACAATAACCCTAATCTGCGTTTTTTAAAGAAAATACCATAAATTTTGTTTTCTTGTTTTATTTATATGTAATTATATTCTTATTCAGCTAATTTGTACTAAAAAAAATACATGCTATTATTGTTTCTTTTTTAAAGTAAAATCTACGCTTATAAGCAAATTTTTATTTGTTAAATTAATTTCGAATTATTGATTAAATATTTATTTAATTAAATTCCACTATAATTAAATATTATAAAATTGTTTTTTAACTATTTTTTAACAGATTTAAGGCCAAATTTTATTAAATACGCTTATATGATGCTTAGGGAAAATTTCAACCATAATCTGTTGCACTAGTAATTCAGTACGCACCTCATTTTTAATTTAACTGTTCTTCACAATGAGATATAAAACATAAAAATTGGATCAACAATACCAGAATTGTGATATTTTACTTCCCGAAAAAAATCGAATTTTCTTTCTTGTTGTAATAAAAAAAAATCGTAAGAATCCAAAGTTTAAAAAATTACAATCAAATGTTGCTTCAATATTTTCAGAAACAAATTTTTATACAAATGCAAAAACGTTTTAAGATAGCTGTGAATAACTTGGTGGTTATAAAACTTTTTACTAGAAATGTAATATTTAGTAAATTTCAAGTTTGGGTATTTTTATGAAAAAAATCTGCATTAGATTTGGCATAAATGTAAGCTGTTTTGTTAAAAAAATAAAAAAACCAAAATTTTAAATTTGAAAGTACTCATAGTAGAAATAAACAAGGTAGTGTTAGGGCTGAATGTGCTCTCTTTGTGAGTGAACATAATTGTCAAACTTAGCCATTTTGGTACTTTTGCATTTATATTGCATTCTCATTGGTTGCAGATTTTGTATGAAATGTCCACGTCGTTTTGACAGTTTCAGTCACCGGCTCTCCGCCCTAAAACTACCTTGTCTAATTTTACCATGGAAGTACTCTCAAACGAATACACTTAAATTGAGAATATTCTTTTGAGAGTATTCCATGATAATAAGCATTAGGGCTGTTCACATTTCAAATCGCTCATCAAATCAATCATCAAATGATTTGACAAATGATTTGACCCCTGGTAAGGTAGTGTTATGGCGGAGAGTCGGTGACCGAAACTGTCAAAACGAAGTTGACATTTCATACAAAATATGCAGCCAATGAGAATGCAGTATGAAAGCAAAAATTGGCAATAATACCAAAATGGCTGAGTTTGACAGTTATGGTCACTAAGAAGGAGAACACATTCAACCCTAACACTACCTTGTCTATTTCTACTATTATTTGACCAACAGAATTTGTATGGATTTGAACACTCATCAAATCGTTGGTCAAATCGTTTGATGAAAATTGTGTAGTACGATTTTGCCAATTCAAAAAAGTTTTCAACCTGTGAACATAGCGGAAAAAGAGGGAGCGGAAAAAATTATAACAAAATAATATTAAATAACTGTTGCAAATATTGTAGTTTATAAAATAATTTATTCTTCTTCCAATATGATTTTAATAACAAGTGGTATTAAAAATTTTTCCGTCATCGCGATGTGCTTGCTTCGGTGTTCAAGATAAGATGAAATTTGACAAAAAATTTGTTGAGTCTGAACAATTTTGTGGTGAAACGATTTGACAAATGATTTGATGAACGGTGTGAAATGTGAAAACTTCTATTGTGACCGGAAGAATTTTGAAAAAATATTCTTTTTTGTAAAAAAAATATTCTAAAATCTTCCACTTTGAATTTTAAAGATATATACTAAAGAAACACAAAAGCCTATTTTGGCAAATTATTTGTTAATATTTATCAAACTTCAGTTCAATAAACATGAATTAATATTAATAAGATGTAAATAAAAGAATTAATATACATATCCGTATATTTCTACTTTACAAAATTATTTTCAATGATTATATTTTGCAAATAATTACTTTTTCTCATAGAGAAAAATTAAATTTTAAAACAAAAACATAAAGGTCTTACATATACTTTATGTATACTTATGAAATCGTCGAAATCAATATTGAAATTGATGTCTGTGCTATTTTCATATAAATTCGTGTTTTTACATTTTTTTATTTAGCTATCAGGTATTTGGTAGTTATCACAACACTTTTTTTGAACATGCAGCCAAGTTTTAACATTTAACAAATTGTTTAAAAGTTTTTTTTTATTTTGTTTGGTTTTTTTGTTTGAAAAGTTTTGAACAGCTAAAAAATCGCTCTACCTTAGCGTTGCTAAAGGCGAATTTACACGATTCACTATCATCGTTCACTTTGGATGAATCATCTGATTTGTAAAATGTAAATTGAGTTTCATCTTTAAAATGAAGATGATTGTCATCCACATTGAACAGTGAAGGAAGTAGAAGGTCTTCCTACTTTTGATGAAAGTGAAAGCAAACCGAACTGATGTGTCTTTCGTACTAAAACACAATCGAAAGGTGTTAACATAATTTCAAGCAGAAAGTTTATATTGTTTTTATTTAATTGCTGAATAGCTTTTATTTATTTAATTTTTTTAAACGTCAACAAAATTAATCAGCCAACGAATATATTTTGACATTCAACCCCGAATCATCCATCAAATATCTTATTTACACTTTGAATAATGTAAATTAAAAATTGATTCACTGTCATCGTTCAACGTTCACTATCATCGTTTTGAGTGAAATGTGTAAATTCGCCTTAAGCGGTGAATTTGGTAAGGAAAGCAGAAATTTCGTTTAATCTGTATCGTGTTTGTGCTGTACAGTACAGAATTTGCGTACAGTACAGAATTGAATTAATATTTTTTAACATTTTGATATTTCGCGATATTTCAAACTGAAAAAGCAAGTTAAAAATTTTTTTTGCACAAATTTAGGCTTTAATACAAAAAGCTTTTAAGGATATTAAATCAAAATTTTAATTTGAAGTATAAATATGAAAATGTGATATATCAGAAAGAAATATCAAATTATGCAAAAATGGAGAAAACCTTAGCCCCTTAGTATTTGAGAGTATTTGAGAGTATTATTATTTGATAAACATTATTGCTTTCAAAGATTAAATCTACTTAATTAACTTCCACCAATTCATATTTAAGAAAAACAATAATGCTGAAGTTGTCTTTTTCGCTAAACAATTGATTTGACTGATTTGCTTTAAAACAATTTTCTTCTAATCAAGTGTGTATGTTGTTGAAGCCATTGTACAGTAGCCGAAATGGCCTACCTAGCGGCAATTAATTAAAATATCAAAGTTAATACTTTTAAAGTTTTATATTTTTTTTTTTTTCAAATTAACAACACGCTGCTGATCTTATTGACACTTTGCGTTTTGTTATGCTCGTAATATTCGCACAGCTGTAATCCATTGAAGTCAACATATGTTAGTGCAAGTTCTGCATCTAAATTTACCGCTTTTTCGAAATGAAAACGTCTTTAGGCGCGTTGAACGCTTTTGGTAGAGGGTAAATCTTTGGTTTGCGTCATCGTGATTTTCCGAGTAAATCTCGTCATCAATACAGACAGCGAGCTTGGAAGAATAACTAGGTAGGGCTGACTCGATGAGGAATGAAGTAGAAAGCAAAGAAAAGCGAGCTAGTTGTCAAAATCAACTGTTCATCTCGAGTTTCTTTATGTTCATATTTTGCAGTTGATTTTTGGTTAAACTTGTTTTTTTGCAAATTGAACACTTCCTCGGCATTTTATAATTTTATTTACACTGTTTTTATAATATTTTCATTCAAATTAACACAAACTTAACACACGTGTCCGCACTATTTACAATTTGAAAACATAATGTTCTTATTTCAACCTTGTCATTTTCTACTCTTCGTTAAAGGGATAAACAGACCACACAGACTGTTTGTGCAAACACGTGTTTGACAGTATATTTGGCTGTTTTAGGTTTGTGCAGATATCTGCTCAAAAATTAAAATATTTTAATTTTTGGTTGTGTTTGCGCAAACCGTCTATATAGTGTGTAGTGAAAATCACACCGACTTGCCATAATCCCGAAAGATTTATAGAGTAAAGACGTGCGTGAAGGAAAATATATAAAAATGGAAGCAGAAAAGAAAAATTTAATAGATTTTGAACTAAAAATCAAGTCTGCGCAAACAAAGTCTGTGTGGTGTATGGTCGTTGCTATGACGAGAAAAAAGTCTTGTTTGCGCAAATAGTCTGTGTAGTCTATTTGGCCCTTAACGCGTGAGGGCACTAAGCGAGCCGGCCCTACCTGGGGCCGAATTACAGCATCCGTGATCGAGCAAAATTGTACAAGATTGTACTTGTCTCGTCGTGCTCTTCGTAATTTTGCTCGATCACGGATGCTGTTATTCGGCCCCAGGTAGGCTCGATACGGAGAGACTTTAAAAAGTACCCCTTATATTCTGTGTTTGTTTTGATTCCTTTTCGACAATACCTACAATTCTGTCAAAATCATGTCAAACGAAAAAAGCTGAGCGCCTGGTAGTCAATATCCAAGAGCATGTGTTTGAGTTTCATGACCAACATAAAAACATAAAGACATTTCGTGTTTCAACCATCGAATGTCAAACAAAAGAAAAAATAGAGAACGTGTGTCACACACATTAGCCGCATTCAGAGGAGTCACCTGTTGTGAATAGATCATTTAATTGCAAAGGTTTCTCACTCAAATTTAAAAAAAAATAGTTACCAACTATTGACTCCGCTGAAAGCTGCCAATATGTGTGACACACGGACTTTATATTGTTTTCTTTTGTGTGATATTCAATGGTCGTAGCTCGTGAGAAAATAAGTAGTTGTCAAGGCTACCTAATAATAATTTTATCATGACTGGGACTGCATCGTCCAAAAATTTTTTGTTTCTTATTTCAGCTACCATACGCCTATAGTATCTCTTTTAGAATATAATTCAATTATTAACGCAAAAAATGAAAATAATGTAAATGAAATTCAATGAAATTTGTGTAAATACAAATTCTGTGTGTACGTGTGTATATTAATTATTTAAAAAAGTTTAATTTATATTCTTGTTACGTGTTACTCTGTTTTTTATATTAATACCCATAATTTAAAATATAATGAAATGATAAAAGACGAAAATAATGATGCATTAATGATGAACCGGATGTACGGATGAACCGAATCGGGGGCAGAGAATAAACTGTACTTTGCTTGCTATGTTTTTTGTTTTCAATGTAGCAAGATCTCAAATGCAGGCATTAAAAGAGACTTCAAGACGAATCGAACAAAATATCATACATAAAAAATAGAAAATTTATTTTATTTTATGAGGATTATTTTTCATTCAATAGTGCTCCCTGTATTTTACTTTTATATCAGCAATATTCAATTTACATGTAATAATATAGTTTGGTGTAATTATAAAATAAAAATGCTATCTGAATAAAAAATATTTTGAAAATTTTTATAAAGCAGTAAAGCGGTCCGTGGCAGGACAAAGTCTTCCAGGGAGTTCTAATATTTTATATATATGTTTTCGCTTCGGTCAGCAGTCCCCTCACTGCTATACTTTTTTTTTAATCAAAACGTATGAATAAATTAATAAAGAGGTACAGTATTTTAGATTTGTTTTGGGTTGCATACATTTTCTTAACATATTCCAGAACCTCCTGCAAGGCTTGATTCTGAATCCTGGTTTAATATAAGCACGCGACGAGAAAAAAGTCCAGAAAATTCTCAAACTGGAGGGCGACACTAAATAACGTGGATTTTAAGAAGCAAAAAATGCTTGTTTCAAATTGAGTTCCTTATTTGTGTTTATTACATAAAAAACTTTTGACTATAATAAATTTTAATGCAAAATCGTTTGCTTGATATGACATAAGATTTTTTAAAATATTAGTTGAACAAAAATTGACCTACTTTATTAAAATTCCTAATTTTTTCTTTCGCTTTTGAATTATAAGCTTTGTTCTCTCACCTACATCGCTTCAACTTTCTCAAATTTAAATGCTGCAAAATTCTCGGCCTTTTTCAACGCGATTTTGCAAGCCGATTAAACTAATTTGTCACAAATAACAACGGATTTGGTTCGTTTAGAAACCGAAAACGTAAAAATACAAATTTTGGATATTATTCCAACAAATATTGAAAATTTTGAAATTCAACATCAATTCCATATGACCATGATTGATGGAAAAGTTTTTAGTGTAGTTACGGAATCATCAAACCAAAGATGTGGAATATGCCAAGCTTCACCAAAAATGATGAACGATCTTGATTTGATTAGGAACTTGCCAGGTAACGTAGATTTGTACCAGTACAGTTTATCTACTCTACATGCCTGTATACGATTTTTTGAATGTATCATTCATATTGCCTATAGACTTCCTATTCAAAGATGGCAGGTTCAAAATTCTGATAGAGCTGTAGTAAACGAAGCAAAATCTAAAATACAAGACGAATTAAGGAAGAATATGTGCCTTTTGGTTGATATACCAATGATTGTTTTCGGCAATACTAATTATGGAAATACCGCTAGAAGATTTTTCCAACAACCAAAAATGGCTGCAGAAATTACTGGCGTAAATGAAAGTTTATTCCAAAAATTCAGCGTAATTTTGCGCACTATGGCTTGCGGATATCAAATAAATACTGAACTTTTTCACGATTATACATTAAAAACAGCACAAATTTTTGTGAAAATTTATCCATGTTTTTGTATGCCGTCTTCCGCCTTCTTAATACATTTAAAATCCGACATAATAAATAATAAATAATACATCATACACGAAAAACATCACGGCACAATACTATGCAAGACTTAGCACATGCACTACTTTTTTCATCCGATTCGCTCATCTCATCTTTGTCCAAAAGTACTTCTTGCAGTTAAAAAAAAATATTTTGTTAGATAAAGAAGTAAGAAACCTTCTTTTAGACTCAAATTTACAGAAAGATATGTTGCAAATTGATTCGGATTTGGAATCAGAATAATACTTAATTTTAAATGTCAAAAAAAACTTTAAGCCCATATTAAAATTTATTTACATGTAAAATTTTTAAACGCTGACACCTGTGTATCTTTTTTTGTCTCTTCTACCAGGATCTTGATTAAAACTCGTAAAATTTTAGGAAAAAACTGTAAAATTTTCGTACCGTGTTATGTAATTGTTAAGGTGAGAGTTTAAAGTCACACAACTACAAATAAAAAAATACTAGAAATTTATAACTTCACAAATTTGTGTTTAATATTTTCATAAACTTCCATGCCAAATATCACTTTCGTATCTTTATTAGTTGGAGTTATTAATATTTTTCCGCTAAGCAAACCATTTCAGCCACTGTGCATTGCTCGGAAATTGTAAGAACGCTTTATTTTTGATTTACGAGGTGGTTTCAGAAAAAAAAAAATTAAAAAAATACTCATGGTAATTTTTGAAGGAAATTTTTGTCAATTTAGGCAAATTTTAGGAATACAAAAAATATTCCACTTTAAAAAAATATGCTCTCCGGAAGAAAAATATTCTAAAGTGGAATATTATATTTTTTCTCAAAAAATGTCTCGTCGAAGTCTTAAAAATCTCGGAATTGTTTATGAATGTCCCGATATTTGGTTTTCCAAATTTTTCAACCTTAGTTCTGCCTCGACCAATTAGTCTCTCATCTTTTCTTCTAAAAATCCTCGAGAGATTAATTGATATTCACTTGAGATCCATGATAGAAAAGAAGCCATTATCTCTATCTCAACATGCTTACACCAAAGGCAAATCAGTGGAAACAGCTCTCCACTCCATAATCTCCATCATTGAAAAATCCCTCTATCTGAAGGAATATACAATGATAGCTTTTATTGATAGAATTGAGAAGGAGCCTTTAATAACGTCGAGGCAGGGGCCATCACCAGTGCGCTGACGGAGCTTGGGGTGGATGCCGCGCTGATAGCACTCATAAACCAAATGCTAGTTGGCAGGATTATAAGTGCAAAATTTGGAGCGGCATCCACGCTAAGATCTGTACCAAGAGGAACCCCTCAGGGAGGGGTTCTATCGCCTCTACTCTGGAATTTAGCAGTGAATGAACTGCTAGGCAAACTAGAACTAGAGGGGTGCAGGGTGATAGCATATGCCGATGACGTTGCTATTGTTACCTCTGGAAAATATATATCTACTCTCCGAGACATTATGCAAAACTGCCTAAATACTCTTGTCATCTGGACTATCAGCTGTGGGCTCAGCGTTAATCCTAATAAAACTGAGTTAGTAGTTTTCACAAGAAAACACAATGTACCTCAAATTAGCCCTCCTAAACTGGGAAATACAAGTCTTATCTTCTCAGATCAAGCAAAATACCTGGGCCTTATACTGGATAGGAAACTAAACTGGAAGCCCAATCTGCTCGAAAGAGCCAAAAAAGCGAACATTGCCCTATACTCTTGCAAAATGGCGGTGGGTAGCAAATGGGGTTTACAGCCAAGTGTTACTCACTGGCTTTATACAGCAGTTGTAAGGCCAATATTGCTATATGGTGCTATTGTCTGGTGGCATGCACTCGAAAAACAGACTCACCATAACCTTCTCCGTAAAGTTCAAAGATCAGCTGAACTGTGCATTAGCGGAGCCCTAAGAACCACTCCGACAGACGCATTAGACACAATGCTCCATCTTACACCACTTGATATCCTAGCTAAACAGATGGCCGCTAATACAGCCATCCGCCTAGTAGCCACCTCCCAGTGGAAAGAAGGTACACTAGGACATTCTTGTATCAAAAAATTTCTCCCTCCTTTACCTAGGTCCATTGACTACATCACACAAAAACTACTCTTTGAGAGGAAGTTCGATGTATCCATTCCCTCTCGAGAAGAGTGGGAACAAGAAAACCATTCACCTCAAAATGTCATTGAGATCTTTACGGATGGATCAAAACTAGATGGCAAAGTAGGTGGAGGAGTCTACTCAGAAGCATTAAGCATCAATATAGCCTTCAGGCTTCCTGACCATTGCAGTGTATTTCAAGCTGAAATCGCTGCTATACATGAAGCGCTAACTTGGCTTCAGAAAAATTATATATCTTCCATGGATATATGCATACTTTCTGACAGTCAGGCCACTCTGAAGGCCCCAGGAACTGTTGAAATAACATCTGAAACAGTTTCCAACTGCCGCAGATCTCTAAACGAGATGGCAGAGCAGCTCAAAATTATCCTATGCTGGATTCCTGGACATAGGGATTTTCTAGGTAGCTGCAGAGCAGATGAACTCGCTCGCACAGGTACTACCAAACAACTATCTTCAGACAAGACAAACCTTGGTATTCCTCTCACCACATGTAAACTCCTTACACATGAGTTATCCTGTATTAACACCAACAAAAGATGGTCAGCAGGTAACACTTGTAATATAGCACGGCAAATCTGGCCCAAACTCAATCTGAAGCGTTCAAAAGAACTCATATCTCTTAGTAGAGTTCACATTGGCACCATGATAGAGATCCTGACAGGGCACTGCCTTATTGGCAGGCACGCTCTAAGATTAAACATACCCCACAACGACTTCTGCAGAAGCTGTAGAGATGAGGAGGAGGTGGAATCTACAGAACACCTTCTCTGCACCTGCCCAGCGCTGGCTCAAAAAAGTTTTCTTCACCTAAACAACTGGTTTCTCAGAGACCTCGAAGAACTCTCGGAAATATCGATATACCGAATCCTAAGCTTTGTGAACAGCTCAAGCTGGTTTGAATAGAGAAGGGAGATCAACCCCTGTGGTACCACAACGGGCCTTATTGGCCTAAGTGCGTCTCAATTTGAGGCAGCCACTTTAACCTAACCTAACCTAACCTAGTTCTGCCTCTTTTATTCAACGATAGGGCTCGATATTTTCTATACAAGAATTTAAATTGCAATCTTTTGTTTTATTTTTTGCATTTGATTTATAAACTGATATACCATATTTTTGTTTATTGAAACAAATATTTTATTTATTGTAATATTGAAACACATCTTTCAAATTGAACCATTTGCTTCTTAGCTACTCAACAAAAGCGGTACAAAAGTAATTAAAAAAAGTCGAAAAAGTTGAAAAGTCGACTTCTAAAAGTTCAAAAGTCGATGAGTTGACTTTTACATTTTCAAAAAAAAAGTCGAAGTTACACATCGCAACTTAAAGGTCCTGTGAGCTTGAATAAAGACTAGTTTCCAATTGCGGCGAACTATTGACTACGCTGGGACAAAAGAATAAAATAGAATTGTGGAGGGTTCCAGGTCACGAGGGATTCGAGGGCAACGAAAAGATCAGAAAGATCTCAAAAAGATCAGAATATGGAAAACCTAAAAATTCCAGTACCACGAACGATGCTAATGGACAGAGGCAAGCTAAGAAATTTTTACTATCAGTGAATCTAAATCGAAAGATTAACTCAAGCTAACTAAATCAGACCTTAGAATTCTAACTAGCTATTTCGCAGGTCACTGTTCACTCAGATACCATCTTAAAAAGATGGGTCTATCTGAATCAGATGTCTGCAGACTACATATGTGAGGAGGATTAAGAAACTCCAGAACACATTCTATATTAATGTCCGGCAATCTGCTGCCTAAGACAACTCCACTTTTGAGGGGCAGTAGTTTCTCAATCAAAAATTTGGAACACCAAGCCTGAAACTGTGCTTAAATTTATTAAAAGCCTAAATCTGGAGAGTTAATCAAGAGCATGCATAATAGATCCTATAAAGGCCGTGGTGCACATGGGCCCATTACAAACTAACTAACTATTTATATCCAATCTTTACCACTTGATTTGAATAAATTTATGAATTTCGTACTCCTTGTGTTACATCCCCCAGGATAAATAATCCTTTATGCCTTGACAAGCGTACCTCAGTTCATTTATTACATTACACATTGCTGTATTTATATATAAATATAAAAGTTTTGTTTGCATCTCTATTCCACTTGAGTTTAAACCCAAAAATAGTATAACCCAAAACGAACTTCTACAAATTTCTCACAAAACTAATTTGTTCAAGCATCATTTGTCTAACCTCCACACTACAAATGCGCCCAAGACACAATGCAAACTCCAAGTCAAAAATCTGTAAGACAAATGAATGCGCTTACCAAGCAACTTGTGACAAGTACGAGTCCCCGAGCAGCGATGACCACACGCACGCACATATAACTAGTGAAGACAAAGCAAGGATTGTTCTATGCCAAACGCTACGCTCACGTTTGCAGGTACAAAGTTTCGTTAACAAGTTGTGCTGCAAGTACTAAAAAGATATGCATGTGACATTTTTTCTTCTGACTGCTCAAAGGCAGCCGAATAAGCTGCAGGATAACTGAAGACAAACGACTTTAGTACTCTTCCGTTGCTGTTGCTGACACTTACAAGTGTTGTTTGTTGCTTCATTGTATGGCTCTGAATAATACTGTAATTGTGTGGGTTGGTGGAACAGGTTCTCTCAAGTTATTTCACTATAACTATATCATTATAGTTAAGCTTTATGTTGAGAGGTTTTTGCAGGTATTTTAAGTATGATATTATTTGCGCAATCTTATGAGAATCACATGAAAGGAAGAGAAAAAGGGCCCAATGGAATGGGAAAGTAATTTTCCAAACAACTTCCAAAGCCAATTCAATTATTTCAATGAATTATTTAAATAGTTCTATATAGCTTTTTTACTACCTGCATCTGGTGGATATTCCCCAAAGTATAATAATTATTCTTACTCGCAAGGAAGTTATCTTCTTTAAGCCATATCAAAATTAATGCAGTCGACAAAAAAGCTTTTTTAAGGCATTATATGAGCGCAATACAAGACATTGACATTGACTATCCAATTGCCGGCCTGTCTTACAAAGCAGGTTCAAGCTGCTTGCTTTAATGTTTATGTATTTTTACCTTTTTAATAAGTTTCCGCTTTGTAATCTGTTTTAGTACCTTTGAAGCAATGTAGGCATCTCCTGAATACCATCTTAACCTGCATCACACTAACCAGTGTGTCTGCTGCCCTATCGTTTGTTTGTGTAGGTGTGAAGTAAACACAGGCAAGCAAACACCTTCATGGTTCATGATCTTAAAATTACTGTGAAAATCATATACATAAAAAATACGATAGTTGCTAAGGTCCTCCCATTACAACCTAACGCATCTTTAGGGTTCATTGTTTCTTGTTGCTGTCCATTGTTGTGTTGGTCCATGTTGCCACTCAAGCTAATCTCTACGATAATTGAACTTATTTTCCAAATGATTGAAGAGATTTTATTATTTAAGCCAAGTGCTGATTTTATTACCTTTTAGGCTGCCAATGGTTGCCATAAATACGCATTAGTATTTTTAATTAAAAGTAATAAATTAAATCAGTTTTCAAGTTTTACCGATGCACAATTAAGGCATTTTTAAATTTTGCGTAGATTTTGGGTGAAAAGATTCTGGTAGCCGATGATTAAAGGCTATTGTAATTTTAAGTTATTCACATTGTGAATTCTTGCTTTTGGTCATAAAAGATCTTATATATTTTTTGCAATTTTTTCTTGTTAATGAACTTTATAGAATCTTAGAAATAAATTAAAATTTTCCTATTCATGTCGGTCTCTAGAGTGTTAATTTTACATATAATTCAGCTACACATACAGTTGCGAACGAGATAATAGCAGTACTCTTATATTCAGACAGGTTCGGATAAATAATACTAGTCTACAAATTTCGTATCCGGTGAACCCATTATCATTCCTATATGTACATTCAACGTTGTTTTCAAATCTGTACAATCGTTGGATAATCTCAAAATTTTTTCTCCGCTTCCGCACATGACACGATTGAATTTGAAAAATAGGTACTCGTTATTGTTATGTTATTCTTACTACATTTAAAAGACTCTGTCTCATATCGTCGCTCGCGTGACGAACTGTTGTAACCCACACTTTTCTAAAAATTGAGTTAATACTACTTTAACACTACTTATGCAAGTCCTCATCATTCCTCAAAGTGTTATGGTCATGCTTGTCATAGGTAAGCAGAAAACGCAAATGCGTAAAGGTCGTAACTAACAAAGTATTTAAATAAAAATTTTTACAAACAGCAGTAACCCACTAATTTTAAAAATATATTCTTTTGGGGGTCAAAAAGCTTGTGATATTGTAACTAGCGCTAGACCGACTAATCGGCATCGCCACGGCTTAATATTATATAATCGGAATCGGTTTTATATCGGCATCGGTTGAAATTCAAGAATCGGCATCGGTATAGGTTAAAAATGCCAACATTTTCACCGATACATATGCGATTTTGTGCAAGTTACATGAAACAAAAAATAGATGAAAAATTTTTACGGTCGTAATCAAAAATTTTTCATCTCCTCCGTCTAGTGTTGCAAGTGAGCAACTTTTTAATGTCGCAGGACAATTATACACCAAAAGGAGATGTAGTTTAAGAGGTTTAAATGGTGAAAAATTGATTTTTTTACATTAAAATATTCATTTGATTGATTATGTGTTACTTAAAAATGTTCGCGTTGTCAAACCTACACACATACATACGGTGTCTATCCGTACTGTATAATACAGTACAGTACTCTTTTTATGGCAATGTACTGTATAAATTATTTTGCTATGCAAAACATATAAATGTTATGTATTTTATAAAGTGTTCTATTTTTGTAGTGTATTTCATAAAAGTTATTGAATTTTTTTTATTTTATTTTGTTATTTTTATATTAAGCTTTTTACTATCCTCATTGAACAGAAACATGTGTTATAGATAAAAACTGTTCACTAAAATTAACTGCGTTAAATTATTTTTGTTTTTAACCTTTAAACGTTTTTAGTGACAATTTGACACTATTTTTACATAAGAAATTTTATATTTTATTATTTGAGCTCAAATTCACTTGGGATTGAAGTTCAATGCGTAATTCATGCCTAAATTTATATTTTACCATAGAAAAATTCCAATTGATGTCGTTGTTAAGCTGTACAAAAAATTTTCCTCAAAGTACGTTTAGTGTCAAATTGACACAAAGTTTCAATAAGAACGCAAAGAAGTTGGTAAAATAACAAACAAATTATCATTTTTAACATTTCATGAATTATTTTAATTTTATAGTTCTAATGTGGCAAACAAATCTGGAACATACTTCTTAAGTTTTTTAAAATAATAATTTGAATTTAACATGAATATAAGCAAAAAAAATTTAGTTTTCCCTGGTATTAACTCAAATCTTTGGTTGCAGTGCATAGTCCCGATTTGACACTAAAAGCCCTTTACGTTACAAAAATTCGAAAGCATTTGAAGGTTAATGAACATGTAATATCTGAAATATTAATATGATTTGTTATTTTGAAGTACATATGATATGTATTATCATAAGTAATATGAAATAATATTAAGGATAAGTAATATGAAAAGTAATATCAAAATTGCAAATCAATATACAAAACGTAATATAAGCTTAACTGTGTTTAATGCATTTTGATGAACTCGTACGTATACTGTTCTCTATGTATACTGTTCTGAATATATACTTTTATATCCAATGAAGAGCCTATATATGGAATATTTCATATTTTAGTTTGTCCTGCATTTTGCTTTAAAAAATATGGTCACCGTACACATACTGGATATTTAATTATTTTACTTTTTATGTTGAATTAGAAGTACTTTTATATTTTGATTAAAAAATAATAGAATGCTTTTTTATATTCAAATTATTTTCTTTTATTGAAATTCAATTTTAATTAGTGTTCAAGTGATTAGTCAACATCGGCATCGGCATTGCTTCAAAATTAAAGAATCGGCATCGGTATCAGTTTTTAAAATTCAGTCAACATCGGCATAGCCATCGGTGCAAAAATCAGTGATCGGTCCAGCACTAATTGTAATCTCGGCTATTTTCACAGATTAAAAAGCACTGCAGCTAACTAGATACTTTCCAAAACAAAATAAAATATTTTTAAATTTGGCATTTCAATAATTTAAAACAGTTATTAAAATAAAAAACTCAGAATATAATTCTACCGTTGTGAGAAATTTTTTGATAATGTATTTTTCCTTTTGTCACTTTAATTTCTTTATATCTAAACATTTGTTTCCATTTATATATTATAAAATCGACTTTATTTTACATAAATAATGCAGTTTAGTTTAGTTTACATTTTTGGCAATGTGAGTTTTTGCACTTGTTTTTGTTCCTTACAATCGACATTTCTGTTTAGTAAGGTTTAGCAATTCATTATGATTTGAAAAAAGGGATAGATTATTTGAGGAAGAATTAATTGGAATAATACGTGAATTATCGATTAGGTGGAAGAAACGTGACAGACAATTTGAATTGCTTATATCCGAGGCTAGTGTTATTCCCTTACCTTTGCAAGCATTTCCAGCCCTCAGTTGTTCCTGTCCAATAATTAAATATTTTCCACAATTTAGTTGTGAATTCTTTGTTTCAATAATTCTTAATTGTAGTAAAGAAAAAAGAAAGCGTACAGAACCATGCCCGAACCCGGATTGGAACCGGGGACCTATGAGTAAATTTTATCATTGCATTTTCATTGATACTAGCTTTTCGACAAAAAATGCGTTTTATATCTCAAATAGCCTGTAAGATTGATACATGAAGTTCTGCGATTTTCCACATATTTTTATTCCTTCCAAATAAAATAATAGGTTTGATCAAGATTCCCAAAACAGGCATTTGTTTCAGTGAGGACCTCTTCATTAGACCAAAATCTCTTACTGGTGAACCATTTTTTCTGGTTTGGAAATAGAAAATAGTCACAGGTGGCTAAATCTGGATAATATGGTTGATGTGGTAGCAGTTCGTAGCCTAATTTATGGATTTTTGAAGTGGAAACTACAGACATGTGCGCCAGTGCGTTGTGATGATGGAAGAGCACTTTTTTCTCTGCGAATAATATTCCACTGTGATCATTTTACCCTTTTCTAGGCAACCGATGTGAATGACTCCACATTCATCTCAAAAAAATGTCGCCATGACCCTGTTGGCCGGCAGACCCACCTTGGCTTTCTTTGGTGCAAGTTCACTGCTTTGAATATTCCTTGGACTCTGATGTGTTTTGATATATTCATGTTTAATTTATTCTTACGTAACGTATTTATTCTTGCGTAACGCACAAATATTGCGGTTAAAAATATCAAAGCTATCCTTTGAAGTGATCACACGGTTGCACTTATGGTCGAATGTAAGCAATCGCGGCACCTCTCGTGCGTATAGATTTTTCATGTTCAAATATTCATGAAAAATATTATGTACTTGCTCAGTTCAGATGCTTACAGCCTTAGGAACCTCACTCACTTTTATTCTACGATCGTTCAATATCATTCCATGGATTTTATCGACGATTTCTGGCGTGACGATCTCTTTTGTGGCCACTTCTTAACCAATGAAATTGATTGTGCAGAGTACCTATAGTATTTTTCAAGCATTTCCTTGGTTTCGCTGAGGGTTTTTTACGCAAAAAATTACGCTTGATGAGTACAGGGGATTCTCGGGCCTTAGGAAAAGTGTCAGGAGAATTTTCAACCCATGTCAAAGGCAGTGTCCTTGGCAACCATACAAAGACATCCTCAAAACCTACAAGAATGTGATTCGAGACGCCGAAAAGCATTCTTGGCAGGAATGTACCCAAACAATCGATAATATCAAAAAATCGGCGAGACTAAGCTGAATTCTGTTCAAAGAAAACACCAGCCCATCTTTCATTAGGAAAGAAGTACGTGGTACGTGGACAGAATTTACCAATGAATAACTAGAACACATACTCAACACGCACTTACCTGGCTGAAGGAGCAGCTGCAATGAGACCTTAGGTTTAGAATTACCTGAGTCCACTGCTGCTGTTCCTAAAGGCTCCTTATCTCAATGGAAAGGGTTATATGGGCCTTAAACAGCTTCTCTCCTTACAAATCTCCAGGCCCCGACAGCGTTCTACCAATAATGTTGCAGAAACTACAAGATGTAGTTGCACCTATCCTATTTTCTATCTTTACAATTTCCCTCCGCCAAGGAGCTGGAGGAGAGTTAAGGTAATATTTATACCCAAGGCTGGGAGGCGAGGTCATGAATCAGGATTTCAGATCAGTAAGCCTCACATCATTCGTACTGGAAACCCTGGAACGTATACTGTATATTTATCTTAGGGACGTTCTAGAGGGTAGTACCATATCCAACGCCCAGTACGCATACCTCAAGGGAAGATCCATAGATACCGCCTTACACGAGATTATCACTACTATTGAAAGATCCAACTTCTTTAAACAATATACTCCTGCGTCTTTCTTAGATATAGAAGGGAATTTAACAATAAACACACTAAGGCAATCTTTGATTCCCTGACCAACCATGGTATGCAAACACCGGTCAGAAATTGGATAGTCTCAATACTCAGTAAAAGAATAATCCAGATAGGCCTGGGCGGTTGTCAACTAACGAGATTGGTCAGCAGTTATTAAGTTCTTAAGTTCAGTAGCCTCCACCGAATAGTATGGTGCCTGCGGATCCAGCGATCCGAGTGCATAGGTATCACAGGGGGTATCCACTCATACCCTACCGACGCACTTAACGTCTTAACGCACTTACTTCCCATAGATTTGCACATTAAGCTTAACACAACAAACGGTGCAGTGAGACTCAGACAGTCCTACAACTAGTGGAATAGGCCATTTGGACACAGCAACATTCTAAATTTGCTACCTCAGAAACTGATTCATAGAAACACGGACTATAACACTTCCAAACTCGACTTCACGAAATCCTTTATAACCAAGTTCCACACCAGGGTGGAGTGGCACAATGGGGGACTTGATGTGTCCTATTTCTAGCCTTCGATGTGTCCTTTTACACTGATCGCTCCAAGTTGGAGTGCGGTGTGGGAGCTGGCATAAAATCTGAGAAACTGGGGGTGGCGGACGTTTTTCATCTGCCAAACTCAGCAAGCGTCTTCCAGGCCGAGCTTTTAGCGATAATAGAAGATTGTTGCGCCTTAAGTTGTTGCGCCAACACCAATCCCCTCAATGCAGCTATTCGGACGGATAGCCAAGCCGCCATGAAAACTTTAGCTGCGACCAGTACCAACGTAAGGATGGCAATGTAAGGATGAACTGGCCCGGCTAAGTACCCAACTTAACATTACCATAATCTGGGTTCCCGGCCATAGGAACATATATGGTAATGAGAAGGCGGATGAAATGGCTAGGCGGGGTTCCTCCATTGACGTTTCAAGAGGGGAACCAGTCGAAGTTCTATTGAATACCGTTAAGGGAGGAAGTCACTCTTACCACTTGGCCTTAGCCGGTTATAGATGGACAGAACTACCAACCTGCAAGACATCAAGAAAATTATGGCCCCTTTACAACCCAGGTAAAACTCAGGAGATGCTCTCAAAACCCCGAAATGACAGCCAGAATCACGGCTATTATTACGTGTCACTGGTGCATCGGAGTACACGCCAAAAAAATGGACTACTCTTCAACACTCACTGTCGCAGCTGAGCTGACCCAAACGAAAAATAAACACAAACACACTTTCTGTGCACCTGCCCGGCACTGACCAGGTCAGACTAAGAGCGCTAGGCAAGCCCTTCCTAAGCAATCTAGAGGAACTTTCAACTACAAAAATTAACAATTTTCTAACGTTCATTAACCGCACCGGATGGTTATAACTTAACAGTGCGTTACTCCCTCAACTTACAAGAACACGAGGTTATGGTATCAAAACGACTCACTAGAACTACTTGGATCCTACTTGTATGTAGCATCACCATCTTAACCAATCAACCAACCAACCAACAGGGGATTGACTTTTACCATTTTCGTAAAAATTCACGAGGTTGTCTGCTTTCAATGCATGTCAAACACAAACTAAATGATACAAACACAAAAACAACTTGCCAAAATATGACAGTAGTCAATAAACATATGGTGGTTGACAGGATTAGTGTTGCATTTAAAGTTACTACGCGGGAAATTCTAAAAGTCACTGATAATCAAACAATGAAAAGTATAAATTTTCATATTGTAACAACGAAATAAATAATTAAAGTTCTCTAACTGTTATTCTTCTTCAGAATGGAATGTAGAATAGTCGATTTATCAACAAAGTATTTGTGTCATCAATACCAAAATTGTATTTAACAAGACTACTCTACAAACTGAAAAAAATTTTTTTTTAAGACATTTTTTAAGGGAGGGTTAAGGTAAAACATATTTTCGGTAATTATTTTTACGTTAGAGTTAATATATATTTATTTCTATAATTACTACATGATAAATTACCTTTCAAGAATATTCTGTGAAATGCTCAATAAAATATATTGCTAATTTTTACTGTATGAGTAGCGGGCGAAAAAAGAATTTTCCTCTGTTTCGACTATATAGGTCATTCTTTTACAAATTCCTCACTTTCCAGGATTTAATGTCTCAGATTCGGCCAAAATTTTTTAAAATATTTTTTACGTAAAATAAGCTTACACGTGTATCGGCATTTTTCTCGAAAAAATGTTTTAACGAAATACCGTTAGCTCAAAAGTGTGAAAAACTGCAACATTTTGTCAATGTTTGTGTTACTTAAATCTCAATATCTCGGGTTATGCTTTTCCAATTTAGCTCGTTTTCAGCCCTTTGGATAGATAATTTGTTGTTCAATTCTACAGTAAAATTTATGTTTTCACGATTTAAAAGAAATGTATAAAAACTTATTGAACTCTTTAAGCAGATTTTTCATGCCCTTGACCCTTGAAGTAAATTACATTTTTGACAGCACCAATCAACGCGCCATACATTTTTACAAAATACAAAATTCTTAAAAGAATGGAGCGATTTTATGTATATTTTATATAAATTTTTGTTCACCGCACGCTTTATGTGTATATAGCTAGCGACCACAGCTAGCGACCACAGCTACATAAACACATGCATGCACCATAAACTTGAAACGTTACACATACCTGCAAGCTTTTTAAATTGTGGGCGTTTGGCCACCATTTCTATATATACATAAAGTGCGCTGTCAGAAATGTCAGTTTGAAAAGTTCATTAAATTTTTGAACTAAAAGGGCTTACTCATTATGAAACCTGTTTGTTAAACGGCGGCTATGTTCAAACCAATTTGATAGTTAAGAAGGTTATTTGATGGGTTGTAAGCCTGTTGGCCTATTGGAAAAAATTTTTGATTTACTCCTTCAAACCAGGGTTGTGAAACAAAATTATGGCTAAAAACAACACAAATTCTAAGCTGGTTTGACAAACACGTTGCTTTAATTTGAACGCTACCAGAGAACTGCACAAGCCTACTTGAAACTCTATTTCAAGTACTATTTCAAGCTTGCTTGAGCTTGATAATTTTAAATCAAGTATAGCTTGTAATTGAATATAAATTAGCCCAAGACAGCTTGTGACTTGCAAGTATGCTTGCTTAAAAGCGAACGGCACGAAGTTTCAAGTATAGGAAAGCTTGATGCCTTCCGCAAAAAGCTTGAAAGGCTTAAAATTGAAGGCAAGTATCAATTAATGCAAGTACCTAAAAAATTAAATGAGCTTTTTTAGAGAGAGCTTAAGCATAATAGGACTTTAAAGGATTCTGTGGACTCCGTGGTTGGAAGTTTTAGGGGTAACTTATTTCGAAGATGATGTCAGACTTTAAAATTTAAGGTGGCGGATAGAGTTGCCACCTAGATTTTTTTTTATTTTTGCGAATTCTTGTAATTTTGAAATTCTGACAACGGATTAGATTTCGAATATAATGTCACAGTTTTAAAATTTAAGATGGAGGTTAGGGTTGCCACCTAAATTTTTACCACAGTATTGCCACCTAATAATATGTATTTTTAAGAGTTTTGAACATCATTTATCAGGGTTAAGGAGTCGCTGATTTCGAATCTGAAGTCAAAATTTTAAAATTCAAGATGGTGGATAGGGTTGCCACCTTAATTTTTTGTAGTTTTATGAATTCGGGGCTGGCAAAAAAAATTGTAACCAAAAATGGGTCGCTGAATCCGAATCCGTTGTCAGAATTTCCAAACTATCAAATTTTGAAATAGGGCTGCCACCTAATATTATGGCAATAACAACAGAAAAAAGTTACACTAACTCCGCATAATAAATGAAACGAACAACGAAACAAACGTTCATCAATCGCTTCCGACGGCAGTGCAGTCGCATAGAGTCGAAACCAGAGTTGAAAAGTAGAAAACTTAACTTTTTCCACCAACTCATGTGGGGTAGAAACAAAATAGAATCACGTCAGACATATGATTCGTTTTTCGGAAGCCAGTCGCGAATTGTAAGGAAAAAATAAATCAAGTTCCTGCAATTCAACTCAAAGCTTGATATTTTTTCAAGTAGCTTGATTTTCAATTTACTTGTTGCAGAACTCTGAACGCTACCTTTTCGAACAAGTTAGATCTGCCATTTGGTTTGAAGAAGAAGTTCACTAATATGTTAGCTGCTTAATAAATATGAAAAAATCATTTGAAATTGTCTTAAAAACCACTTTACAAAACTTTACAAAAAAACTTTACAATCCACACATGTCTGGACTGCTTTCTAAGCTTTAAAGCAGTGTCATCTCACCTACAGAACGATGAAAGCTTCAGTGTTCAAGCGAATGTCAAACAGATAAGATCTGAGCTTGCATGTTCCTTGAATATATTATATTATATCTGTGTCGATAAGCAATATTAGCTTATGTCGATTTAAGACAGAAATGAGTTATTGATATACAGGGTTGCCCATATTCGAAGCGCCCATATTTAATTTTATTTTTAAATAAACCAAAGAAACCACAATTTTTTGTCTGTTCGTCATGAATAACATTTAATTGGGTTCAAGTAGATTTGCTTACATTATTTCTTGAATATGATATCTCGTAAATGGTCGCCATTGGCCTCTACGACATATTGTGCCCGTTTTGGAGCATTTTCCATGGTTTTCTTCAACATTTCGATGGGAATGGCGGTTATTTCTTGACGGATGTTGGTTTTCAGCTCTTCTAGGGTCTTTGGCTTGTTGACGTAAGCCTTTGATTTCAAATAAGCCCACAAAAAGAAGTCTGGAGGCGTTAAATCTGGTGATCTTGGCGGCCAATCGAAATCACCATTTTTTGACATCAAACGGCCAGGGAACAATTGCTTCAAAAAATCGATTGTAGTGCGGCTTGTGTGTGGTGGCGCGCCGTCTTGTTGAAACCAGTAGTGCCTGATACGCTTTCGACGAACGATTGGCATGAAAAAATTGTTTATCATATCGCGATAACGCTCCTGATTGACAGTAACTCTGTGGCCATTATCATCTTCGAAAAAGAACGGCCCAATGAGCATTTTAGCACAAACGCCGCACCAAACAGTGACTTTTGCATCGTGAAGAGGTACCTCTTAAATCTCTTGTGGATTTTCAGTGGCACAAATACGGCAATTTTGTTTGTTTACCGTTCCGTTCAACTGAAAATGAGCTTCATCGCTCATGATAATTTTATGCCAAAATTGCTCGTCTTCTTCAGCCATTTCGATGACTCTTTGGGCCCATTCCAATCGACGTGGCTTATCGGTAGGCAACAATTTGTTTACCAATTGAATTTTGTACGGAAACAAATTCAAATCAACACGTAAAATGCGTTGTAAAGTGGATCGGGGAATGCCGAGCTGCTGAGAACTGCGATTATGGGATGTTGTTGGTGACTGCTCAATACTGGCTCGTACGGCTGCAATATTCTCATCCGATCGCCTTGGTCGCTTTTTATTTGGCCTCTTTGGGTTACCAAGAGTATTACCAGTTGTAAATCTTTCATACAAACGATAAATTGTTTTCTTGTAAGGCGCACTTTTCACTTTATTATTTTTTTTGAAAGCACGTTGAGTTTTCACTATTGACTTGTTTTGTTGAATGTAAATTTCAACAGTTTTAGAGCGTTCGCGTGGCGTGTACTGTTCCATTGTAAACATTTGCTTGGAATGACGCTTCAAACGCGGTATGTCATTAGTCGATTTGGCATCACTGCGGAAAGTTACAGTGTTGCCAGATGGGCGCTTCGAATAAGGGCTACCCTGTAGTTGTGTTCCACGTATATATCATTATGAACACACAAAATCTAGAACTTCTAGCATGACCTTAGCCAAAGATATGACGCAAAAACAAAAGACCCTTTCATGTAACTTATATGGCGATTGATAACTTTGAAGCAAGATTTCTGGAAACTTTGAAATAAGACTTAAGCTGTTAATATTGCGCATCGACACAGATATAACGTAAGATTACACTGTATAAAACTGTATGTATGCAAAATTTTTGGAAGCATGTATGAAAAAATTTTTATTTTTAGAAAATAAAAATGCGATGGAGAAATTAATTAATTATTTAAAAACGGCATGTCCACATATCATATCATATAGTGATCAGTTCCAAGTACGTATAATGAAAGCATCTTACGCTGTCAGTTTAGCCTTGGAAAAACACAATTAGAAACATAAGCACAATAAAAAACATATTTGTCTTTTACTATTAGCAGGCCTTTTTACAGTTTCGTCTGCTTATCCGTATTTCACATTATCTGTCTGTCGGTCTGTTTCCTTTTGACATTCCGTCCACTACTTCTTCATTTAATTTCGCAATACAAATCCGAGCAAAAAATATCCCATAATGCCTAATAAGATTTCTGCAAAAAGCGCATTAGCACTACTTTGTTTTCAGTGTGAGCTTTAAAGCGCACATTAATACATACTCAAGATGAGAAAGTATAGGTGTGCAAAGCCCCAGTAAAAAAACATGCGATCGTTCCTATGAGGAGCAACAACAGAGCGCTCTTTTGCTGTTTTATTCTATCAAAAAGTGAGCACTTGTGCTCTTGTGCTCCTTTACTGTTTTAAAAAATCAATAGGCGAGCAATTAATGAAAAAAAAGCACATAAAGTTAGTCATGTGCTTTGTAAGAAACTCGATCATTATTTGCTGTGAAAAATCGGCTATTGTAGTCTAGTAGAAAGTGCGCTAGACTAAAAATCCAGAGGTCCCTGGTTCGACTCCGGGTTCGGGCATGGTTCTTTTCACTTTCTTTGTTCGTTCCTACATTTAAGAATTATGGAAAACTAAAAATCCATTGCTAAATTGTGAGAAAATGTGGAATTAAAGGACAGGAACAACTAAGGGCTGAAAATGCTTACCGAGGTTAAGGCATAACGCACACTAGCCTCGGTTAAAAGCGATTGAAAGCATTATCTTTCTTTCACGTCTGTTTCGTCTATTCAATAATTCACGTATGGTTCTAATCAATTCCTCTAGCTAATCTTTCCCTTTCCTTTCACGTCAAAGACCAAACCTTGTTTGTATAAGACGCATGTGGGTTCTTTGATATTTAAAAAAAAATATTTTAAATGTTCCTTTGCTGATCCATTTGAATCATTTATTGATCGCTCCTTTTGAGCTCCTCTGGGATGTTGAAGGGAGCGCTACCCTTCCTAGGACATGCAATGTTAAAAGAGAACACAAAATACACCTAGCTTGGATCAATAAGGAGCACTCCACTGCTCCTCAGGGAGCACTTCCAGATCGCTCATAGGATGATCCACTTTTTTGCTGGGGCTGCCCAAAACTGCTTTAAAGCAATTAATGTATTTCATACGCCATGATGTATTCAAGTTTTTGGTTGCAACTTATGCTGACTTTAATTTAGACTTTTTGTAAGACCCACTCTGTCTATTTGTTTCCATTTTTAACAACAAAAAAGGCGTAAGAAGGTTGCTTGCGCCACCAGGAAAATGCCCACATGAAAGTCAAAAAAGTTTAAGTATCGATCGGTGTTCTTTTAGGAAAAATATTTTTTCCAATCCTTACTCTTTATCTTTTCCTTAATTGCAACAACTGACTTTTTATGCATTATGTCGATTTTTGGATTTAATTTTTAAAATCTTTCCACCATTTTTGAAATGAACTTTTATTCATGGCTTGAAATAATACTCAAAAACCTTAAAATGCGTTAAATATATATTTTTATATATTTTACTGTGTTTCCGGAAATTTTATTTCGATCCGGAAACCAAAATAGTGCACAATTTTAATTTAACTATTTTTTTTTCATTTTATGAATTTCAAAAAGAATTTAAGAAAACAAATTATGAAAAATAAGTAACTTACTAACTTAATAATGAAAAATTTCTTACAATTATATTTTCAGTAGAAAGAATTCACAATCTGAATCATTTGAAAGTAAATTATTGGCAAAAAATATGACTATTTTCGACAAAGTTTACTAAATAAAGAAAAAATCAAAGTAGCTATGGCGGCAGCTTTTTCTTTGAAATATAAAAATAAAGAAAACCTTCTTGTTATTTTATGCAAATGAATTAGAAACATAAAATAAGTAAAATTGAGAAGTTATTGACTTTTTCTGTGGAAATTCATTGAAAATTTACGATTTTCCATAAAAATACATAAGGGGCGCTGGACGCCCCATAGTACAGAGATATGATGGCGAAACATAGAACAGACAGAAGGTTAAATATTACATTAGAATTCATGAATTTTTGTAATTAAAACACTCCCCATTCAAAATCCTGGCTACAGGCCTGGTTTGAGCGTAAAAATCTGTTCTTTTCAAAACAAAATTTTACGCAAGATTGTACTCCGTGGTTTTTGTTCTTTTTTAAAATAAGTTTCGTTTATTATCCAAACGCTGCATTGAACTACATTTGGCTGAAACTAAAAAATTACCAATTTTATACATCTTTTGCTAAAAGCTTTAAGCAAAATTTCTTTATGAAAGTTTTCCTTCTTCGGTGTTACTCCCGGTTTTACTACGTATTTTTTATATATTTTCGCACATTGGCCTCACTCATCATATGTCAAAGAACACACATACAAACACAAAATATATAAACCCACTAACATACGCACATATGTTTCTTTTTAAATTTTAAGCAAAAGTCCGAAGCTCAAGAACAGCACCAACACTAAATCAAAAAACACGAAAATTCACTTAAAAAATACAACTAAAAGTGCACTATAAAAAAATAAGGAAAAATATAAAGAACCATGGCATTCCTTGCTCGCAACTTCCTTAACTGCCGGATTAAGTCAAACGAGGAGCACACAGCCGAAATGAACTTCGTACAAGACCACGTGACTCAATGTCAGCGCGAGCGCGTTAATAAAAATGTTCGAAATTTTACTTTCGCAACGATTTATGTTGGTCCAAAGGTCCTTGCAGCTGCAACACAATTTCATGATAAACAACCTTAACAAATATATAATAAAATCTTTTAAAAACTGCCGTGCAAAAATACAGTGGAAAAAATTAAATAAAAACTTTCCTCGTACTCCACGCCACGGTCAGTGATTTTATGCGGCTCGAAGGACCATTTTTGTGCGTGCTGTGTTGCTACAACCGCCACTATATTTTCTGTTGTAATCGCTCATAATTTTGTGCACACAATACGTGTTTCATTTAAATGACCTAAGTGGCAGTAAAGTAGGTGGGTAGAGCATATAAAAATCTGGCAATTCCATTTGGGTGGGGTGAAAATGCATGAATATAAACGACGAATATAACATCATAAAAGTCAAATCGATTTAGTGCAAAAATTACTGCCAATTTCAGAAGCACCTGAGACATGGATGAGCATTATTTATATGAGCCTTTGGAGAATGTGGCTCAATGTGGCGAAAAGAATGCCAATAAAATTAAGGTACTGAAAGCGTCGCTTTGAATATGAAAGAACTTTTAGTTAATTTCTTAAATTGATTGTGTGATGTATTTCTAAGTGTGTGAAAAAGCCTTTGATACCCAAATTTGCTCTTACCCCGGTTCATAATGTATGTTTAAAGGAATTGTATTTGAGTTTTAAAAAATGGCAAAGTTAAAGTGCAAAGTATAAAAACTGTCCACATTTTGATATATTTTCGTGTTTTGTAACATCTTACTAATTTTGAAGAACAATACATTTTTGTATGCCAAGATAAAGTACCATCATTTGTTAAATTAGGCTAAAAATTCATCCCACTTGAAGCAATTAAACTTCTATAAATAATGTAATTATACATTTTTTGTAAAGTTTTTAGGATTTTTTTTTAACTGGACAATTAACCATGTGTTAAGATGAAAAGGAGCTGCAGTCACTCTGGAATTCAGCATCAGACCAGAATACAAAATGTTATGGCTGAACGAATGAACCTGATGCTAATTAAGATAGCGCGAATTCTGCTGGTTAATGCTGGTCTGGACAAAAAAATGTTGGGCTGAGGCAGTAAAGACAGCAGCCATCTTAATAAATTGGACGCCGTGGAAGGATCTACAGTACATAAAACCAGAAGAAGTTTGGTCTGTTAAAAAAAAGCGAAAGTCTTTGTAAAAGCGATTTTGAGCGGATTTCTTCAGGAGTGAAAGAATTTTGCATTACACAACCGATATGCGATTAAGTGGGGAAAATAACGCAAGAACTGAACGGTGATTTTCCTGAATAAGAAGTTATTGAAATCTCCTCAACCGAAAATAGAATCGCACATGAAGACATATACCAGAATGAACCTGCAAGGGAACTAAAAAGATCTACGCGAGAACGAAGACCAATGCTCCGTGATAACTATGTATCATATGTTGCAAGTTAGTTCGTAGATGCTTATCCAAAATCTCTAAAAGAAGCATAAAGATTTGAGAATGCGGATAAATGGAAAAGAGCGATGTCAGAAGAATTTAATTCTTTATTGAAAAACCGAACGTGGAAGTTGGTACAGTTACCAAAAAGCAAGATGGTACCTTATTAGGAAGTCATTGAGAGCACAATGTATGCTGCGCAGGTGGGTCATTCAGACTTATGTTTTGCAGTGGGGATGTTATTAAAGATCAATAACAACCCCGAAAGAGCTCATTCTTCGGCTGGTAAGTGCATCCTGAAATATATGAAAGGAACCATGCATTCAAGGATTCAACATACTAGATCCGATAAAGGAATTTTTGAAGGATACTCAGACGCTGATTGGCCCAGTGATGTCAACTATAGAAAATCAAAAAACTACTGGATATGTTTTCAAGTACCAAGAAGTATAGCGTGAGGTTTCAAAAAGCAGCCTAAAAAAATGCTTCAAACAAATAATCTTTAAAGTATGCTCATTGATTTTATAATGCAGTTTATTTAAAACTTTCAACAAAAAACAAATGCAATGGGCAAAAGAGTAGATTTTATTAAATTCATTTTTTTTATTTTTCGATTTTCTGCAAATGTTTCACCACAAAATTTATTTGTTGTAACTAATTTTTGGAACTTTTGCGGCATTTCGCCTAAATGTAGACAACATTTAATATGTGCACTAGTCAAACTCAAAATTATTCGCAATTTTTCCAGCTCACTACACGAAAACTCTTCAACTAACTCGAAATAACAAACTAGACGACAACAACGTCGGCAACAAAATCTAAAAAAACAAAAACAACAACAAAGATAGCAATGCAAAAAGCAATGCTGACGAAATACTTTGTAACAATTGTTTATTATTTACTTTTTAACGAAAATAGTTTTCTGGTCTAGAACTAGGGCTCAGTGCAGCTTTATGCAGCCTCCCCCGTCCCCTCCGCCTTAACACTCCATTTTCCGTTTTTACGAATGTCCGTAAACGCATCGTAGTACAAAGGACTCTCGGTTGCGCACTTAAAGTTGCACCAAAGAAGTTTTTTGGCCAAATGGTCAGGAACAGCATCGTTGTGCAGGACACAAAGTAGCAGAAAGTCATTTTATTACAGCCGGAATGGGAAGAAGCTGCAGAAGAAGAAAAGCAAGAAAAGGCAGCACAATACAAACCGGCGACAGTGTTGCCAACTAAACTTCAAACACACACCAACACACTTAATTTCGCTCATAGAAAACTATAGCGAAGGCAAAGTTTTTAAGTGAATTTTTGATTAGATCTTGGACAAAGTTTGCGCTACGCAAGTTATTTTCCTTTAACAGTTAGTCACTGAAACCCATCACACAAACGCACTAACCCACACATTCTTCCATGGAGTAACAGTTATAGTTCCACACAGACAATCACTTTATTGCCGGTCGCTCGTATTGCTCACTGGATGGTGGTGCAGCAAATACTTAAGGTAAGTTTTGAGCAGAAAAGTAATTTTTGTAATTTGCGCAAAAGGATATTTATTTCGTAAGGATAATAATAAAATATGTGTGCGATACTTGAGCCAAACTTAAGTTTGCTTGGAAATAATTATGGGATGGGAGAGGCTGTTGGACATCGTTTTAAGACACCGGTTAGGCTGGCTGAGTGTCAGACAAGTAAAATGTTAATAGAATTTTTAGCAGCAGACTGTGATAAATTAGAAAAAACTAAACAATATAAAGGACGGAAATATTAAAGTGTTTTTTAAATTTTGTAAATAAAAAAACTTTGTAAAATTAAGTTAAGAATTGAAGATATAATCTTCATATATAATAAATACTCTGTGCAACAGTCAACAAAATAACAGGATTCTGAGATATAGGTTCGATACTATGATAAGAGGTGAGCAAAACCCTAGCTATGTTGTACCACGTTTTCTTTTTATGGTCCCCTATATATTGGGGGTCTTAGTGATGAGTTCATGAGATATGGTAATTTTAACATCTAAGAAAAAATTTTAATGAACTTAGTAATGAGTTCATGAGAAGTAAACATTTTAATTAAAAAATAATTTTGTTTTACGTATGCTAAAATGACCATATATTATGAACCCATTTGGGCCCCACTCTAGTTTGTATATTGTTGAAAAGGTAATTTCGCCAGCTTTAAGAAAACATATAAAGTAAAATTGTGTTCTTGGAACCCCTTTGAAATAAATAGCCTAACCCCAAGGGATGGCACCGCCATTAAAGTTCGTTTTATTACCTATCCAATGGTAGTTCAAACTTAACTTCTTGGTTTAAGAAGTGTTTGAGATATGCATTTTTGTACAAATCGATTTTCGACGTTTTTGTCTATTTTAGTCAACTTTGTGCACCCCGTTACTCCGCCAAAAATCACGCCAAACTTTTTTTCTCCAAATGTTTTATGCAAAATTCGACCCTAGTCGGATGTGGTCGTTCCGTATTTCATTTATATTTTGCCGGTACGTTTAAAATGGAATTGCTGCGAACTTAAATGACGATTTTCAGTCACCATTTCCTTCACTTTAGCGATGTAAACTTCAGTTAAGGACGTTGACAGCCGACCAGAGCGAAATCTTCCACAACATCTCGGGCACTTTTGAATGCACTACACACATATGTACGTGTTTTTGATAAAGTCGTTTCACCGTAAGCCTTCGGGAACATTTTCTGCACTTTGGCACTCGGAATTCCATTTATATTGCAATATTTGAGACAAAATCTGTGTTCGATATTTTAGACCATTGTAAAATTGCGTTAAGAGTTGTCAGTGAATTTTTAAATAAAACGGTAATCAAGGTTTTCAAATAAGGCTTTTTTTCATTCGACCTAAGTCTTTTACTGCCGAGCCATTTTTTGGAGAACTTGGGGAGTGGGCTAAAAGCTCGTTGAAAAAATTTTTTTTCCTTACAAATGAGGTTGTTTTTGCTTCAAATCAATATCAAATCTGTCCAACAGCTGTGAATAACATTCACAGGTTATCGTTTTCACCCCTTTTAAGGTAGTCGATGCGAATGACTCCCAAGAAACTGTTGCCATGAATTTGTTGGCTCACAGACACATCCAGGCATTCTTTGCTGCACATGCACTCGCAGAAATTAATTTTTTTGACTGTTGGTCTCTAGTGTGCTATGATGTATCCATGTTTTGTCTACGGTTACGAAAAAATTCAAAAACTCCTTCGGATTGGGGATGAAAATCGCCAAATACTTCCTTGAAGTAGTCACACGGCTGCACTTTTTTTTTACCAAAAGATCAAAGAATTAAGGCATGCGCCTTATACAAACAAGGTTTCGTCTTTGACCTGAAAGGAAAGGGATAGATTTATTTAGAGGAATGGATGAAACCATACGTGAATTATTGATTAGGCGAAACAGCCGTGAAAGACAATTGAATTGCTTTTAAAAGAGGCTAGTGTTATGCCTTAATCTCGGCAAGCATTTCCATCCCTTAGTTGTTCCTGTCCTTTAATTTCACAATTTAGCTGCGGATTTTTAGTTTTTCCATAATTCTTAAATGTAAGAAAGACAATGAAAGTTAAAAAAACCATGTCCGAGCCCGAATTAGAACCACGGACCTCTGGGTTGATAGTCTAGCGCACTCTCCACTAGACTACAAAGGCCGACCACGCTTGTCGACGCTTGTAATCGAGTGTAAGCAATGGCGGTACCCAACGCGCATATAGCTTTTTCATAGCAAAATATTCGTGTAAAATGTGATGAACCCTCTTAGTTGAGAAAACTTCAACCTTAGCCACCTAACGCACTTTCATTCTCCGACCGCCCAAATATGATCCATGGATTTTATCGACGATATCTGGTGTAACCACTTTTGGGCGATTTGAAGATTCAGCGTCACTTCTGCTAGAACGACCACAACGGAATTCAGTAAATCATTTATAAACTACTAGCTGAACCCGGTGTGCTTCGCTACTTCCCTCGTTATAAAATAAAATTAAAAGTATTTATATATTTTTCACGCCATCGAATTTTCGAAATAAGTCCACTCCAGCGCCACCTACCGTGTCCATTTATGCACAAATTATTTTCTTATGATCAAACAAACATACATTCTGAATTTCAGTTAAATTGGTCCATAAATTCAAATTTTCGATATAAGTCCACCCCAGCGCCACCTATCGGGTCCAAATATAGCCTATGTTACCCACCGTACCAAGATGAACATTACCTGAAAATTTCATCAAAATCGGCCCAGCCGTTTTGGAGTCCATACGTTACATACATACACACATCCTATTTTATATATATAGATAGAAGATAGAAGATTGAAATTGATGTTACAAAGTAGAGTGTAAAAATATATGGGAAAAATTATTACTCATTTGAAGGTTCCATTCTTAATGAGAACAAAAATACCTTTAAACACAAGAAATGTAACCTCTAGATATTCCGGAAATTTTTTAAAGGTCATTTTGGAGCTTTTTTGCGACTTCAACCGTTTTGAATAATGTTTTGTCCAAACGGAATATATTTTGATGAAAAATCATTTATAATATTCTGAGCTTTTTAAGTTTTTTTATTTTTTTAAAATATGCATCTGATATTTTTTGGCGTAGCACAGTGTGTGATTTGGACAATCTAGCAGGACAAAATTTTAAAGTTTTGTGATATTATTTCTTGGTTCATTCCTAAAAAAAATTGTTCTAGAGTTGGGGTCTATCTCAAACACCCTTTTGGTTATAGGGTGTTTTATTGAATCTATATATATATAAAAAAGACGTGTGTGCACTCATAACTCGAAAACGGATGGTTCGATTTTCACGATTTTGGGTTCGAAAGCACAGAAAGGGCGCTTTGGAGGACAAAAGAGGAGTGGCATCTCACGTACAACTCAAATTTGCGATATCGAATAGCTTTTGTGTTATAGGTCGCACTTCGTCGATATTTGGTATTCGACCACAATTTAAACGTGCCGTTTCACTGATATTATTTTATGGGCGGTAAAAATTGGGGCGTTAAAAATCCTAATTTGCGATGTCGAATAGCTAGGTGGCAATTTTTAAAAAGATCTGTACGCAAGATGGTCGCATTAATTTTGGAATTATTTTTTTTTTGGGGCTAGGTGGGGTACAATTTTTTTTTATTACTTATTTAAAAAATACTTCTGCTAATGTCAATTATTATTTTTAGCTTATATTTTGTATTATAATGAAGTTTTTTCTATTAAACTCTAGTATTTTTTTAGAAAACTACTTACTTTTTTGATTACAATATATCTGCCTGCAATAATGAACACCAAGTTAACTGCGCGACAAACGGTATTTGCAATTAAAGCTATTGAACTGAATTACAGAAAACTTAAAACAGTGATGTTAAACTTGTAATAACTGAAAAAATATAAAGCTCTGAAAAATTACGTAGAAAACGCAAGAGATTATTGCTTCCACACTAATAAAAATAATTTGTCTTTTACTATCGTTATGTTATGCGCCGTTGCTTTCCCATTTTGTTTTGTGCATTTTTGTAAAATTCAATCAATTTGGAGTAACATATTAGGTCTGTTCCCGTACTAACTTCAATTAATAGTAATTTTGTTTATTTATTTGATTGCTAAACCTTAACAGGTTTTATAGCAAATTTAAAATTATAAACAAGATATTTAATATAATTCAAAAATATAAAGTATGATTTTGATTGAAATCATGTACTATTAACAAGCTAAAAAGTTTTAATAAATATCTTTAAGTATATAATTTTATTAAAGTATAAAAATAAAAAGTTAAGTCAAATCAATAATATCAGACAGCATAGCAGGTTGCGTTTTCAAGACAAACAAGGTCAAGTTAGCAACAATTTTTGTATCCGGACATCGGCGGAGTCGTGATATAAACAAGGTCTCATTCCCAATGAAACACCACTCCAATAAGTATATATATAATCCGGTGGGATCCTGGCTTGACAAACAAGGTCAACTTCACCAAACCAATTTTCATAAAACAAAGAAAACCAGTTGCGAAAGCAGGCATCAAGACAAACTAGATAAGACCTAGTATTAGGTCACTCATATTAATATATTACAAATCGATCTTACGTAGTGTTTAAAAAGGTAAAAGCCAAGACACCACGGTACCGTCGACCAATGTAGTCACATTCATCATGAAGATATAAGGCAATTGAAGATCCCAGATTTAGGTCCATTCAGATTATTGAGATGTTCATACAACAAAATTATCCATTTTAGGCTTAAGTCCATTTATCCATTTAGATTGTTATATTAATGTATTTGCAAATATCACCAGATGTATCCAATATATGTTTGAGAGAACTTAATCATCATCAACGACGGTACTGCAGGTAATCTATAATTTTATGTTTGATTGAGTCCATGGATTCACTTAAGGATATAACGTCAGATACAAAATTAAAATCACCGCAAGCGCTTCTAAGAGGTTCATTTTGCAAATAATTAGTTCTAAAAAAGTTCATATGGAGTAACTCAAAAGATCTTCTAGGACGAAGAGGAATATTAAAATATATTTTACTCAATAAATATGAACTGTTGACACATCCATGTAAAAGTTTTATAATCCAACAAGCATTTATCATAATTATCCGATTTTTTAAAGAAGGAAGATTTAAGAGTTGTAACCGATATTCATAAGATGGTAAGTGAAAATCAGTATTACAATAAAGATAGCTTAAGCAAAACAAAAGAAATTGTTTCTGCACTGATTCAATGTCGTCTATGGCCGCATTCAGCGCAGACAACAGTTGGCAACTGTTGTGTAAAAATTCGCTGAATTGCACAAATTTGGTAGCGCTAACTAAAACTGATAAAGTAGCGAACGCCTTTTAATCGAGCGAACAATTCTATGCTACATGAACACAACTGTTTGCTTAACTGTCAGATGCTGTTACTGACGCTGTTAAATTAATAAACGCAGAAAGAACGGAGCAAATTTAAGTGAGAAACCTTTGCAATTGAATTAAGTTTACATAAAAATTAAATTGAGTCTAACTTCTGACGTGTAGAGTAGCAACAGATTCAGAGAAAAACATCGTGAACTAAGGTAGTGAATGCGGCCTATGTAACAACCGTATCGTGGGCACCAAACAATTGAAGCGTATTCTAAGAAAGGCCGCACTAGGAAAGTGAATAAGGTTTTCGTTATGAATGGATCATGAAACTCTTTTGCACAACGTTTAATAAATCCTAAAGTACTATCTTGTCTATTTACTATTATTTTATTTACATGAATATCTAAGGACTCCAATGGGTAACCACAAATTTTGAAGGTACATTTGATTGGTGGTTTGCGCGAGAAAGACATATGCTTGCATTTCTTCATGTTGAGGTTCATACGGTTCGTTTTGCACCAGTTATGAAGATGATCAATGTTGGCTTGCAAAAATACCCGAACTTGGCTCTCAACGGGCCTGGTGATACCGATCAAGCATATATATACTTTCTTTACCTGTCACGACTCCTTATTGGCGTTTAAAAAGGACTGACAAAGTTATTCATCATCATATTTATAATTTAAAATCATATGAGAATTTAAAATCATATTTTTAAAAAATTAATATTAGGAAACGTAAATGTTTGTAGTGTTGTTTTTTTTTTGCATGTTATTTTCCAAAAAATGTGCAATATGTTATATAGCAGGAAAGCTTAAGCTTCACACAAAAATACAAAATTACTTACATAATTACTTAACCTCTTGAACAAAATAAGAAAACAATTTTATGTGGAAAAACGATAATTTTGGCTAAGGAGTTCAATTGCCTGTTAAAAGCTCCAAGAAATATAAGATGCATATTTAAAAAAAATAAAAAAATTTTAGAAAGCTCAGATTATTATAAATGATTTTTCATCAAAATATATTCGATACGTGTTTTGGTTTGGACAATACCTTATTCGAAATGTTTAAGTCGTAAATAGCTCCAAAATGACCTATAAACGATTTCTGCAATATCTAGAGTTCAAATTTTGTTGGGTCTAAAGGTATTTTTGTGCTCATTAGGAATGAACACGCACCGAAGTATTTTAACATTGTTGTAAAGTGAACTGGTCAAGAGTCCACAGTATTTATCTAGCCTTTCCTTGGCTGCGGTGATGGTTTTTTTCCGCAAAAAATAATTATTGATGAGTACACAAAGTGCACTTTTTTCCATTTTCGTCGAATTACATGTGGTTATTTGCTTTCAATGGCTGTCAAACGGAAACTGAATAATGCAGTTTGCTCAAAATTTGACGGTATACTAGGTCTGTTCCCGTACTCGATTCAAGTAGCTTGAAGTTGCTTGAAAGCTTTATTTTGAAGCTCGAGAGAGAAAGGAATAACATGCAAAATGACACTCTCTACAAGCTACTTGAATCGAGTACGGGAACAGACCTATTAACAGATGGTAGTCTGCAGGACCACGGTTGCCACCTCAAACTCCCACGAAAAAACCTTTTTCCCACAATAGCAAAAATTAATAACCATTAAAATTTCCATGGTATAAAACTGAAGAAAAAAAATCCCATCGCATTAAAAAAAAGCAACAAAAAACCCCACGGACATTTAAAATAACCTCGAAAATTCCACGCAAATAAAAAAACTATAAAAATCCTATTTGTATTTAAAAAAACCACGATAAATCCCATTTGTATTAAAAAGACCACAAAAAACCCTTTTCTATTTAAAATTAGCACAGTAAATAATTTAGACATAACAAATTGTCAAAACGAAATAAAAAATTAAAAAGAACTAGTATATTTCGTCGCCTGTACTTTAAAATTACCACAGTTAATAATACAGACATAACAAGTTGTCAAAAATGAGATAGAAAATGAAAAATAACTAGTATATTTCGTCGCCTGTACCTTAATTAGTCTTGTAGTAATAATATTCAATAAAAAATATTTGTTTAATCCACCTTTAACCTGTATAAAGTTTACAAAAAGAGATCCAAATTAGTTTTTAGACTTTAAAAAGCATAACGCAATCACGAAATTCTTATCTTTTTGACAGTTATTGCTCAGCACGCATCGCATCAAAAGAAAAATTCTATTCGACGGAAAATTCGATGAACAACAAACATTTCGACAAGGTTTGACGTTCGATACTCGTTGTTCGGTAACCAGCGAAGATTACGTAGAAAGCAACTCGTAATAAGGACCAGTCACAAATCAATTTTAAGATACACCAATTTTGTATATTGATAAAAAAAGAAAAAAAAATCACTGAAACATATTTTTCCAATGTATGTAATTATGTCAAGAGTGAAAGAACTTCCCACCAAACCAATGTAACGTATATTAACGAATTAGTTGCGAAAATCATATAGATGGGTTGAGACGATTTTGACAATGAACAAAATATGAAAAAAATACTCTTTTATGTATATATTATACATATTTTAACAGAAAAATAAAAATAAATCCTTTACGTTAAATAATAATTTTACGCCATACAATAATTAAAAAGCACATTTTTAGAATAAAATTAAAACGCACAATAATTAAAACGGAACTTTTTTAAACAACTACGAATGTTTAACTATGATATAGAAGGGTAGAATAAATATTTTTAAAAATTTTTTGCACCATGAAAAAATTTAAGGGCACAGTTTTAAATAGAAATGTCGAAACGTTTTTAAAACAATTACGAACGTTTCAACATGACATAGTAAAATGATTACACTGTGCAACACATTTTTCTAACGGAAAAGCAGATAGCACAGGATGATAGCACAAGTGTTTAGTAAGAATACCCTAAAAGGAATTTGCAAAGTTAGCTTGCTTTTAAAAAATATAGGCATTAAAAGTTTGCCTCTTGCAGAGTATTTTTTAAAAATAAAGTGCTCATTATGAATGACAATTTTTTCGAATTTCACATTCTAAAAGGTCTCAAAAGTTAAGTCAAGATCTAAAAAAAAAATAATAAAGAGAAAAAAAAAGATGTCTTCCTCTTACACAAGGACAAAGTTGTTTTTTGAGAAAAATAGTAAAAAATAACGATCTAGAAATGCTTTGATTTTTGTAAGAAAAACTACATATATCTTAAAGCCCCCACTAGATCAGTACCATCGATCTGTGTTGGTTGCTTTTTCGTTAGATTCCATGACCCTTGAATTGTCGCATAGTGCTATATAAATACAATTCGAGTGGGGGTGTTGGTTTCACATACTTTGTTTAAAAACACATGTTTAGAACGAATTGTTTGTTATTTATGTGTCATTGATTTATGTATTTGATATTTGTTCAGAAAATAAAATATTTTTTCATTCTCGATTTCATCATACTGCCTGTTGATTTGCTGCCACAACTAAAAAGAAAGTATTAAAAATAAATTGAATAATATCTGGAAAATGCTATTTTTATAGAAGCTGGGAAACAGTATCATCATCTAACATAGTTGAATGAGATAAGCATAGCTGATGCTAAAATAACTGAAATAAAACTATAATTTTGAAAACCAATAAAATGCTTTTTAATTAACAAAAATAATGAAAATAGGAATTTTTAGAAACATTTTGAATTAATGAGAAATAATGAACATTTTCGTTTTTAAAATTAAAATAATCGTTTTACTATTGCATTTTAAAATCTTTATTGTTAAAAATCAAACGAACATTTTAGAATATTATTTTTAAATGTTCGTTTTTAAAATGAAAATAAACGTTTTACTATTGCATTTTAAAATGTCCATTGTTAAAAATCAGGCGATCATTTAAAAATCTAGTTTTAAAATTTTCGTTTTTAAAATGAATAGAAACGTTCTGCTATTTAATTTTATAATGTTCGTTCTTAAAATTAAAATAAACATTAGCTCTGCAAGATCTGGGTGCCACTTGCCACTTTTAAAAACGTTTATTAAAAGTGGCACGTTTCTGCCACTATTGTTGTTTTCTCCGTGTTTATCGGTTGCACCTTATTCGTCTCCTATTAATAAGCATTTTGAGACGGGCAAACCTACGGATAAATTAAAAAATAATATATATATAAATTATTTCGGAAAATTACTGTTTTTTATTTAACTCTAATTGTATTTTTTAACTCCATAGCTATAATCAATTTTCAAAATGTTTTTTATTCTTCATTTTATAGACCTAAACAAAGATTATGACCATTAGCCTTCGGACCTCTGACCTACTAAATAATATTACTTTTTTTTTTAAGTTATCGTCTAAATACAACACATTCTATTAACTTAAAGCTCACAAAATATATATTAAAAAAAAAATCGGCTCAACTGTTCAGCACTTTAGATTTTAATAACGTTTAAATTTGCTACAGAAATTGTTCGCAGCAGAACAAAAGCTTGTTCACTCCACAGATAAAAGCTTTCTTTCGCCCTCTCTCACGCTCGAGGTAGTAAATTAAATTCCAAAGTCAATTTCAGGGAAGCACTTCGCACGCATATCTAGCTAGCTGACAGCCAGCCAGCAACAGATATTGTATTAAAAATTTAAGCTTTTAGTTGCCGACGACGAGACGCAGAAGAAGATGTGTCTGCAGCGATAGCAGCGACAGCAAATAGTAAGGTCCGGCAGCAGGTGCGACAACTTCTTCGTAGAGATAGTAAAACTTCAAAGAGTTGCCAGACAAAATATTTAAGTTTTCTGTTTGTTTTTTTAAGCTAACAGTCTAGAGTATATAAAATGTTTGTAACCTTGCAAATTTGTTTTTTTAGTGGTATTTTCTGTTTATTTTTCAGTTTACCTGGTCAGCACACTATCGAGGTAAACTGATAGCGTTGAAATCGCTTCATTGAAATCTCGGTCTTTCTATGCTTTCGATTGAATATGGTTCAAATAAAGTTCAAAAGTTACAACCAATAGTTTTAAAAGCTTTATGAAGTTGCAGACACAAAATATTGTCAAAGTTACCGTTAACAAATTTTTAAATACATTTTCTTGTCATATACAGTAGTTTTGACTTAACTGCCACACCGTGTTTTGCACGCATTTTGTGGCATTTTATGGCACTAAAGTTAAATTTTTTAACTGCCAAAAATTGGCAGTTATCTGATTTGTTTACCTGCCACATATTGTTTTGATTTATACTAGGAACTCACATACACTGTTTTTTGTTTTGTTTTTTTTTAAACCAAGAGAGAGTTATAAGGAGAATGAGAGAATTATAGAAAGACTGCGAGCATTCTAACAAAAACAAACGACATACATATATAGTTTTCGTTAGCAACAGTTGCAAAATAAATTTGTGGCTGTTAAATGAAAAATTATCAATGAATATGGGATAATAATTCCAAATATTTGTGGCAGCTAACTTAAATTGGCACGTATGAAATTGGAACTTAAACAAGTAAATTTCATACGAAATTGAAGATATGAGTGAAATTTTGTGGTTTTTGGCAGGTATCTCAAATTGCCAGCTAAAAGAGTGGCAGTTAAGTCAAAACTACTGTACCTCAATAACGATTGCTTTTAGATATTGTTAATTTGTCTTTTGTGTTGGCAGGGTTGCCATAAACACAAAATTTGGAGAACAATATCACACTTAAGAAAAAAATTACCATAAATGATAAACAAAAATGGATTTTATATATTTTTTCAGTCAAGTTATAATCTGTTGCAGTTTATGTTTCTTCTTGTAAGTAAAATTTAACAAACGTCTTCTAACAGAGCATCGAGTCAAGCTCTCAGGCCTTTAAAAGTAAGGATGTCGCTGAAAATTCATTTCTTGCATGGGCACGCAGAAAAATTCGGTCAACAATCATTAATGAAATCTGAGGAGCATGGCGAGCGTTTCCATCAGGTGACGGCGAGACTCGAGCACTGGTAAAGGGATAAAAAACTACACTCAGGGAAAAATACTCTTACCTGATACAGGTTACTTTGACCTGCCGAATTTGGTTAGAAGAAAATCAACCACATCGTATTAACCTGGGCTCTCATCACGTATGACGACGATAATCATTTGATGATATCGTTTCAACGATACTTTAACATCACGTAACCTTTAATTTTATATATCGTATGAACGATTGCTTCGCGCGATGGCTAGTTTGGTATCGTTTGGTTATTTTTCTGGTTGGAAATAATGATAAAAAAATTTCTAAATGTTTTGGGCGCTTGTTTGTTAAAGTGGTCCATAGCAAATTGATGGAATGTCGTTAATGCACTGTGTTTGCGACGTAATTGTTGGCCAGCTGCGGATGGTAATCAATAAAATGTAGCAATATATCTATTTACTTAGGTGTCGCTGCCCAATAATATATTTTCAAAACATAATCATCAAAATAACTAATTAAATATTCTTACATTTTTGCTTAAATTTTCACTTTTGAAGCAAACAAATTAAACATAAAAGTAATTGTCTCTTTTGGCACTGTATATATGTATGTTTTGCAGTGGCTTTCAAACTTTAGAAAACTCAACGATAGACAAGACAATAGCGATGGAGTTATATAAACTAAACTAAAAACGATATCGTCAGAGAGTATCGTTCAAAGTATAGTCTTTTTAAAAGTAACTGAATGACAGGCCCGATCCACGTTACATTCACCTGACGAATCTGGTTTACAAGAATACATGTAGACAATAGCGAAAAAAACATTGCGGCTTATAGGGGGAAAAAACCTCCCAGCTTTCAAATTCAGCTGTAGTGATGCAGCATTTGTAACAAAGGACTTGAAATGAAGACGCGTCCTTAAGTTTTCAATTTTGTCTAATTCTGTGGTCATTTGGACTAAACATTTAAAGTTGCACTACAAAACATATGGGCGTTAATTAACCCTTATATCACACAAGCTTTGTCTCTATCAATGCCAAAAAAGTTGCAAGTCGTTTTAATTGCTAGGGGTCATCAACCAAAATACGAGTTTTAAAATATAATGACGTAACACCTTTGTTTTTTTAAATTTATTTATTTATTTATTTAATTAAAAGTGAATAAAATGAAGAATATTTTAACATTTTATTTTATACTAGCAGGTCACAGTGGTCCGAGTATTCGTAACGGTAATTTTATCTTTAGCAACAACTTTATAAACTCCATAGAAACTAAATATATAGTTTTTGTTATGCCGGAACTAGATCCAAAATAAAAATAACCATTTTTGATTTTTTTTTTACTTCGTGTAGTGACTGTATGCTAAATGTAGCTTGATCGCTTCTTTTATTAATATATTTAGTAATATATTGGATTGATTTTACTGAACTGCATAGCTTAACGTTGATGTGAACGTCGAAAATTTTTAGAAGTAGTGGGTTAAATGGAACAACCCATCGATTGTCAATTTAATGGTTTCGCGCGATGGCAGTTTGTTCATATTTATCACGCGACCGTCGACAATATTTAGGATATCCTTCGTCTCCAGTAGATGTTTGGCTCTGGATTGATTTAGGAAATATTGAGTGCATCTGCCTATGGACTATGAGTTTTTTACAATTTCGTAAATGTTTGAATCTTCTTCTCTGTTCGGTATCTCCGCTAAAATGACGCTATCGATTTAATCCGGTCGAATTTTATTCACTAACCAAACCAGCAGATAGACATGTGGCAAGCCACTTTTTTGCCATTGAACAGTTTACATGTGACACCGAGGTGGACCAAATAGGTGCGCCTTGTTTATGAGAAATAGGCAAGCGCGTAGGAAGCTAATTTCATCTGGGGGGGGCAGTACACATGGGGGTTCAAAAAAATCACCAAAATTTCTTAAAAGAAACATGAATATCAATAAACAAATTTTTTATTTTAGTTTCAAAATAAAACAAAAATATAAAACTAAATAAAAAATATTAAAATTTCATTATTTTTAAAAGTTTTTCCAATCACGGTTGCCACTTGCTTATTTTTTGTTGTACCAAATTCTCCGAAAAAGTGTACCAAATAGGAAAAAATGTACCAATTTTTGATAACATTTATGAAAAAAATTTGATAACATTTATTTTAATAATTCACTGGAGCATTTTTTTTACATACCAAACAAAACAAAAATATTAAGTTATGTTATACGCTATTAACAAAATAATAAAGACATCAAAATAGTTCTTTTGCTGGCCAAATATAATTAAATTAATTGCGTTCGACACACAATTTTTTAGAGAGCTTTATGTTGTTAAGTGTTTTATATTCCAATTTATTTCTAAGCTTAGTTTTAATCAGGCTAAAATAAAAAAATATTGGTTCAGCAGCTGCTGAGCAGTGTGGAAGGAACATCAGACTGTTTACAAAATTTATAAAATCATTAAAACAAATTTCCCCCAATCCATTCTTCACGACCCTGACTTTTTCCCAATATATCCAAATTTTTCCCAACGTCATTACAATTTTAAAAACTAATATTTGAAACCTGAACAAGATTTCTCTGAGTCACAATAACGTCAGGGTAGCATTCTATGAAATGATATTTTAATATGAATTATTGAATTATGGCAATAAAGACATTTTGTTTTCTGACATAACTTGTGAAGATGTTATTATATTTAAAACATTTAGATCTTCTTTACCTAAATCGAACTAGTCTTTAATTTGTTTTAGAATTTTTCTGCTTTAGTGGAAATTCTCACAAAAAATTCTCAAGTCTCTAAAAATTTATCAAAAAATGTGATTTTTAATACATATAACAAGAAAAGCATGTAAGCTTTCAACTTTAAGAACTTAATGGAATTCAGTTCCACTAAACATAAGTCTGAACATTTTTCCAGTGCTACCAAATTTCGCTTTTTGTAATAAGTTGTAAAATTGTAAATCTTTTACAAAATGTACCAACTCGGAAAATAATGTACCAACGTACCAAGTTAAAATAAATGTACCAATTTTGGTACAATTGTACCAGAGTGGCAACCGTGTTTCCAATTTCGATATTAGAGATAATTTTTTAAAGGATCTCTCATATGCTAATAGGAAAATATAAGAAATAATTGTTGCTTTTATAAAGCAAGACTAGGTATATACATGGTTTAAATGCAATAAGGTACAAAAGGTTATATCAATTTAAATTATTCCAAAATGTTTCTTTCTGTCCTTGCGAGAAACAAACTCTTTCATAACCTCCATCGATTTAAATTCTTCGGTTTTTTTTTTTGTGAATGTGTATAAGTGCCGCATGAGTGAGTCATTTTTGTGTCATAGTTGCTCGAAGATACATTTTAAGTCGTCTTAGTGCACTAAAGGAACGCTCAGATGCAGCTGCTGATGCAGGCACAGTCAAAACCAAAGCAACAAGTTTTTCAACTTCATTTAATAGTTTTTTCAGTGTATCCGAAATTTTTTCAAATTGGAATTGCAGTAGAAACTTTACATTTTGTTCTATCTTTTTGCAAACACAGAGAAAGAAAATGCTTATCCGAAAGCTTGCTTATGAAGAAGAGAGAAAGAAGATCAAAATATGTATTACAAAAATATTATCGTTGTAAAAAAAACTGATATTTTGAATAACTTTTGAAGTTTTCTTTTTAAATTGTTTATCTAGCTAAATAAGCAGAGGGCCAACTGCCCCCCGCTTGCTACGCCAATGGAAACAGGAGTTTGTGAAGGTTTAAATGGATTATTCTATTCACGATATCGTGTCTGTCTTGTGCTTTTGAATTGGCGTGGATATTCTCTTTTATTTCTGTCCTGTTCAGATTGCATGTTAAAGTTATAAACAGATCAGGTTTGCCGTGATGTCTGACATGTCATTGCTTCTGAGATTTTTGATGTAAATACCTTGGTCAACCAGTGAACTAAGAAAGTAGTATAACTAATTGTCCAATTTCGCTGCCGTTTTCATTTGATTGTAAAGCATCCTGCAGATTAATATATTTTCTGCTCTTAATTTACTTTGGTTGTGACGAATATAAGCTAATCGCTCAGATTCAATTTTCGCATATTGATCGACTATGGATTAGTTCGTTAATTGTTGAAACAATTCTTGAAATGAAAAATGAAAAAAATGAAAATGAAAAATGAAACTCTGAATTCTTGTTTCATTGTTTCTTGTCATTATACGGTAACAATATTAGTTCATGGATGAAACTGTTTAAGAAAATTTAGAAAAATTCCACTAACTGGATCAACTGGAGCGTATTAATGGCATATCCATCTTCGCCGCGACATAACATTAACGGATACTGCAAATTATTATAAGATATATGCAACTCCGATATTTATTTCAAGTTTTCGTCACGGCTATGCAATACAATGCCTTTTTATCATATTGTTGCCCAGCTATCATAACTGCTACTTCGCTCGTGGATGGGACATTATAACGACAACTGTGTCGTTTAGTTGCAAAACGGTGTCTACTCCAAAAATTACAAAAATTTGAAATTGCATAGTGTTTGGCGGATGAAAACACATATAAATCATGTCATTTTATTTGTTTAATTAGTTCTTTTCCGTCAAAATTGATATCAAAAAACCATACTTAGAAGCAAAACGATTTTATTCCAACGACTTGTTAGTAGTAAAACAGTTCTATTCCATATTTGGTAGCAAAACGTTGCTATTCCTTTATGTTTATTTGTTTGCAGACAATGAGTAGCAAATTAAATCTTTTCCAAATAATTGCAACAATTTTAATGTCATTCTCATTAGAGAATGGTTTTACCTACTCAATATTGTTAAAGTGATTGAGGTGTTGAGACGTACCTATTTATAAAGGAAAGCTTAATAAATAAATGTAAATTTTTATTAGATTATTTTACTAAATCGTTCTTTTCCTGTTTATTGGTGTCAAAACAGTTCTGTTTCATTTTAATTTAATTAATTTAAATAATGCTACTGCGTTTATTTTATTGTGCTTTATTAAATATTGTGATAATAAAACAGAATACTTTAATAATATAAAAAAACTTGGTTAAATTTATGCGAACTTTAAAGTGTATAATTTTTTTTCTATTTTCTAAAAAGTAACTAGGATGGAAAAGGCCTCGGTTTGCAACTAAACCAGCTGCTACTTTATTTGCATGAATTACGATGTTAACGTCAGGCGAGCCTGGTGAAGCACTCTTAACAGCAGTTTTAAAAGACTGTATGTAGCTGTTATGGGAATGTAACATATATTGTAATGATCTACCTAAAGCACTGTCTATTGGTTGTGCGACACTGTTATACCGTGTTGATGTTTATATTTCTGGATCGGAGATGAAGTATGTTTGAAGAAATTTATGACCATCTGGTCGGCATGGTAGCAAGCTTCCTGTTAAATGGTATACTTGCCCCTGAATTTTTAATGTAGGCATGAGCCCCGCTCACTCACATGTGTGTCCTTGTATTAAGTCATCCGGAACGCGTTGTTGTATCATCGTATATTTTGTACGAATTGTATAGACTTCAGATGATCACACGAAAGAAGAGATACTCTCTATAGTTCAGGTGAAGGAAGGAAGGAACTCTAATTTGACTGTACCTTGTAAACAGAAAATACCATTCGATTCATCCTATACCTATTGAAACTGCAGGGTCGTTTTTATATTCAAATGCAGGCATGTAATTCATGGCAGAATTAACTTTATTTAACCACAAATTAGAAGCTCTTATAGATCTGTGGGTACTATGTCTAATTAAATCAGTGACTATTCGATGATCTCTTTGTACAGATGATTCTCTGACTCTCATTGATCTTTGTTTATCACTTTCAATACTAAGACGAACCTCACGGAAAGGAACACTTTTGATTTCTGCATAATGAAGTGCTTACTTCGCTATTCGATAGCCGGATTTTGCTTTCTTCCTCGTTTTCGTTGTTTCGTACTAAACGCATTTTTTGGCATTTCTTGTGCTACGGCTTAAGTTTAAACTTTGACTTCTTCGTGGCATGTTTGAATACGACACTATATGAGTAGATACATATGGTATATGAGTAGATGCATATACTATTTATATGAGTATATAACACAATTCGTTATAAAAGGCTTAAGATGCCGCCAATAGTGATGATGATTGCTCTTTGATTTTAATTGTTATAAAATAATTGTAATAAAAGAAAATTATATTTGGTATAACAACGCCACCTGCTGCAGGATGTTGAGTATAGTTTAATTTAATATTGTAGCTGCTGTTTTCTGTTTTTTGAATCATTATAGAATTACCAGGTATTATAAATAGAGACTGCGCTGCCAAGCTATAGGGATAAAGTCTCAAATACAATTAGTGTAAGCACATTAAAAAATTAAAGGGGATTTTTTCTATGTTTACTTCAGCGTTTGATGGATACATTTGCACAAAAAAGAGTAAAAACGGGCTTTTCTGTTATTAATTATTACGAAAGTAGACATTGGGCAATGAATTGTAAAATTTTCAAATAAGAATGCATAAGAAAAAATTCATAAAATTTAAAATCCATAAACAAAAAATTCCCGTTTCAGTTATTAACATACAAGAACCATCATTTTGATTGTCATCACGGTCTTTTGACATTCTATCCCTACAATGACAGTTGAACCCTTTCGATTATATTACCTGGGTAATTGTACTATGGTTTAATGAAAACTTATATCATTTTTTGAAAATCAAAACTTGGCACTTTTAAAATATTTCTTATTTATTTTAACAAAAACCTAATATTTTAATTTAAGGTAGTTATTTTTTAAAATTTCCATTGTATTATACACTTAAACTTTTTGGAAGGAGTTACCTACAGAATGGTAAAAACCACATCAAAATCCATTAAGTCGTTTAGAAGAAGTAAGTAAACAAACAAACAGACACAGAAAGCGACTTTGTTTTATACTATTTATAGATGGTAAGTATACATAACTTCAAAGATAATGCAAAACAAACATAAGTATTTACACTGTACAAGTTTTTTTTTTTTTATTTACTGTATATAAAATACTTTTTAAGAAAACATCTTCTTAAATATGCCGTAATTTTAACAGCTTTCTTCTAAAACCTTCCTTAAATTTTTGTCAAATTAACAAGGCGTAAAAAATCAATAACAACATTGAAATCGAATTTTTTTGTATCTATTTATCTCTAATAGATATTTGAAGTAAAAAATGTTTTTTAAAAAATCTTTACCAATGAGGTTTTGGCCGTCTTTTTCATGCTTGGAACCAATGTGCGCTGGTCGCCACCATATATTTTAACGGAGCTTTAAATTATGCTCTTAAGGTTGTAGCAATTTTCTTCTTAACATATTAAGGTTATTCACAGTTTAAGCGTACATTTAACAAATCGTATTTATAGCATTTGTTATTGTTGAAACTGTGAGCACGCCGCCATGAGACTATCGTATTAAAAAATTTTGCAACCCTGTGATGTATGTGATTATGCGGCTGTAGACAGAGCAGAAAAATACGAGGTACAAAAACACGTCCAATGGCTACTTTAATTTACGCGTATTTGCGTGTTTATGTATTTTCGTTTGTATGCAAAACAACAACAAGGCAAAATGCGCTTACGTAAATTGGCGTACAAATAAAAAATCGTACAAATAGCAGACCAGCGTATTCAAACTGTGAATAGCCGTATTATGTTGATCTCATAAAATAAAATTATACAGATTTTCAGAGTATTTCGAATACTCCAGCACGCATTGAATTGAGCAAAAACTGGCACATGCAATAAGTATACAGTGTTTGGCAGCTAAAAAAAAATTAAAAAAGTTTTAGCACGCGAGAAAAACTAGACACGCGCTAATAAAGCAAACATGGGAGTTCAATAAAATAAATAAATCAAATCCAACAAATATAATAGAATGCCAAATAATAGAATAGCTCAAGCACAGCACACAACAAGGAAATCTTGTAAAGCAGACAGCTAAAATTCAGTGGCATGCAGCAAATGCTGCCATATTGACGGATTTAATAAAATCAAAATAACTGTAGCAGCAAAAGTAAAAATATCGGCAAGAACAACAACAACATCAAATACTTGACAAGAGCAATTTTACGCAACAAATGTTGCGAATTGTTAAATCAAAAACATAAACAATGCCATTAAAAACGGGGTGTTTTCCCGGCTAGTCTGTCTCACAGCCTCAACTTTAGCCTCAGCCGAAAGAAAACAACATATGTATAAAAAATAACCCATCGTCAAGGACACACAAATAATTTAAAAAAAACGGAACAAGTCGTTAGAAACTGCAATGTGTCACTTCCTGGAAAATTTAACTCTACACGCAGAAAAAAAACATATTTGACACAAACATAATAGCGAAGGATACTATTATGTTTAAAAACTTGTTTTTAGCAAACAAGTTAATTTTTACAAGAATTGTGTTTTTATTTTATGGTAAATATATTGAAAATGCTGTTGTTGTTTCTTTGGAAAAATTCGTTAGAGCAATTAATTGTTCTAACCTGACCTAAAGCTCAATGAACGATTTTAATTTATCAAACAACTAGAATTTGTATATAAAATAAAGAATGATTTAGAGTTTAAATTTTTAAATTTAAATCATTGAAAATCAACGTAAACATAAATTATTTTCCGGAAACAAATTATGTCCACTTTTATGTTCACTGCAAATAAGCTTATTTGTTGCAATAAATATATTTAGGGTATTCACAAGGTGTGCCATCATGTCATATTGTCCTAAAATTATACAACTAAAATTTACAAGATAAATAAATACAAATAAGAAACAGCTGTTTGATTATGAAACTTCAATAAACATAACTTTCAGAGTTGTAATATATTAGTACTTTTTATATGGAAGGCAACAATAAAATGTTTAAACTAGTGTAAAATCTTAGGAGAATATGACATTATAACATGATGGCACACCTTGTGAATACCCTAATTATATTTAGTGAAACATAAAATATTTTTGGGACAAGTAAGCTGCTTTTGTCTGAAATGAAAATGACAAACACTGAAATGATTGTCATAAAAATAGCAATATGTTTGCCACAATCAAAGTCGAAGATGCCATTTTTCTGCGTGTAGCAACAGTAAAATCCTTTCAATGACTCACAAAAACACAATCACAACGAATTCAGCTGTGATAGTTCTTAATAATTTGAAAAAAAAAATATGAAAATGGAGTTTGAGGGTTAGGAAACCAATCGCGTGACTATTATTTCAAAAATAATGCTCTAGGTTACAAATTTGGCAGAATTTGTATTAGTTAGCAAAGGCAAGAATATTTTTAACTCCAAGATTTCTTAACAAAAAATAAAATAATGGAGGGTCAAATCGAGTGAATTTATCGTATTTTATGCCAACTACTTAACACAAATTCAAGGTTAATATATCAGTCGTGTTGGTTTAATGATGTTCTTAAAAAATATGAAGTGTTTGCGAAATATCTATCAAGTGGTTGATTCCAGCCGTGTTTTCAAAATGAAACATTTCACTCCACAATTTTTTCAGTTTTAATTCGTATTTATTGTTTTGTGTGTGTTTAATGCGTTTTTATTGGTTTTTTGGCATTTTTCAATTCATTACAGCAAATGCAACCGGCCATATCACTTGAAATACACGTGGCTACTACACCTGTCGAAAATGCGAATCTGACCTCGATATTAGCGATGAATAATAAATTTGGATTCGATGACTTTTATTCAGTATTATAGTTTCTTGCTGACTTAGAAGTCTGCCCGAGGCCATTTAACCGATTAATGTTAATGTTAATACATTAAAACGGAGAGTTCTTTTGGTAAAAAGCTTCACCTCACCATTTTTCAAAAATCGAAAAACAAACATTTTCGAAGTATCCCAAGTATCCGAGTGCATAGATATAAAGAAAAATGTCCATTCTTGCGATTTCAGCCAAAAACATTCAAAAATTATAATTTTTGGGAATGCTGTGAGTCTCAAAAAAAGCGAAACGCTTCACCCACCGCACCCTACAAAAATTTATTTTTAATTTATCCATAATTTTTCAACAACAACGACTTATTATATCTAGTGTCCGACCAAATATTCGGTCTTAGTTCCGGTTGCGGCCAGTTTCGGCCCTTTTTGTCAGTTAATAAAAACTTCTTGCATCACTCATTTTATTCAAATATAAAAAAATTTACAACGCATTGTACAAAACAAAAATTATGAAATCGTCTATAATTTGATTTCTCGTGTAACGCTAAACATTTCAGTTAATTTTATGCGATCGATGCTATCATTTTCGATTTTATCATCTCTATTGCAATTAATTTTAAAGGTTTATAGGTACTGAAGCCAAAAAATGTTAATTTAACTTCTGAACGAGTTCTGTGTGTGTGTGAAATAAAATAAAAGAAAACGAAATATTTTTTTTTTATTATACTAAACCTTAAAAAAAACATACTTTGTTTTGTACTTCTATAAATATGTACATTGTAGATATAAAGTATGAAATGCTTTTGTAATAAAAAATAATAAAAACATCTCATTTATTATTATAGTTAACTTCAATTAACTATTATAAACTTCAATATTCAAATAATATTTTTTGTATTAAATTTTTTTCTTATGTGTATGAAAGTACTTATGTTTCCATTTAATAAAAAAAACATTATTTGTAAAAATTTAATTTTTGATGTTAATAACCAGTTTCGGTTTCGGTCGAATATTATAAAATGGCCGAATATTCGGTTTCGGCCAAAATTCCGGTTTCAGTCGGACACTATTTATATCATTAATCATTTTCTAAATAAAAACCCAAGCAAGTATCCTAATATTTTTGTAGTAATAAAGTACCAACTCAAAACGAGACATCTCTCAAGCGCAAAAGTATGTTATCATATTGTAGCAAAATCTTCACAACTACAAATAAACAATTTTTTTAAAATGAGTTTTTGTAGTAATAATGTCACAACTCAAACAGACACTTGCAAAAACATTGCTTAAAAATTCACTATTGACGCAAAATGAAAAATTTATGATATTTTTGGTAGAAAATATAATGGCCTACAATTTTGAGTCTACATTTACAATTAATGGTCGTGATGTCATTTCAAAATTTCATATTTCGGGCTCTCCTGAAAAATACTATATTTTGAGTTATAACAGTCTAGCACGAAATGAGCGATATGTTAAAAACTTCATCTGAAACATATGACGCTGAAAACAAGTGGATCTTATTTTTTGGTTAAGCCTTTCATTATTGGCTTGCATCGATGCCAAAAATTATTCCCAGTGCACAAGAAACTCCGAAGGGTAATCTCTGATAGTGAAATAATCCAAAGGCTGTTTAAAAACCATGAGTTTCTTCGAAGATTCAGATAGTACAATTTGAAGATAGGCTTTAATCAATATTAGTGAAATATTGACCACCTTGAAGCTTGTAAAATACCTCCTCTATCCAGTGCTGCCAACTTTTAATTCTTAAATCCACCAAAAAAGGCGAAAAAAATGTTTTTTTCTCAAAAATCTACAAAATATCAAATAACTTAAAAAATTAAATTATATTTTGTATTTATATAATTATATTTATATTATATAAAATCACTTTATAGGTTGAAAACAATTTGCAATGCTTATATTAAGCTTATTTAACGAATCTAACACAAAAATTACTAATGTTTTCATTAATACCAATTGTTTATCACATTTTGATATCAATTTCTATTAATAGGCAAATTTGGTTCCTCTAAAATCAAAAAAGTACCAAAAAATGCACCAGGCACTAAACTAAATTTTTCTTGTGCCTAAATTTTCAAATCTGGTGGAAAAAACACCAAGTTAGCAACAGTGCCTCTATCCGAGGAATTGGATATCGATTAATCTCGATCTGTGGATTAGGAGTGACTTTGAAATCTGCATAGATTATTCTTCCGCCGGCTTATTAACAATTACAATTGGAGCAGCCCAATCACTAGATTTAATAGGTTTTAATATCTTTAAAGAAATAAGTCGATCGAGTTGTGATCGTACAGCATCATATTGAGCGAAAGATATATTGTATGGCTAGAAAAATTAAGGGCGAGCCTCTGATTTGAGAACTATTTCTGCTCTAAAAGTTAAACAATGGCCAAGAGACGATGAAAAGAGCGATTTGTACTTTGTCTTGCGATTACAGCGTGAAGAATTTAATACCTGATGAGATACCAAAGTGAATTATTTAATACCAAATCTTCACTGACTCGTCTGATAAAGCACACCTATTGGCTAGATTATTTGCACAAAATTTCACTCTCTCGGATAGCAATCAGTCACTGCCCTTTGTTGAGGGTGGATCTTCTGCAATACAGGAAATATACTTTCGAAAGAGAGCAGTTAAAATGGTCCTTACAAATCTCAACGTAAGCAAAGCCTTTGGTCCTGACCGCCAATTGTGCTTAAAATGTGTACTTCTTCGCTGGCTCCGCCTTTGCGCAACCTTTTCAACATCTCCTACAGAACAGGAGTATTTCCATCTTGTTGGAAGGTGGCAAATGTCCAGCCGGTACCTAAAAACGGTGATGCCACGAACCCTGCAAACTACCGACCCATTGTTATATGCTCTACGCTTTCCAAAGTTATGAAGAGCGTAATAAACTTCAACGTTGTGAACTATCTGGTGCACAATCAACTGCTCAGTGACCGACAATATGGTTTCCGTAGGGCTCGCTCTACTGGTGATCTTATGGCGTTTTTAACCGAAGAATGGAATATATACGTTCACTTTTTCGACGAGAGCAGGGTTATTGCTCTTGATATTTCAAAAGCGTTTGACCGAGTGTGGCATAAAGCGCTTGTGTCAAAATGAATGTTGCATATGGTTTTGGTGGTAACTTTGCTCGATGGATCATGTGTTTCCTCAAGGACGGAACGCCATCAACACAGGAGTACCGCAGGGTTCAGTCCTATCGCCAACCTAGTTTCTGGTTTTTATCAACGACCTTCTGTCGTCGACGCCTAACCCAATACATTCGTTTGCAGACGATAGCAGCATTTGTCATTCATATTCATTCAAAAAATGCCCAAGCTCTAGAGAGATTGAGAGAAAGAGGCAAAATATGAATAACACACTCCTTAATGATCTACAAAAAATCTCGGAGTGGGGCCTTGCTAATAGAGTAGAGTTCAATGCAAGCAAGACCAAGTGCTGTCTGTTAACCCACAAGCGTGTGGATTGCCCTTTAGCTCCTCTCATTATGAATAGTATGGGTCTTGTGGAATCAGCCGGTCTTGACGTTCTGGGCATATCGATCCAATCTGATCTTCGTTGGAATGATCATATTTTCGATGTGTCGAAAGAAGCGAGCAAATGCCTAGGTTTTCTAAATCGGTGTACCAAATTTTTCAGTTCAGCTGATCTTCGCATGATTTACACCTCATATAAAGGCCGATTAAGTACAATTCGCACATTTGGGCAGGGGCTTCAAGATCTTATTTGGAGCTTTTGGATCGAATTTAACGTCGTGCGATATATATAATAAGGGATGAAAGTATTTCATACTAGCTCAACTCTCTTGGGCATCGACGTAATGTTGGTTGCCTAAGCCTTCTGTATAGGTGTTACAGGGCTGACTCCAAATTTAAAACAAATCTGCACCGACACTACTACATCTATCCACCCTTCAACTAACTATCACCCATCTTCCGAATCAACACAATGCTTAAACATTTATAGGAGGGCGTCCCCTGAACGTTGGTTCAGTCTAAAAAAAAATAGAAAGATGGTATGCTAAGAGACGATGAGAGACACTGGCTAGGGTCAAACGTAGTGAGAGGAATATTAAGTCGAAAAATCAATTTATGGAACCAATCTAAACCAAGAATATTTGTTGCATTATTATTACACACTAAAAAATTTCAACAATAAATTCACACCGGTGAGCGGATATTTACATTTTCTACATCGAACGGTGTTAATTTACACCGCTTAATCGGTGTGAAATGACGAAGTTATCCGATCGGTGTGAAATTTGAAAGGCAAAGAAGTAGAGCAATATTGAAATCACATTCTCATTGATAAACAAATTAAAAATAAAATTTAAATTTAATTTGTTCATTTTAATTTTGTAAATCTTGTATAAAAATTCAAACTTTATTTTTGACACCACGAAATAGACTCCAAAAAATTAAATAGTGTTACTTCATATGAAATAACTCCCAATTTTTGGGGATAATTTCATTATTTTTGAGAAATATTTCATTTTTGTTTGGTTCTTATTCCAATATGAAATAAGCCCCAATCAAAGTTTTTTCGGCTTATTTCATTTGACAATTAATAAATTTAATGGCAATTTAATAAAAATTGTAAAAAACATCATATCTAAATCTATGATTTTCATCAGATCTAAAGCTCGCAATTTAATTCATGTTATAATTTAATAGATCATTAAACTAATTATCATTTCGAATAGTTAAAAATTACACCGTTCGGTGTTAAATAAAATTATCATTTTGAGTATTATAAATAAACACCTAACAGGGTACAAAACAAACATCCTATCTGATGTTTACTTTTTTACACCGATCGGTGTGAAAAAAATATGCTCTTTCGGATATAAATTTCTAGCACTTTGACACGGTGTTTTTTAACACCGAACGGTGTAGGACTCCCTGGAACACCGATCGGTGTAAAAATTCTATACAAATTTTTAAGTGTGTATTAACAACAAGAAGTGTTAGATTTAAAATTGAATTATTCTATGTAACGGGGGAAAAAGGGACATTTGCCCCCCACTTTTTTAGCTAGATAAACAATTTAAAAGGAAAAGTTATTCAAAATATCATTTTTTTTACAACGATAAAATTTTTGTATTATATATTTTTTTCTTCTTCCTCTCTTTTTCATGTTTCATGTGCAGAAATTTTGGTGAAATTTTTTTCACCACCATTTGTACTGCCCCCCCATTTGTACTGACCCCCCAGATGAAATTCGCTTCCGACGCGCTTGAACATCAGCAGTGTAACACCTTTCAATGGAAGAATTTTACCTCTATACGTCCTTAAAACTTTATTTGTGAGGTCACATTGTAGTTTACCCAATTTTTAGTTACAAGCGTACATGTTGAACCTGTGTCAACTTGAAATGTTAAGTGCTGGTTGTTTACTGTGATATTGACAAATATTTACTTTAAACTTTTAATAGAACTCGACATCTGTTGGATATTTTCGAAAATGGGTTCAATTATTTCAGCTAAACCAATTATTTTAAATTCATCCTCGACGACATTAACTTACCTTTTTTGTATCGACCTTGAACTTCTTTTGTGATTTAAAAACTTAGCGCGATTTGAAAAGTTATATTGAGATGACTAACATACACTCGATATATGCCCAGTTTTTGAGCAAGTATTGCAAATTGATTTATTTTTATAATGAAAATATTTACTTTGCTAATGCGACTTACCACAACCCGGAAAAGGCTTATATATAACCATAGATGGACTTCGACTTTTAGTTCGAAATTGCTGTCTATTTTGATTGTTGAAACGACGATGTATGACTTGAGTTTCTTTTATACCAGGTGAATGACTTGCTTCGCCTTTGATTTCCGAACCAAAGCAAACTCGATCATAAGGAGTGTGTATAACAATCATATATCGATGAAGCTTTTAAGTAGGCAACAACAACCACAACTCTGTATAGAGTCAATCACTTAGCTGACTATATCTCGAATTTTATTATCTACGAATGATTTTGCGCATCCCTCCTTCTCACATTGAAACATGCAGTCTTTGGCTACACTACGTAACTCCGCGACCCAATCCGTTTGAGTCTGATTTGACTTCATTGTTGTGCGATAAAACTTGAACCTTGCTGCGAGAACTTGCTGCTTCTTTACGAAGTTTTCATGAATAGTTTTAATTACCTCTTGGTAAGATTTTTCTTGTACTTGACCGTTGTTGATTTTTTGTAGAAGTTCGAGTGACTCGCTACTAATCCAACTTAATAAGCAGGCTCGCTTCTGCTTATACTTGTGAACTCCGTTGGCTCAGAAATGTTGCTCCAAATGCAAAAAGTAAGTTGACCATTTGTCAACTGCTTTGTTAAAACCGCGAAACAATAATATTGGTGAATTTTTTTCCCTTCTGAATAGATCTCTTTTGATTTTCTGATAAAACTTGCGCCATGAATTGTTGATTTGCAGCTTGCACTTGTAGCAAAATTTGTTGATAGAGCTTGCATATCCATTGTAGGTTTCTTTTATAATTTCACCGTTGCCAAATGTAAAATTGGGGTTTTCTTTATTAATAAAAAATTAAACTAAAATTTTATAAAAATTTCATGTGCGTTTATTATTTGAAGATTGAAAAACTAAATTTGACTAAAATTCAAAGTAAAAATTTCTATGTAGAAAAATGTGAAAACAAATTTAATAAAATATTCATATGGTTAAATGTTTGATTGATAGGATTATAACAGTTATAAAAATTATGACTTTCAAAGTGCATTGCGGGTAAACGTTGCATTATTTTTCAACAATTTTTTTACACAGTGATTCAGAATTTTATCTTCTTTCGCAGGTTAACAAACACTACTATGTTCCATTCAATTTTTTTTTATATAATAATTGCTGAATTTTACCATAAAATACCCCATTGTTGCAAATTCAAAATTAGCTCATTTTATAAAAACAAAAATCCTTGATGTGCATTTCCAACATTCATGTATTTTCTTTTAAGAAATGCTGTTGCATATGCAAATCCAATAATATTGCAAGACGCTATTGTGAATGAATATCTTAACTTTGCATATCGTTTGAATACCGATGATTGCAACTGTTTTCATTGTTTACATTTTTAGTGGCAAAAAGTTGAATTTATAATAAAAGAAAGAAGTGGTACAGAAATGGAGGGAGTTTTAGAAAATAAAATGTTATTTCAATTACACGTAAAAAATTGCCTTCAACTGTCTATCTAACACTTTTAACAAACGGATGAAGAAAAAAATTTAATCAAAAAACAGCTGTTGTAAAGTATTTGCAACATCATAATATAAAAAGATTGCTCACAAAAGTGTGCCTAGCAAAAACACATTTGCAACGATGTTACAAGTTCGTGATTTACTCTATTATATGCTTTAATAACTTTATTGGTTATGTAAAACTTAATCGGTAACCACCAACGTTAATACAATGTGTTCTATAAACCAGAAGGTAGTCGATGATTTCAGTTTTATGGTTTATTTTTAAAATTACAAGTAAGCAAAATTCTACCAATGAAATATAGTAGCTTAAAACTCGATTTCCCAATAAATTTTAAATTACACCAATATCGGGGAACACTACCTTATATAAAAGTACAGTTACATTTGTCAGCAAATTTGTCGAAAAATACCCGATTTGTGGAAGGAGAACTTTCATCACTATAACGAACTATTTCACAAGGTTGTCATTGTGAACGAATTTCTAGTCAAAAACTTAACAAATTTCATTAAACAACTACCGCATTCACCTAATATGGCTCCGATCGACTTTGTTCTCCATCCTTCGTCGATGGAAGACATAAAAGAGGCAGTGAGAACTAAAGTTGATTCCAGAATATGCATTCAACACGTACCGGACAACTTTATTACGGTATTATACGGTTTCATTTTTCCTCTAGCTACTAACATGCATTTATTATTATAAAAAATAGTTATAGAATCAAAAACTCATAAGTTGAGCGGACGAAACCAATATTAATATATTTGAAGTTTTAAAAGTTTGAATCCGGGCAAATGACCGGGGTTGGTTTGGTGATTGGATGATTGGATTTTAATAACAGTTGTAATATTCACTTCAAATGCCCACTTTTGACAGCAGTTTGGTTGTGCCACTTTGACATTTAAAATCTGCTTTGACAAATGAAGTCGTTGGTAATGTCTCGTATTAAAAAGATTTTCTAACTTACCAACAGCTTTCCTTCCATATTTTTATTTATTCTTTTCTCGAGCTATATGCTAGCAGAACAGGCTTGAAGTGGTAATTAAGACTAAAGCAGCAGTCATTTTTGAGCCCAGCCGAATGATTGATTTGCGGAGTTGGATATTTTGAAAGGCCTTGCAAATTAAATCATAAAATGATTTATGCGTTTATAATTGACTGAACACAAAGTACAGTGGAACAAATTTATCTGGTAAAAATCATATTACTTACTTACTTATTTCGTTGGCGCTACAACTGTATGACGATCTTGGCCTCATCTCAGAACGTGCGCCAGACATTCATATTACTCAAAAAATCGTATTAAATTAAAAATAAAAAATTAAAAAAATCATGTTACTAATTTTATTTTTTCAGAGATATTTAAATATATGTGAGTCTTTGGTTTTCATAGATACATATCGCTAATTTCGTGCAAGACCGTCACAATTCAAAATTTGGGTTCTTTGAGTTAAATATACAGAAATATGCATTATTATCATATCTTTAATTTATGTGAATTCCAGACCAATTTGCTGTTAATTGACGGTTTTACAGATACTTGTATCGTTTTGACTTTTAGCAATTTTTTCACATAATAACGTTTCATTTCTATTTATACCAAAAATTTGTTTTAAATTTCTGCATTATTTTTCAACAACAACGACTAATTATATCATAAACAATTTTTAAAATAAAAATCCAACCAACTCAAAACGTGACATCTCTCTAACTCAAAAGTATGATACCATATTGTAGCAAAATCGTCACAACTCAAAATGAAACATTTTTTAAATTAGTTTTTGTAGTAATAATGCCACAACTCAGACACTTGCAAAAATATTGCTTAAAAATTCACTATTGACGCAAAAAGAAAAGTTTATGATATTTTTGATAGAAAATATAATGGTCTACAAATATTCTTTACAATTTTTAGTCTACCTTTACATTTAATGGTCGTGATATAATTTTAAAATTTCATACGGCTCTTCTGAAAAATACTAAATTTTGAGTTGTGACAGTCTTGTATGAAATGAGCGATATGTATGTATTATACAGTGGCGGAAAAAATTATAGAAGCGTTCATATTCTTCAACAATTAAAAGTAAAATTTAACTTTTCTAGACCCCCAAAAGTTATCAACATTGTATTTTGTTGTTGCTCTTTTATTTTTATGACTTCCTGACATTACCACCCTATAGAACTAATCAAATCGGCACAAGTATCTATTAGTATGGAATGCCATTCATCCATGAATTATATTCTATCACCTATAAACTCCAATATCATAGGCATTTCCTCCGTGGCATATTTTAACATCACAGTGTCAAGTATTTAAACGTAGTCCGCAGCACACATGTTATCGTTTAAAAAAAAATAGGAGCTAAGCCAAATGATGAGAAGCAGCCCCATATCATAACGTTGCCATTTTTAAAGGTCTTGGTGGTGTACTTGGGGTCATAATCTGAATTTGTTGGTTGTCCCATCAGATCACCAAACATATTCACCTTGGTTTCATCTGATCAGAGAACCTTTTTCCAATTTTCACGAAGGACATGTTTTTTTCGCAAAAACAAGTCTTTGTTTGATGTTCTTAGAGCTCAATTAAGGAATTTTTTCTCTCTCTCTCTCTCTCTCTTTCTATTAATATTCCGAGTCTAAGTGTTACAAAAGAAACTGTATCTATTATTGTTTAAACCACTGTATATACTATATAATATGTTCTGTATTATAACACAGAATATCTTTTCAAACATGTGTCTAACAATGAAAATCTTTTAATATATCAAAGATTTTTAAAACATTTTTTGTTCTTAGTTATTACATATCTTTAATTTATGCACATTTATAAATTTGCTAAGCGCAAAAACCACTAACATACTTCAGCTGATCCACTGTATGCCACACACTTTCCCACTTCATTTAGCTAATCTTACGTCTGACACAACGCACTGTATAAAATCCCGGCACTGAAGTTACAAAGCCGTGAACCTGTCACAGTTTCATTAGCCACGCATTGTCTACATTTGTCTGACGCTTGTGGGTCTGTGCATTGCTCGTCGTCAATGCCTACATGTTGCACCCACTCACCATTGACTGAAGTATCAGCCCATTTTAGCATAAAGTGGGCTTCACGCCAAACACGCTTTCTTCCACCAAGCTCGGTAATTTTTTTTTTTTTGTAAAATTTCTAGAGAAAATTCATAAATTGGGTTAAATCCTTAGAGATTCACTTCACAGCACCATTCATGAGGATGTGACTTCTTCTTTCTTTTTGGTGTGGTGCCTGTTTAGCGTTTGGTACCGCCGCTGATTGAAGACATAAAGCGGTTAAATTGTAATCATTGTGAGGGGTGATTTTTTTTTATTCTTGTTTTATTTAGGTTTGAGTTCCTGTTTGTGATTCTTTAACATTTATTTTTTATTTATTTATTTATTCCGGGTACCTTCATCGCTGGTGTTGCTAAACAAAAGTTAAATTATGAATATAATAAAAAACAGGAACAAAAACGGTACAATGGGAAAATGTAGGGCAGGCTGTTTTTCTTTGGCATTACAATATAAGGGGATGTTTTTTAAGTTGCCAGTTGTTGCTATTGTTGCGAGTACTTCTGTTGAAGGTTCGGGAAATATTTTTATATTATTTTTATGCGATGCTGTTGTTGTTGTTATTGCTGAATGTACCATGTTGGCTGATGAAAATGTTGCTGGTCTATCAACGAGGGTTTATTTTGAAGGTTTATTTAATGGTAAGGGATGGTATTGTATGCGTAATCGAATGAGTTCGTTTTTCTTTACATGGTTTTTGGTAGTCGGTTTTGCACATCAAACGGAAATAAATTTCTAATTTTGAGAAGTCATTTCGCTTGATTCAGGAATATGTCAAATCAGTTCAAATATATTTGAAAAAACCTTAAAAATTAATTTTTAAAAAATACTTGCTGCTATGAATATATAATTTTAATAAACAGTTTCTTTGATGACTTCTTGCAACAATAATATAATCCTAGATTTTGGTAGCTGGAACCAAACTTAAACTGAAACATTAAACTCTTAGTGAAAGCATGCACAGAGATACATTAAGAAATAATATTTTGAAAATCTAATTTTTTACATATATCGCTCGTTTTTTTTAATAACGTTACAACTCAAAAACTGATTTTTCAGTAGATGCATTTGAAGTTTTAAACAGATACAGGAAATTGGTCCTTAACTTTTTAATTATTGCTCAAACAGAAACTATGCCTTAAGTTTTGAAATAGTTGAATCTACACACAATGGTATCGCAAAAATAATTTTAGGTATACTCGTTTCTTATGTTAGTAAAATAAAAATTTATTGAGGTGGTGTAATCACAAAGTCGTATCCCACGCGAAGAATATGAAGGTCATCGTCACCAAAATAACATAGAATAAAGATCATGGTAGATTTTTCTACATAATTAACTCGATTTTTAAGTTTTTTGGATAATAACGTTATTGAAGAAAACGAGCGATATGTGAAAAAGTTCCCTTTTTCAAAAAAATCGCAATAACTTTTAAGCGTATCTTTTCAAAATACTGATATGCACATATTTTTTCTTCAAAATGAGTGCGAAACATGAAAATTCTACGAAAACTACCGAAGTTTTGATTTTTTTACTCCAAAGGTCATTTACATGAAGAATCCAATTCTATTTCCTACCCATTACTTTGTCGTCATTGGTTCGGTATTCGAAAGGATTACTCGGAGTCGGACCTAAGAATATTTTTTTGAGTCATGCTGCAGTACTTGCGATCTGGTGGATAAGTACTAGAACGGGGTACTTGAGGTCAACGACCTTTTTATGCAAAAAAGACACAGTTTCGATATTATCGAATGTATAGACGTAGAATTCCTTTTTATACAATAATAGAGAAAAATTCTGGTTTTTTTCATGTACATTCTTCAAAACTTTTTTAAAGTATTTCATCTTCTAAATAAAAATTATTCAAAAACAAATTTGTTGTTGTTGTCCTTCTTTAAACTTACCTGATCTAAAAAGCTCACAATTAAATTCATGTAAAAATGTGTTTTGTTTTATAAAAAGTTTACGTTTGATATTTATGGTGATGAATTTGTTGTTCTTTTTTATTTGTTTTTTTGGTTAAAACTAAATTAAATTCAAAGTTATGCTTAATTAATGGAAATAAATATGGGCTCATTTGAAATATTTATTTGTCCTGTAGTAAAGAGCATATACATATATGTATATTTTAAAAGTAATTTAAAATTAAAATTTTAGTAAACAAAATAATTTTTTAATATGGAAAGAATATAATGCATAATAAAACTAATTCGAGTTTATTATGGTATTTAAAAAATAAATTGAGTTTTTAAAGCACAATGCATGCGCAAATTTGCGTAGTAGTATACATACATACTGCCTCTGTAGCTACACTAGGGATGACAGTCCCGGGATCCCGAAATCCCGGAATCCCGATCTCTTTTAAGACCCGAATATCCCGGAATTATTCTATTCGAATCCCGGGATTGCTGAAAACAAATTTTTTTTAATATCTAATTTTTCTAAAATCTAATTAAATCTAAAATTTTTCAAACTACCATCACATATATCCCCCTTTCAACGATCAACGATCGAACTAACAAGCGTTGAGGCGGAGCGGTGCTTCTTCTCTGCAGGTCTTATATGCAATAAATAAAGGTATAAGTTAGGGGATGAAACCATTAATGCATTAATTTCATAAAGATCGTATTTTGCTCAAAAGAAGGAATATTTTTACTAAGCTCTAAATAGAAAGAGCATTGTATTTATTTTTTACTTAAATGTATTGACTTTTTTATTTTAATTTGAATGTGCTATAGCATATAATTAAAGGGAGGTTTTAGGTCAAAGCGGTTAAAATTAAGGCATATTTTAGAAGATGTTTTCTAAAAAATTTTATTACATACACAAAAAATTTAATTTGCATGTTAATTTTACATCATCACGCTGATCGCCTGAAAATTAAACGTTTTCGAAGAAAGACTCTTGAATGCACATCTCTTACCAAAATGGAAAATTAGGAAAATTACGAAGCGTGGAAAAAAAGTGGAAAAAATTGACATTATATTTGACCATATTGTTGCGTGTAAAACCAAGAAAAATTTTTCAAATACGCTCATTTTGGTAAAAGATGTGTAGAATTATAATAGGAACAGATTAAAATAAATTTTCATTGGTCGATTAGTTTGTTTTCAGTAGTGTAGCCAGTTTTGAAAAAGTATGTTTCAGGAAAAATCGTGCTTAAAGTTACTCTTCTTAGTTAAATTTACTCTTGCGCACCAGGTTTAGCGCTGTGGAATCTATATTATAAGCGGAATTGATTTATTGAAGGATAATTGAACAATAATCAATCTAAGAAAAATTTGTTTTTAAAACAATTGCTGTTTAAATACTGATTTAAAATAATTTTATGCAAGCAGTTACTGCTAAAGCTTAGTATGCTGTAGGAACAAAAATTTTTTAAGGAATTTAATTCTGCACGCAAAATTTTGGTGTAGACTCAAAACTAACACATACTTACCATAAAGTGTTTGTTGAATGTGTTAGTTGAACGTTATTGTTGAATGTCAAATTTCCACGCCAATTCAATGTACGGCTATATAAACGGCCACGCCAATTCAATGAACGGCAGTAAAATTTTGACATTTTAACTCTCCAATCATGGTTGTAAACTTGGCTGCATTGAACAATTTTTCGGTTCAACAGCGTACTAACCAACAAAAAAAATTTCGCTATCTTTTCGCTGTCAAAAACGCGATGATTTCTTACGGAAGATTTTTCGCTTCTACAGCATACTAAGCTTAAACCGAAAATATGTATTTGTGCATGTATTACAAAAACTATGTTATAAATTACTGAAAATATAGGATTGGTCAAATTTTATGTTTGGTTTTTTTTTTTGGAATTGGTACAAATTGTGCTTCTTTGTTATATCAATTTACATACACACTATGTACTATAAAAGAGTAGAAGTGAATGTGTTGCACTTTTTGGCAAAAAAAACAAAACAACGAAATAAAAACTTCTTGAATTTCGGGACGATCCCGGGATCCCGGGATTGTAGTTTTCAGATCCCGAATATCCCGGGATCGAAAAAACTCCAAAAATTGCTATCCCTAAGCTACACGCAGCTGTATTCTCTATTGTATTTATATTGCTGAAAATAAACATTCCTACTCCAACTCATGGCAGAATAACCAGGTAGGGCCGACTCGGAGAGGAATGAAGTAGAAAGCAGAGAAAAGCGAGCTAGTTGTCAAATACAGCTGTTCATGTCAAGAAAAAATTAAGAACATCTAAGAAAATTTCAGCTAACTGAACCAACAACAACTACCACGCAAATCTAAAACAACGACGCACAGAAAAGAGCACGATCACAGTGGTTGAGCAGCGTTAGAGGGGATGAACAGAATCGTCCACAGAAAATAAACAGAACTTTGCTTACTATGTCCCGCTTTTCACTTGTTACACACGAAAATTCTCGAGCTTGCGGCGAAAGCAATTATTGCTCTGGTAGCAAGATCTCCTTGTCCCGCTTTTCACTCGGCAATAATTGCCTTTGCCGCAAGAAGCTTGTGGATTATTCGCCCGCATGAGGGGGTTTACGAAAGTCCCCTTTAAACCCGAGTAGTCAACAAACTACTTGCGGCGAAAGCAATTATTGCTCATAGAGTTGCCGAGTGAAAAACGGCCCTTTGCAGCACATGCAGAACCAAACAACAATATCAGCAGCTAGTAGCAACGTTGCCAGTTATGTTGGAAAAATCCCATTCGTGGTTTGCGGGAATTCCTATTAAATTTTTTAATTTGCATGGAAATTCAGCGGGGTATTATTTAAATTTCCGTGAGAGTTTGGTAATATTCTTCTTACATATTTTTTTCTTTTTTCGTAAGCAAAGTTTCTTTGTGGTATTTTTAAATGTTTTTTAAATTCTTTGTGCATATAGGACTTATTGTGGTGTTTCTTAATGCGAATGCGATTTTTGTGGCAATCTTAAATGCATATGGAGTTTGTAGTGGTATTTTTAATACGCGTGATATTTTCGTGGTAGTTTTTAATGACCGTGAGATTTTTTTTTTGGATATTTTTTTTTTGTGGTAGAAACTTTTTTGTTTATCTTTATAATGGTAATTTTTGTTGTATTTAACTTATGTTATTGTGAAAAAAGTAACTTTTTGTCGGAATTGTTTTAAATTTTAACTGGCAACCTTAACTCGTAGTAGTACAATTTTTTGTAGCCACATACTGGCTCTCTAGCTACATGCATCTGTATTCTCTATTGCATTACAACCCAACAATCCATGAATGTTACTGTGTCAGCCAAACGGTACTTAAAACGGCAGCGTATGATTCGCTGGTATGAAAACGCCATTTTTTTGTACTTTTAAACCGTTCTCTATATAATTTTAAAGTCCTTTTTTATATTTATCAAGAATCGAATTGAAATGTATGTCATATTCGCTTGATGTGTCGTTTGTTCTTGTCTTTTTCCCTCTCTTTTTTACCACTTCGCCAACAAACGCTGAAATATGCATTGAATCTTGTATTGAAATCAAGGTAGTGCAATTGAGTTGCGGTTTATTGTTTAGTTTATTGTTGCAACTTAATAAAAGCCATTTCAAGAAAAGATTACAATTGTTTAACAACAACAAAAAAAATTAATATACAACTTAAGTTTTCTATATGCCTTTGTTATTAATTGTGTTGATTTTCTATGATTTAAATACGAATTCTAATTGTTTGATAGTTTAAATTATTCCTGATTTTAAATACAAATTCTAGTTGTTTGATAGTTTAAAATCTTTTATTGAGCTTTAGGTTAGGTTAGAACAATTAATTGCTCTAACTAGTTAGTCCATCAGCTAACTAATTAATCAGCTAGTGATGTTTGTTTTTCTTTTCATATTGAAAACGTTGTTGTTGTTGTTTCTTTGGAAAGATTCGTTAAAAAAATTAATTGTTCTAACCTGACCTAAAGCTCAATAAACGATTTTAAACTATCAAACAACTGGAATTTGTATTTAAAATCAGGAATAATTTAAACTATCAAACAATTAGAATTCGTATTTAAATCATAGAAAATCAACACAATTAATAACAAAGTCACAACACAAACAACTTAAGTTGTATATTAATTTTTTTTGTTTAGCAGTCAAATATCACTTTGAAAAAATTTGTGAAAATGACCCCCATACAAACCACGCTGTAAGACGTAATTCTACGTCAAAAAAATGGTCTACTCGAGACAAAAACATCGCTATATAATATTTTACATTATATCGATATATAATAATGTAAAAGTGAGACACCTACGTTAGGCCAAAAACAATTTTTATCGAATTCCTTTTAAAAAATGCTTCGGATTTGATTTTGTACATTTTGTTCCTGTAAAGTGGTACGGTCTTATGTACACTGACGAGCACATAAAGAGTCAGGGGCGTACCCAAAAAAAATTTCGGGTTGGTTTTTAATTTTTTTTGTTTAGACTTTTTCAAATGTTTTTATATTATATAATAATAATATGTAAATATTTTTTTCGGGCTAGTGCATTAAAATTTCTTCCGTGGTCACTTTCACATCCCTGTGAACATTTAAAAGAGCTAGCCCATTGAGCCTTTCTTCTCCAGTTTTACTTCTCATGCATGTCTTTGAAGAGTCTTCGAAGTGACGAAAACGAGGGTTCGCTTGAAGCGACTGAAACCGGCAACGTTGCACCAATCATCAGGAATCGGCTTATTGATGGATATATAACGTCTGATGCAAGCAGTGCCGACAATATGGGGTACAACAAATTTTTAAAAAAACAATATATACACTGAAAAATCATCACGTTTTTAAATTCATCACAATGCCTTTAAAATCAATGCATGATTTTTCAAGCAATTTTTTAACCACAATATGTTATAATAAAAAGAGTGTGGTATCAGTTGCACTGACCATCTCCGATTTGGCACAAATTTTCTGCTTAGATTAGCTTATTGTTTAGAAAACCAAATCCGGAGTTTAAGGTTATGAGATTTTTTTCGCGGGCCTTGTGAATGCCAAAATAGGGTCTATTTTGAGACAACGTAGCTCAATTATATGCGTCAATTAATATGCAATTTTCATAAATAGGGTATCATTGGAAATTTTATTTTGGGGAATATTAAACTATTAAACTATCAAAATATTAAACTTTCGAAAACATTGAAGTTGCGTGACCCATTACTAATTTCAAAGTTTAATACCATGCCAGCAACAGGCGCTATATTTTTTTTCATTTTCATTATTTTAATTTTTTTTTTTGCGTTCCATTACCTTTCCAAAGATATGAAATGAAAGCTTGTTCTTTAAGGGTTAAGAAGTTATGGCGTAAAAACTATTTCATCGAATTTAACTAGCGTTGATATTTAATGTGAAAATACTACAATACATAGAGATTTAAAAAATGTTTGCGTAAATAATATAAAATTTTTTTTTTCAAAGTTTGTTTGGTTTGTTTTGAAACGCATCTTCTTCTCGCTAGTTGGCATAAAAAAGTGGTCCTTTTTAGCCGGTGTCAATCTATCGGATCCCAATTTATCGGAAACAAAAAATTATAGTGCATAATAATAAGATGACGACAACCTTAACTACTATTATAAGTTTTGGTTACAATTTTCCCTTGCTACGGAGATCAGAAGCGTTGAAAATTAAGTATTTTTTAAAAAGTCGCGCTTAATTTTTCTTTTTGGACCAAACTCATTAATTCCAGTAACGATTGTAGCTACAAGTACCCTTATTAAAATACACTTTGATTTTTTTGTTTTCGATAAATTGGGAACAAAACATCTTGACACCGGCTGAAAAGGACTGCTATTTTATGCCACCTATCAAGAAGAGGATGCATTTAAAAACAAAAACAAAAATTATTTTGGAATATTATTTTGTATTACTTACACTGAGAATAAAAGAATACTTCAAAATTAAACAAAAAATTTTAAAATAGAAATTTAACGCTTTTGCGTTTCTACAAAACAAAATTTAAAATAAGCATACTAAATTTTCAACTACTAATAAGTTCATATTCTTTATTTATAATTTTCCCTTATTATTTTTCTGCAATAACAAAAACAACGTCGCTATCTGAGATTGAATTGAGAAATTATGTGCAGTAAAATCTTTGACAATAATTCCCAGACAATTGAGACCAAGCTGAGAAAAACCCAGACCTTACATTTGTTTGAGTGAAAATATTTTTTAAATTGGTTTTACAAATAATAAACATGAAATAAAAACTAATTTATTATTTTAATAAATAAAAGGCAAACTTCATCGAATGGAGCTAAAATAATGTATTCGAGAGGTTCCAGCTAATTACGAATTTGACGACAAAAACTCGAAAAAATTAAAAAATGGCATTGAAAAAATGACGATTTAATTTTATTGTTTTTATTTTAAGAACAATATTTTAAAATTTTGTTTTTTAAAATTTTTTTTCAATACTAAAATTTATGTCTTACATTTTTTTTTAAACAAATGTTTTAAAAATGTAAATGTTTACTGTAAAAGAATAAGTAAAATCATTTTTTTTAAAAATAAACTTCTGTTTTAAATTGAACTGTACAAACATTTGAGTTTAAGTTAAATGAAATTGTTTGAAGCTCTATTTAAAAAACAAATTAATTTTATATGAACACCTCAGTTAACTTAAAAAATTTTTAAGTCTATATTATTGTAGTTTTTTCACGATAAATCTATTAAATTGAGTCTTTTTATTTTTGATCTACTTTGATCAAGATCTTTGTCGTGACCATAAACACACAACGGCTGCCATGTTGTGCTGAATTTTTCTCTCGAAGCTCGTGAAAATTCGTTCATTTCGGGGGGTTTTAACCCCGAAAACCTCCCCTGTGTACGCGCCTGTAAAGAGTACATGAACTATGTGGTAAAATTTTGATTTAATTTTTTTACATTTTTGTATTTATTTATTTATTTATTATGTGCAGTTCTTAGTGTTACACGATATAATATCTCTTAACTAGCACTAATCATAAGGAAAATTAAATATGGCAGTTAATATTTAATATAAGAAATACTTATATTTAATATACGAAAACTTAAAACTAAAATGAAGAGCTTATTACAACAAAAAATCGAAAACATACAAAATTAATACAAACATATATGAAATCTGATTGAATACTTTAAAAGGACTTATCTCTAATGGATGACATGTGAAACTAATTTAGAGATGACAATGACGATAATAGTTTCTTTTTAAAATTGACATCTTTGCTAATTTGTTGTGTGTTATAATCTAAGGAACTTCAAAGACGTGTACCATATATGAAGACTTGCCCTTCGGAGACAAGGCTGGAGTGTCTTTCTAGTACAATATTATTATTACGGTGCGATTGTGTAAAGCGAAGTCTCTCGAAGAAATAGATATGTTCAGCGGAAAATATTAATTTGTAGACAAACTGTAGGACTTTTATCTTGACAAGGTTATTAAAGGTGGTGTTGTTCATTTGGTAAGCATATTCCGAGACATGATCAAAACTACTCAGACTGTATACATACCGAGCGATATTATTGTATGTTACTTTGAATTTTTGCTTATAGACAGATTATTAAAAATAAAACCTAAGTTCTTACACACATATTCAATAATCGAGTCGTTTATTACTAAAAAAGGAAGACTATTATAGTTTCTAGGTTTTTTATAGACCAACAAAACCTTCTCAAGCACCTCAAGCACATTTTCTGTGGCCCAATAGCCAATTCGGTGGATAATTTGCTCAATAATTAAATTATACACAAGGCTTTTACCACGTTTAATGAAATATATGAGAAAAAATTAATTATTTACATCTGGCAACTCAGCAATTTGACAACAAAAAATAAATGATGGTATTGTTCCAGTTTTGCAATCAAGAAGCGCTGAATTTTAAGCATTTCATAGCAATTTCTCGCTTGTGTTATCTGAAATTTTTCTGTTTAAAGCTTAGTATGCTGTAGAAGCGAAAAGAAATCTTCCGTAAAAAATAAATTGCGTTTTTTCAACGTTTTTTTTTTGTTGCTTAGTACTTGAAAGCATTTCTGTACACAATAGGTTTGTTTCTGTACACGCAGAGAAAAAACATAGTTGCAACAACCATGTTTTAAGAGGATCATAGTATGATTCGGATTATGATTGTTGCTAACATATTCTTAAACATATGTTTTCTTTGATCATGATAAAATGATTACAACAACTATGTTTAGAAAAGGAACTTTTTTGTAGGAACCAAAATATTATTGAAACAATCATTATTCTCTTATTGGGTCAAAAATAGAATGATTGCAACAACTATATTATGAATTTATTTTTAGGATTCAGATTATTGAAAAAATAATTTTATTTTTTTTTTTATTTTCATGCACTCCAAATCTCCACAGCTATTAATTAAGATATCTCGAAAGGTTAGGTTTGCCATTGACTAGGCTGAACAGAAATATTAATTCAATTGAAAAATCTTTTTGATAAAATTTTCTGTTCGAGTTGGGGTTTGAACCGCGGCTTTTTCGCTTACGAGCCAAGCACACTACCAGTAAGCCACAGCCGCTACTACCGCTCGCCTGACTAATGCCATTCATAAACATGGTACATCAAGTGCATTGTCGCAAAAATACCAATATTTGTGATAAACAAAATATGGTCAGAATTGCGAAATATGTTTACAGTAAATAGAAACATCTTTGCTAGAATTAAAGTCGAAAATGTCACTTTTCTGCGTGCTGATTTTAGGATAAGGCGATTTAAAACAGAACACAATAATTGAACAGTTGACAAACGAAACAGCACATAGCCAGGAATCGATAAAACTTATTGTGTGAATGAAGTGAAAGGTTTTCCTGCAAACTGTTCAGAAACAATAAATTCTTTCGATTTTTGGTTATTTTCTGCTTCGTTTGCCAACAAGCAAAGAATAGTTCAGACAAACATTCAAAATTTTAATATGTTTGTCTCTATAATAATATTCACATTTATCATGATCGACAGAACTACAACATTTTTGTTGCAAATAATAGTTGAGGCAATCATAGTATATTGACGATTTCAATGATGCTATGATTTCAACTATAATGTTATTTTTGGTACCACCATTAGCAAATAATGACTTTATTAGGGCAAAAATTTGTGTTTGCAGAAATGATGCAATAATTTTAGTAAAAAAATTATTATTGCAGTAATCATGTCTCAACCATGTCTTTTCTCTGCGTGTACTTGATTGTAGTAACTTGCAATTTCCGTACTTTTTCTAGCTCAAAAGAGAGAAGATGAACAAGCATAAAATCACTCTCTTGAGCTCGAAAGTGGCCCGAAGTGTGCTGGAAAAATTTCTTCCAGCATTATAAGAACATGCATCGTGAGGAATAAGCATCAAGAAGAACTAACAAATGTCAAATTCATTCTAAAATTTCATTTTACTCTCTCAGCTTGAACTTTACTCGACAATTTGTACGGAAACACATCGATTTTTCAAGCTCGAGAGAGAAGAAGAAAAAGTAAAATGTCAGTTTCTTTTCTACTACAATCAATCACCTCTCAGGCATCAATCATCTTCACAGGCATCAATCAATCCACCTCTGGCAAGAAGCTTTCTTTTGAGGCACTGAATAGAATTTAACATCACGAACTGAAAAGCTTTTCGCACAAATTACACACGATTTTTTTACAACTTTCATGGTTTTAAATTTTTATTGGTTTATTTAAACGCAAGCAAACAAAACGCAATTCAAACAAAAATTCTTATTTGATTTATGATATTAGTTTTAGACGCTTGCTTATTTTCGCTTTCTTTCACTAGGCTTGTTTTTGACAGTCTATGTTTTCCTTTTGAAGAGAAAATAAGCAGTTGCCAACACTACCTGGATAATTCTGTCATGTTCTACAATTACTCTAAGCTTGAAGCTTCAACTTTACTAGAAAAATTTCTTCAAGCAAAAATTTCAAGCTACAAACAGCTGATCGTAAAATTATAAGATAAATTTTTTCATTGTTTTGTAAAATAAAAATGAATACTATCATTAAATGCAAATCCTATTGCTTTATATTTTTTGTGCAAAGTTTCAAAAAAAATAATTTTTTTTTCTATTGCAATAATGCGTGAACAGTAGATTACCCCAATATCTTAAGGTGTTTTTTTTCCGCTCCACTAGCATTTTCTACTATAATAAGGTAAAAAAATAAGATCTGCATCAAAAGATTGGTATCATTAGTGGAAAGATGACTCAATTTGTATACTTTTTAATTTTTTTCTAAAACTAATAAAATGGCTAACAATCATGCAACATTTAAATTTGAGAAAGTTCTATTGCAAAAAGCGAAAGATAAAATTAGGAAATTCTGAATAAAAAAGCATAATTTTGGATCAAGGACTACTTTTTTTAAAAATCTGATAGCATATTCGGATTAAGCAAACGATTTTAGATTTGAATTTGCCATAGTCAAAAGTTTTTTTTATGACTTAAATGTAAATAGAAAACTCGATTTGAAACATCCATTTTATACTTCCTCAATTTTCTGGACTATTTCGCGTCACGTGCTTATATTACATCCAGGATTAAGAGTCAAGCCTTGCAGGGAGGTTCTGGAATATGCTAAGAAAATGTATTATAGGAATGTTTCTGTACTTGAATGTAGTAACTTGCAAGCTGCTAGAGTGATGCATGCTGGAAAAAGAAACAAGTTGACTGGTGTCAATGCGGAGTGAACATTCGGGAAACATTTGAAGAATAGCGACAACTCAAATTTTGAATTTTTGCGGATTATATTGATTTTTGACTCCTAAATCTAAATCTGAAAAATTTCAGGCTGCTTGAAATTGGTTTGGAAGTTATAGGCTTCCAAAGTTAAAAAATGGCTAAAAAATTTTGTTTGTTTTATTTCAGTTTTCCAACACAAGTTGAAACTTGTTTGAAGAGTTGAAAACTTGTTGGTTCAATAGTAATTAATACGATTTCATTTAAGGATATAAGAGTCCTCATATTACTTAATTTACTAAACTACTAAGAACATTTGCTTTTGCAAAAAATTATTGAAATGTATTGCATGCCTAAAAAATAAAGTTAAATTTTAAAATGTTTCCGGCATGATACGAGAAAGGTTTTTAACCCATCTTTAAAATATATTGGATTTCTTATGTAAGTTAACGACTCACAAATTTCATCGGAAAAAAAAAATATTTTCCGCAGCGCATAGCACTTCCTAAAAATCACGCTACCAAATTTCTATTTAGCGTCAACAACCTGCTGACACATACTTTCGCAATAGCCATCCATAAAGTGTCAATAACCCGCCGACACATATTCGCCGTCTGATTGTGCAATTGCGATCGCAGCGATAATTGTTCGTCGCGATAACGCAATATGCTAAGCTTACGTTGTCTTTTTCCTCTTCACATACATATTTCATATATTCAGTCATATATTCAGTTAGTTTTAAGTCAGTTATCAAATACTATATTATTAATAATACATGACTTCAATCAAATTCATACTTTATATTTTTGAATTGTATTAAATATCTTTTTTTATAATTTTAAATTTGCTATAAAACCTGTTAAGGTTTAGCAATCGAATAAATAAATAAATAGAATAAATAAATCACCATTATATCGAGCAGACGCTCAAAATAATAAAATATTTAATAAAAACAGAAATTAAAAAGTGTTATCATTTAACTTGTATACAAGCATGTGTCAACCGGTGTAGTGTGTGTATCATGTTAACAAAATTATAGGTTACATTTACTTAATGCACATTCTAGACTCCTTCATGCCTTTGCCCCCCCCCCCCTTTATGTATTTAAATACTCGTATTTTACCCTTCTTTCTTTATATAATTTTTTTCTAATATATCTGTGGTCACAAGGAATAACGACTAAACTCAAAGTATCGTAAAAAAACGATATTTTAATTGCACAAACTACGACCCATTTTTATGAAATATATGAACATTTACAAAGAAAATATGTGCAGACATAAATGATGATTAATTCTGGGCAAAAAATGGATATCTGCATACTTCCAAAAATTGGCAATAAAGTAAATACTATTTCTCTTTTTTACGATATTTTGAGTTTAGTCATTATTCCTTGTGACCACAGATATATTGTTAAAATTTTTTTAAAACACTCATACTATCTTTATAAGCCCTTCGAGCTATCATGAACGATTTGTGTTACGTCAGCTGTTATCGATCCCTAGTTACCGATTTCGTGACAAGTAATGTTTCTCTACGTTTAAATCGGTACAGATTCAGATCGTGATGAAAAAGAACATAAATCGAGAAGAAACGTTGCTATATTGAGTCAAATGACAAGCAGCTGTTTACTCGAATATACAAAATAATGGTTTTCATCTAAGCATGTAAACATGTATAGCATTTAAACTTTTGATGAGCGATAAAGTGTAAATAGCGTAAATGTCGACAAAATGGCGGCTGCGGCTGCGACAACATTATGACTTTTTTAAATTTTAAACCTTTAAAAAACCTTCATTAACATAGAAAAAAAAAATAAAACGTCAACTACTTTAAATACTTTAAATTAATTTATGATTAGCGCCAAAGGCAAACCTCATTTACACACGTAGATTTACATGCTAGTTTACACCACAAAATAGGCTCGGAAATGATGTAAACTCACGCCCATACAAATTTTGACAGATAGTTTACGCGCATGTAAGTTTACAAGGTTTACAATGTTTACGAGTCAGTTACATGCTTAGATGAGAACCCTTAATATTTTAAGTGCGCTAAAACTTGATAATAAATAAGTGTTCGTCTTGTTATTAAAAAGTTAATATTTTCAGTTTAAGAAAATTAATTATGTTATAATGATGTGTAGTAATATTTGCGGAAACAATCAACAATTATAAATATAAATAATTGTGCTGTGCAACAAAAACTTACAAATATATGCAACCAGATACTTTTTCATGGCTAAAACTTTTATTGTTTTGCTGAAATTTTTAACTGTTTTGTAAATAGGCATTATTTCTAAATTACACCACATTGAAATTGAAACGTTTTATAATAACAACGAAATATTTCAATCAGTAAAAAATTCAACTAAAATGAATGTAACCATTTTTAAAGGTTTATTGTGAATATTTTTAAATTAATAATATACAACATTACTGACATTAGATAAATCGGTAGAACTCTCACTTGCCGCAAAGCCAGTGAGAAAAGTAACACATTTTTATCGATTCACTTTTCTTACAGAAACACTCTTTTAAAAGGTTCTATTGAAGTGAAATCGGAACATGTGACACATTATCGATTTGAAAAGAACGTATTGGACAGAAGTCGATTCTGAGTCGTACAGAAACATTGCAAGTGAGAGTGACGTCAAATCGGTAATATGAGTCGGTAACTACGATCGCTACGAGTTACAGCAACGAGCTAATGGTGTCTGTAAGCCATAAATGTAGATAATTAACGACTTTTGCTCATCATTACTTTTAGCTTGAAAATTATAAGTATAGCGCTCATGTAAACCACACGAAGAATGGCTTAAAAGTGTGTATGCAAACAGCTTTTCATTTAACACCCATACGAAATGGCTAAAATGCGCAAAAAAATATTTAATTATAAACATATTTCAAAATGTAATTTATGTTGAAATTAAAGCATTGATGTTGGTGGATGTTGTTACCAGTTTTAACTCATTGCTTTTTTCAGAAATCCTACCGAACACACACTCACACAGCCTCTCTGAAGCTTTCACGCACATGTGCCTTTGATTAATTGTCGGGTTCATATCGGAATTTGTTGCTATTTAATAAGTAATTTAATAATATTTTACAATAATATCTCATTAACTGTGTTCACGTGCGGAATCTCCTGAGAATATTTATTATTTACACTGAAATGTTCACATGCAAAGCAAACTTGAGTACAAAGCTTTCATTCCATACAACCCTTGATTATGAGGGTGCAGTGCGGGAGTTAAAGGTGGCTTTAGTTAAGACAACGTATTTCAGTATTAACCAAAGGCAAAATAGCAAAGCTTATTAAAATCAAGGAATGACATTTAATTGACAGTGAAATGCTTTTGATGTTTTATTCGTGGCACAAGCGTGTCTGTCTGACTGTTTGTGTGCATTGTATTGGTTTGTTCAGTTGTTTGTATTTGTGTAGCTAGTTATATTTGCAGTGCTTGATAAATGCTTTTTAGATTTATGTTTGCTATATAGCCTTATTTGTTAGTTTAAAATATGTAAACACATACTTGTTTAATTACTCCAGATTATCCTGTGGCAACGCTGTAATGATCAAAGTAATAAATTACCAAATTAAGTTAATTAAATCAAAAGCTGTGATGTAATTTATTAGAAACAACATTTAAATATTTCAATTAGGTCGAGATGCCGAAAGTGAATTTATTTATAAAGGGAAAGTTATTTGATTTATATATGAAACTAATTATTCTTTGAATAACTGTCAGCATAAATAAATATCATCCCCTTCATGCCAAAAACGCCAATGTGCATTTTTATATACAGCCCAATTCTGAATGATTTTTCCCGGGGAATCGGAAAGGGCGTTTTCATTTTTAAGAAAAAGTTCCAAAAAATTTTGGAAATTTTTAATGCCAATTTGTTTATCAACCTTCAATATTCATGAGTGTAAACAAAAAAATGTGATATCTTTATCTGCTGGCTTAAAAATGAAAACTCCCTTTTCCCATTCCCCGGGAAATATCATTCAAAATTGGGCTGATTATTTTTTTTGAAAAATCTAATTTAAAGATTCGAATGGCTCTGTAAAATCGAAAAATCAACTTTTCCCAGAATTTATTTTTGAAAAGGAATGCCAAAGGCCTTCATAATACAGAGTTTAAATTTGATTACTTCTTGTGCAATTATTTAACGATTAGTGCAGATAATCCTAATAAAATAAGTATCAAAATTTTGAAAAAATCTTTATATTAAAATTTTGTTTATACATACATAGTTAATTATGTTCTTTGTCAGGAGAAAAAATAATCACTGATCTATCTCATCTGAAGCGGTGACAAACTCATTTGAAGTGAAAAAATGTGAACATTGTGCGTCGTTGGCATGAAGAAAATTAACGATTCTGAAAATTTTGTGCATCCGACTCTGTTAAAACTTTAGTAATATAGATAATTGCCAATTTTTGTCAAAGCATTGCCAGTGTTGGATTAACACAATTATTGCGAATTAAGCTGATTTAATTTCTCGAAAATACCATCTCAAAAACAGTGATGTTTTTTTATGTAAAATTGTACGTTTTTCTCATTGTTAGCAAAATGTATTTCTATTCTAAAAATTTATGTAAATAGGTTCCCTCCCGTAGCTTGCTGCGATGAGCATTAGCTGACGAGCAAATTAAGTTAGATTCACTTAAATTCCATTCCCACACTTAGTTGCTCTGTAAGCACCTTTAAGGGCCAGTTTTTCAGTACGAGCTTAAAGTCTAGTCAAATTAAACCAAGTTTAACTCACCAAAATTGGACGTTTAAACTCGGTTTAGGCAAAAAAGAAACACCTTATGTGATCAATTAAGGCAATTTAACTTCCAATTTTGATTATTTAAGCTAGGTTTAATTTGACTAAGTTTAAACTCGTACTGAAAAACTGGCCCTAATTGTCACATACTTGGCTAGGTTAATAAGTAAGTTTAGTTATTTTAAAATAAATTACTGAACTAAGAGTAATTCAGAGTTTGAGCTCTTAAATAAAAAAATGTTTTCTTGACTTTGCTCAACATAACCGGATATTATATATGTCGAAGGATATACTTGTACAACTTACCATGTTCTGGAGTTGGAGAAAATAATATATGAGTTTGAAAATATGCCAATCTTAGATAAACTAATATACAAATAAAAAAAAAATCAAGAGAAGCACAAGAAATTCTAATAGAATTATTAAATAAATAATTTGACTAACAAACAGTCAATGCCTTCAACCAAGAAAACTACCAAGCAAATTGGCGAATGCTTTTCGAAGACCAAAATGAAAAATTAATGGCTCTAATTAAAGCCATTTAAGGTCAATCAGTTAGCCAGGATATTCGTTTAACAGAATTTGATACTGGTAAGATCGATGTAGATCAGTAGCAGTGTGACCAGAGTGGAATATTATATTCCACTTTGGCATATTTTAGCTTCGGGAAGCATATTTTTTTTTATAAAAATATGCAGCATAAAAAGTGGAATATTTTTCGTTTGATTATATTTTTTAAATTTCACAAAAATTGCAATAAAAAAATGTCTATTTGGTTACTAAATGGGTTTTTTTTGTCTATCGACATTTGTTTTTGTTTATCTCTGAACCACCTTGTAAAACGCAATATAAGGAATTCATTTTGTGGTTAACTTCTTCGTTGTCAATTTTATTGCAATTCATGTAATAACTTCACGCAGATTAATAAGTGAAGTAAATTTGCTTATATGTTTGTTTGGTTAAATTTTTTTATGGATTATGTTACAGCAGTAAGTAATTTACTTAAAAAACATTAGGGGTATTCACGATGTGTTGTATTTCCCCTTGTATTGTGTATTTTTGATAAATTTGATATTTGTAGTAAATTTTTTAATATAACAAAAACAAAATTCAGTTTTCAAAATACAACCCTGTGGAAAATATACAAGTTGTGTATTAGATCAGCTGATTGTACAAGCATTTCTACTCAGCATGGAGCAAGCTAAAGGCTACGCTGTGAGTTTATTTGATAAAAATTAATATCATTGATTTTAAAAATACAATATGTACTTTACTGAAGGTTCGATCACAATAAGTTGTAAGTATTGTAAATTTTGCAAAAATTTATCACAAATGCACCACATCGTGAATACCACTATTATTGCTAACAATAGCTATTTCTTTTAACTATTTTAAAATGTGGATTCAAAACAATAAAGCAGAAAAAAAAAGTTATTGGTCAAAGTTCGGAATCTGAAGATTTATAAAAATTTGTGCTTTTCTCGCCTTTACCATTTAGCAATGCTAAGGTAGAGAAAATTTTTAGTTGTATGAATCTTTCTTATTTAAACGAAAATTCGAAATAGAATGCAAGAGAAACTCTTAAATAATTTGTTGAATGTGAAAACATAGCTGCATGCTCAAAAAAAGTGTTGTAATGCCTATCAAATACCAGATAGCTTAATAAAAAAAATCTAGAAATGCGAATTTCTATGATAATAATACAAGCAACAATTTAAGAATTGACCTCGAAGATGTGCCTGAATTTTAGTTTTGTATATTGTATATCGTTACTTAAAATTCAAAAAACCATAACAATGTTTATAATTTTTTATAGGAGAAGAAAATCAATTTAAGTGCGATAGTAATCAAATAAATAAATGTTTTTAAACTTGCTTCTGTGTTTTTTTTATATGCATATTTAGATATATATCTTTGAAATTGAAAGTGCAATATTTTTGTGAAATATAAAAATTGAAAGTGGAATATTTAGCATATTTTTTTTAACAAAAAGCATATTTTTTCAAAAATCTTCTGGTCACACTGATCAGTAGCCGTCATCCGGGGCTCTTAAGAGCGCTCTCGTTTCACAAGTAGTCTTTCGCTCTCTCGCTTTTTCGCTATTGAGACAGCAACGTGAGTTTTTTTTATGACACTCCACAGCGAGAAATTCAATGTATGAAAATGGCAAGTGAAAATGTGCATGCCAAATATTTTATGATTTTAAACGCTTTTCAAAGAATGCAATGAATTTTATGTTATGTTTCGTTCCAAGGAATGAAGAAAAGTTAGTTAAAAGGTATTACGAATTGTCTCACAATTATGTTCTGGAATTATATGATGTAGAAATGCAAAGACTTTGTAAAGAGAAAAAGCAATTTCTTTTGAATAAAATAAAGAATTATGTTTCTGATATGAGAGAAAACTTAGTTGAAATCATTGCCAAAAACAAACAAAATAAATTGAAAATTACATTATGTTAATTAAAAAGCTTAAAATGCTTGAATTTGAATGGATTTTTTCAGTTTTAAATTTTATCTACTCACCAACACACGCTCATTTTTATTTTGGCAGGTACTGATGTAGATGCACGTTCTTGGATATTAACAGTCAACATTTGCATGAGCGACAACCCATTGTCTGGAGCATCTTTAGTTCTATCATTTAGCCGTGCATTGAAAGGAGAAGCTTCGGCATGGTTATCTGCAATGACATACCCTGGAATAAATTGGAATGATTTTCAAGACGCCTTTACGGAACGTTTTGACATAAAAAGGACTAATGCAGCTCTTCTTAATTTTTTGAGGAGCAAACCAAAAGAAGGTGAGGGTTTGGCGACTTACGATGCTACTCAAGTAAATAGTTTTGCTGGAGAAAATTCAATATAGAGCACGTAGTCGTGGCTACTGTGGTTTCTACTTTGGCTCAGATACAGTCAAAGTGTGAACCAGCTCGCGTATACGATGGAAATTGAGACAAGACATAAGTTGCAGAAGGAACTACAAGCGTTTTATTATTTAAAAAGGAAATCAAAACTGTCTTACGATATCAAACCCGCCAAAGAAACTTCGGGATATCTGCCCGTTCAAAGCCAGGAAAAAGGGTTATGGTTGGATACTGGGTGGAGAATTCATGGGGCACGGCCCATGAATTGATCTCAAAATGAGTTAATTCTTGAGGCACGGCTCTTGAATGATTCAACTGATTTCTGTAAAACAAAAGTTTCATTTTGAACCTTGGTTGTTGCTGCCAAATCTTGGAAAAAGCATGGTTATGGTATTAACAATGGAAAAAATTAAATGAAAATGAATGAAAGAATCCTTTAGTAAGATAACGAAGTTGTGCAATTAGGACTGTGGTTCTCTTGCGGTATTAAATTATCGGGAAACCAATAATTATTTTTACGTAGACATCTACAATTCTAGTGACTGAAGGTTTCTAGCAGGATCTTTCAAGTGCTGGGCAACGGTTTTAAAACTTTTTATTTGATTATCTTTTTTTTTAATTCATGTTTTAGAAGTTTATATGTGGTGGGTGATTACTAAAACGGAGTACTTCATGTCAACGACCTTTGGAGTAAAAGAATTGGTCTCCTCAAGAAACAAAAATCGATATATGCATCATATTTTAAAATCGAACTCTAAATGCCGAAGCTATGACAAAAAACTTGAAAAGGTACCTACGTTCGGCAAAATAAATTAAAAATATTTCTTTAAATATTTCTACTGGAATAATCGAAATACTTATATGATAAAAATTAGTTATTTTTGCGAGCTTTCTGACATTAGTGGTAAATTAGAATGGTAAGAACTTAGATTTGGTTGATAAGTACTAGAACGGGGTACTTGAGGTCAATGACGTTTAGAACAAAAAAATAGTCTCCTCAAGAAAAAAACATCGTTATACCAAACATTAAGATCGGACTGTAAATGTCGAAGATATGACGAAACGTTTGGTACAAAAAAATGTTCGAAATTAAATTCCAAAAATACTCCGAATTAGATGGTGTGCGGCAAATTTTTTCTGGTATGGTCTAGTGCCTACACTCAGAAAAAATTTCCTATCTTTTTGTGATAAAAATTTTTTCTATTTTCGATTATAGCAATTTTCTCCATTCCAAATAAAATTTTCATCAATTAGAATAAATTTTCACATATTCGAAGAAATATTTCTTCACTTGTGGGAAATGAAAATATTTCATGTCTCTAAAAACGATAAGTATTTTTCTCGCACTAAAAAGTTCTCATTTTTAGAGAAAAATTTATAGAAAATGAAAAATTTTCTCTTTTGTAGATAAACAAATCACTATGCGAAATATTTTCTTCAATAAAAACAAATCCTTTCTCAAAAATAAAAGAGTCCTCTTCTCTAAAAATGATATCTTTTCTTATATTGAACAAAATTAAATTGGTACGAAAAAAATAGAAAACGTGAGACCGATTGAATGATGTTGTGAAAGTAAGTATTGCTTAGTCTGCATATTATGACGATTGTTCCTTCAAAAGGAATTTTTTTATTTAACATAACTACCCAAAGCTATGTTACTTATTATCACTGATTCCTTGGATGCATTTATAAAATCGTTTTTCAGAAGAAATTTCTGGAACATTTATAAGAGGTCTCGAAAAACAATGCCACAACAATAATTTTACCTCTACTTCTTAACAAACTTTTAACTATTTAAATATTTTAAATATTTGTACTTCGCGTAGAACTGAATTAAAACAAATGTTTCACAAAAAGACATTTTTAATCGTAATTAATCGTCAAGCAGATATACTTCTCTGTTTCAGAGATAAGTGTACACTATAAAGAAATGTGTTGCACCAATATTAAGAAAATATCTCTCTTTTGAAGAAAGTGTTCTTTTTTTGTGAGAAACTATGAGCGCAATTTAAAGAAAAGATTTATTAAAATTAAATAAATATTTCTCTGTTTTCGGGAAAAATTAACACAATAAAGAAAACGTTTGAGCCTGTTATAAAGAAATATTTTTCTGTTAATGAGAAGGTGTCTTTATTGATGAGAAAATATTTCTCTTTTTCATGGAAGCTTTTTTCCATTTTTAGTGAATTTTTGGGATCACATTTAGAGAAAAGCATTCTCTGGAGCAAAGTCAATACCATTTTTCTTTAAATATGATGCCTTTTTTCTCATCTTTAGAGAAACTTTTTTCTGAGTGTATATTAAAAATAAATGTCATGTTAAAAGTTAAAGAAAAACTGTGTAGTCAGCCAAGTGATTGACTCTATACAGAGTTATTGTTGTTGTTGTTGTTGTTACCTTCTTAAAAACTTACTTGATCTAAAGCTCGCAATTTAATTTATGTATTTAAGAAAAACGTTAAAATTGTATGACAGAGATATGGTTGTTTTTTAGCTTGTTTTTTCGAGACTTTTAGCTTGTTTTGACTTTTTTAGCCGGTTTAGCTATCTTTTTTTTTAGCTCGTGGCCACACCGGTGATATAAAGTAAAAGCTAAACATATTTCCTAAAATTTCAGTTACTCACTCGTCTTATTTGCTTTCATTTTGACTATAATTTTTAATTTTAATTATTATTTTTAGCGTTTAGGACCTATTAAAAAAGTCAAACTCTAAAAAGATAAGGTCTCCAACTTAATTTTTGTGTGGGTTTATAGCTTATTTTGTCTAAAGTGGTATAAGTCTAACCAGAAAAATATGGACTTATTTCACCAAAAAAGATAAAGAGTCTAGAAGTTATATTTGATAGTAGTACAAGTCCATTTATAGCCAAGAAAATTGTTTATATTATTTAATTTTTTATAAATTACTATTGATTTCTAAAATTTGACCGAAATTAAGTGCTAAAAACATATCCAGAATCAGATAATATTTGCCAATATTTTTTTAATTTATCAAACGCAAACCTTTAAATATCTCAATATATACAAAAGTGGAATTATTCCACTTTCAAATATACCGGCTCAAATAATAAGAAGACGATAAAAATTTTTATTTTTGCACTATGTTTGGGGCAACCCTACTAAACCCCCTCCCGGTAGTCTAAAATTTTTTCTTTATATTTTTAAAGCCACATCGATTTCCAACTAAACACAAATAACGAAACGAAAATATCTTCATCTTTTCAAAAGTTACAGAATTTTGATCACCAATGGAGTGAAATCTTATGGCGTTTTTTTTTTCGAAAAAATTCCGCATTTTTTTTGCCCTCTTTGAGAATTCTGCATTTTTCCCGTTCTTTCTCGAACGGAAAATCCGACATCTAAAATGGAATCGTTTTCATTTTTCGAAAATGTTGACCTCAGAAGTAAAAAAATGAACAATTTTTGCACTCTCAAGATCGACGGTTTTAAAATTCTGCCCTCAAATGCTACCAACTGAATGAACAATAAAGTGACATGTAAGGAAAACATTAAACATTAAAAAAAATATTTTAAGAACTGTGATGTGGCAAATATAAACGAAACAGTTGAGTCTACAATTATTGTTATTACAAAAGAGTTGCCTGAAAAGTTTTCGTCCTCATCCAATAATGAAGATCTAATGATTTTCTATTACCGAGAACAATATGATGAAAGAAGAAATACATTACTTAATTCTTTTATTTATGTTTCTCCGTAAGATATTCTCGAAATCGTTCGCATTTGTTGTTTTACAGTTTTATTAATTTCTCAAAAGTAAGCAACAGTGTAGCCAACACACAACATCAAAGAAAAAATTTATGCATTTTTTCTGATATTTTCTCGACTAATCACAGGTCAAACTTTTTTGAGTTCAGATTAAAATTTAAAAAATTCTGCACTCAGAGTGCAATTGGTTGCCTTAGCATGAGTTTAAGTAGATTACGACGCGGAGATACACGACCTGACGCAGAATAATCTTTCTGCAAGCCGGAAGAGTTCCCCGTCAGTTTTGAGCTTAGGAAGCTTAAAAAAGTTCGCCGTCACTAGTCCAGCTCTCCACCCTCCAACTAAATATCAACTGCCTTCTGAATTAACACCATGCTTTCGCAAATAAAGGGGTATCCCCTGAACGTTGGTTTAGTCTTAGAAAAAATTTTGTGCGTAATATTGTAAGGTAAATAATTTGCTAAAGTTCATAAAACTGGCATTGTGTAAAAACTAATGACACACGCAGTAACTACAATCTCATTTTTAAAAAACTTGTAATTGTTATTATATTCAATGAACGACGTATATATACTGAAAGCGTATAGAAATAAGTTTACACTAAACGGTTCCACGAACCCACCCTGAATAAAAACAGAGTAAATTTGTAATTGTATTAAAAAAATATTGCCATCACAAAATTATTTTAAGCTTTAAAGAAATTTTAGATCCATTAATGGCAAGTGCATTTTTAATTGTTAATGTATATTTAATCCCTTACAATTTTGTTATTGCAAATTACGCTGCTGTAAACTTACCGAACATACGCTTTTTATACGCCAATACGGCGTTCATTGAATACCACTATAGTTTTAATTATATATTTGTTGCTATCAAACTAGATAATGAGTAAAAAAAATTATCTTGTGCGAAAAATGCGTCTTTTGTTTTATTTGTAACATTGCTTGTACTTGACAGATAGCACATACAGCAGCGCAGTAGCTATTAACAGCAACAAGTCGAATTGTATCAATGTACTTCGTGAGGTTTTTTTTGCGTTACATAAGTTTCCGCAATAAAAATATCTTTACATGAGCAAAAAACAATACTTGTTTACACGACTGATAGTTCTAAAGATTCTGAGCACTAGCACGATTCAGAGACCGCAATTTTTGAACAAAGCACTATTCAGACACAGTAAACAAATTAAATTATTTGTTGTTGTATATTTTGTATTTGCTCAAGTAAAGTGAACATGAACTAGAGTTGTCAAACACTGTTTCGGGTAATTCGACAATTTTTATTAGCTTTACGTTTTTTCGATTTCAGATTTGTTTAAATCAAACAAATTAACAATTAACATATCTTTTTAAAAGCAAAAAAAAAAACAAAGTGACATTTTCCCCCCTTGGAATCCCATCTGACACAGAATGTTTTTTTTTAATTAAAATTAATATTTGTGTCGACAGTCACATCTCTGCTGATAATTAGCATTCTCCATTACAATGGGAAAACTCAGAGAGTAAAAACTAAAGTAGAGCTTTTTGAGAAGATGTAAGTCCAGTTCTCGATTATTTGTGTGCATACATTTAAATGGAGCTAAAATGGCCAATTCGTTTATATTTGTTAACAAAGCTACTTTACCACAGTGCCTGAACAAAATTTAAATGCGGCCAAAGTTAATTTGCAATGCTACCTAATAGGTAGTACCTATTGAATTTTTATGTATACTTCAAAAAGTTAAACAATTTTTAAAGGTTTTTTTATAATGTTTTCAATGTCATATAAGAATGTATATTCTATTTCCTGTATGATTTCATTTAAATCCAATTAATCAAGCTTAACCAGTTTTTTATTTTAATTATTCGAAAAACCGGTTATTAAAAAATAGTAATTTCAGGTTATTCAAAAAACCGTTTTGTGCCCTTTGCCGTTTATTTGACAACACTTACATGAACTGAATTAAAGTCAACAACGACAAACTATTAATAATATGAAATGAAAATTTAGTTGATTCCAGACAACAGAAGCGAAACGTTTCGCACTCAAATTTAGTAAAAATAGATATGGAACGTTGGCAAAATAAGATTGCGGTAGTTACTGGCGCTAGTTCGGGCATTGGAGCGGCTATAGTTAAAGATCTTATCGCTGCTGGTCTGGTTGTTGTTGGCTTGGCGCGTCGTCAGGAACGCGTCGAGGAACTTCGAAGTCAACTGAAGGTGGAGCAACAAAACAAGTTGCACGTCTTCAAATGCGATGTTTCCATACTGGAGTCCGTCAATGAGGCTTTCGACTGGATCGAAAAGAATATGGGTGGCATTGATATACTAGTCAACAATGCTGGTATTCACAGACCTGGTCAACTTTCCACAATGGATGTGAGCGAAGTGCAAGAAGTGCTGCAGACAAATGTTATGGGCGTGGTTTATTGCACGCAGCGTGCCTTCAAATCGATGAAAGAGCGCAAATTCGCGGGTCATGTGGTGCTTATCAATAGTATTCTTGGACATAGTGTCATAGCTGGTATGTCTGGTCCAATGCCTCTTATTAATGTATATCCAGCAACAAAGTTCGCCATCACCGCCATCAATGAGATATATCGTCAGGAGTTTTCTGCTCTTGGCACTAAGGTTAAAGTGACTGTAAGTTAGTTTTTGTGTTGTATTTGATACTTTTATTGAAATAAGTTTTTCCTTTAAGAGCATCAGTCCTGGACTTGTGGATACGGAGATAGTTCCCGTAGAAATAAAAATATCGGTAGGCGATCGCATGCTAAAAGCTGAAGATATCTCACAAGGTGTAATGTTTGCAATTTCCACACCACCTCATGTTCAAATTCACGAGATGACGATCAAGCCTGTGGGTGAAACATTTTAGGAGAAGTTGGACGCATAATTGCCACTTGCCTCTTGTTTTTGTGTTCCAAATTTGAAACAAAATGTACCAAATGGAAAAAATGCCAATTTGTTTTTATATGGGTGCAATAAAAGAAACATTTAAAAAATTTCACTTTTACTACAAATTCTGCCGAAAGTTTGAATGTGATCATGATTGCCAAAACTCAATTGCCCAAAAAACACTGAAAGTATGCATACATCGGGCATGCATCATGCTTGTGAAATTATGCCTATTAAAATCATAGAAAGCATGCCTCGCATATGTATGTGAAAAATTATAAGTACTTTAAATTAAACTAACATTTTAAGCAAAACGTTATGAAAACACTTTGAATTCAAATATAAATGGTTAAAAAAACAAACAAATGCTGTTTATTGCATAGTAAAGCAAAAAAAAAGCTACTACTTGCTTCTGTCAATGCTTTGATGCATGCAAAAAGTTAAAAGTTGACCAACTTCAGGCATGCTTCAAGCATCATGCATACATACATGCTTTAGATGTGAACTACTTCAAAACAATACGTATATCAATGACAAATGTCAGATGATGAGTTTTGGCCTAATGTTTTGTTGGGTCGGTCGGCCGATCATCGTACTTTGCTCTGCGTTGTAAAAACTTTACGATACAAGCTGTCAATATGGACGACTTCAAACCTTGCAAAACCCAGTGTTGCGTTGACAGATCTTGCGTCTGTCATTTCGGTGACGCCAGTAAAAGCTACTATACAAAAAATCCCACAAATTATCCATGTTGGGATGTAAAATCAATGAAAAACAAAAATATATTGTAATAAAATCATTAAAAAAGTTAAGATATTTTAATTGAACTAATGAAAAATGTCACATATTATAAATGAAAGTGCGGCCTAGAGGCTTTAAAATAAATTAACGCTTTTGCTTACATTTTGATTTGTTATTGGCGTAACAACTTGTTAAACATTTTTAAAAACATGGACTTCGAAAGCATTTAAGACATTATATATTTGGTTTTATTTGATTTTAGTGGATATGCTGCCTATGAGAACTTTACGCAGAACGTGCCTGGAGTCTGTTAAAAGGCGGTGGGTTCGTGAACTCAATTTGACAAGGGACGCACGCTCATATTTTTTATTTATACCTAGATATTATATATAGAGCTGTCTTTGGCATTGTGACTTATAGAGAAATTATACGTGACACATTTTTTTCAGACAAACTAATGCCCTTAAATCAAGTTTTGTGGGACATTTTATCACCAATTCTGAATAAGTACGAAATTAACCCTCAAACACATTTTAAGTTTTGACTTACATCTGGCGTTCAAGTTCAATGTTGAGCTTTGGTGTATTCATAGACTTATAGTTCAGGCGGCCGAGGTTCAAATCTCCAGATGGTGGTAATTTTTGAATTTAATTTAATGTTAATAATTTTTTTATCTTCAAAAATATACTAGATTTCAGCAAAAACTTATCAAAATTTGCTTTTTCAATTTATAATAACTAAGAAAATATTTTCTTGAATTAAGTAACATGCAAATATTTGCTTAGTTATTATATACTGCAAAAGCAAATTTTAAGCTCATTCAAGAAATTATTTGCTTAGTTATTATAATTTGAAATAGCAAATTTCTACTTAATTCAAGCAAATATTTGCTTAGTTATTATAAATTGAAATAGCAAACTTTGATTAGTTTTTGCTGAAATTTAGCATAATTTTGAAGTGGCTGAGTGAGAATCAAGCGCTAGTTTGCTTAATCACCATACAAATTTAGCAAACAGTTTTCTCCGTTGTGTCCACATTTTGTCTGATTTTGCTACAGATTTTCTTGTATTAATGGAATTAAATTCTGTATTTCCGTTGAAGTCCCATTTGAATTGTATGATGTGTGTCTCGACTTTTCTAATTGTATCCAAAAAATTTTTAGCCAATTTTTTTGTATCCTGGTAACTGTCTTTAACTGTCTTTATAGTAACGATATATTTTTTTAGAGTTTTTGTAAAGAAAAATTCCTGATGCGTCTTTTGAATCATATGAAATGGTTCGTTTTTTTACTGGTCATATCTATCATATCATCGCGCATATAAAAGCAAAGTATATATATGTCGGATCCATCGTATAAATTTGCAGTGATTCGCCGATGGCTACACTCGTCTCACCATTTGAACTGCCTCAACTATAATAATCTTCCAAACTACATTCTCCCCTTTTTATAACTTCTATTTCAAAAACATATTTTTCATAGTTTTCTACATTTCCATTAAATTCAGATTTTACAAGTTTTCCTTAACAAGTGTACCACCTTTGTTTCACTCAAGTATTACTGCTTGACATATCTATACCAACTCCGACACGGTCATTCTGACAGATCACACGTCCCCGTGTGACTACTTAACCCTCGGTCAATCCTGACCTAACAAAACCATTTTTATAATTTAACAATTCACAATTTCTTTATTTAATTCATCAACCATTTAAAACATGTTATAAAGCTAAATTAATACAAACTTATTCAAAATAATTAACAAAAATAACTGTTGGATCTGAACTGAATACATGTGCACTCTTAATCACATAACTAAAACTTAAAAGCAACAAACAAAACAAAATTCATTAGATTTTTACTACTGCCATCCTGGCATATCACACGTCCCTGTGTGATTCCTTCACAAGAACCTACAGTTCCATCACAATAACCAAACATCATTCTTACACTTTACCAGCGTTAGAGAAATCCACTTATAAAAACATTCATTAGTTGCTTCCTTCCAGCAATTAAATGCTTTAATTCCAACACTTAACCAGCGTTTACACATTTAATCAAACTCACCATTAACCACTTCCATCCAGTGTTAATGTATATTATTCATTATATATTCCAAAAATATCATCATTGATAATTTAGCAACATGCATTCAATTCAACAACACACTTAATTTTTTTTTTTTTTTTTTATTCTGCATCGACACTATTTAAACCAACTTCACCATCAGGCATTTTGCGTAAACGATCATGAGCATATTTATAAATTCTTTTGGAAGAAGGATTCGAAAGAACATATCTGTCTCCATCTAAAATTTCAACTACCTTAAATGGGCCTTTAAACTTTGTATCAAGTTTTGTTTGATTTCGTTCCTCATTTTGAAGCAAAACGAAGTCACCAAGAGCAAACCTACTAATCTTGGCTTTACTCTGTTCAAATCTAATTTTCTCATAACAGGCATTATTTGTCATATTGGTTGTGGCGTTCTGTCTCACTTCATCTATATTAACAATTTCTTCATTTCCATCCAGTAGCATAAGATCTAAAGGTCTCGCAACTTTACCTATCAACAACTCAAGCGGACTTGATTTTGTAACGCGATTAATAGTACAATTTAGAGCTAATTGTACATCAGGCAAAGCGTCCTGCCATGAACGATCCTTAGTAGTTTCAACAGCTGTTAACAAATTCTTTAGCGTACTCATCACTCGCTCAACTTGTCCATTGGCCCGCGCACTACCCGTTGCTATCAAATGAAGATTAATACCGTGTGTATTACAAAACTCACGAAATTCCGAACTAACAAAGCATCTTCCCTGATCAGCTATGATACGAACAGGTGCACCAAATAGTGAAACACAATATTTCAAAGCCCTTATGCTGCTAGAAGTATCAATATGAGATGAATGATGCAATGCTACAAATTTTGTGAATGCATCAATAAACACAAAAACGTACTCTTTCTTATCATTTTTTCCACTTAGCTTCCCAGTTGCATCTACATGTATGGTTTTGGCCTGAATTTTTCCAGAATGCGATTTTGAAATACTGCATACAATACAGTTTGCAATTAATTTTTTTGTATATCTGGACATATTTTCAAACCAATACATTTCATATAACTTTTCAAGAGTTTTTTTCCAACCAAGGTGCATTAATGACTTATGTGTTGAATTTATTAAGGACCATCTCAGTGCTCTAGGAAGAATTGGTAGGCATCTGTTTTTGCCATGACGTTGTACTTTACGATGCAAAACCTCATCACGTATTTCATATGTTTTAGCCAAATCAATGCTTAGTTTATCTCCCTTAAAATCAGTTATTAGCTTTAAAATTTCAGAATCACGTTGTTGCTCAGCAATTAACCAGTTTTTAGAAATATCCGTGAAATTTACCTCTTTATTTTGTACTTTAGTAAATTTTGATACTGACGTTACAGGTAATGGGTTCCTTGACAAAAAATCAACATGACACATCTGATTCCCATTCCTATGCATAATTTCAAAGTCAAATGCTTGGAGAAAAGCCCACCACCTATGTACCCTGGGAGTCAAATCTAATTTAGTTCGAGATGACTTAAGAGCATTACAATCTGTTACTACCGTAAACTTTCGACCATGCAAATAATGCCTAAAATGTTTAATTGCATTTACAACTGCAAGAGTTTCTAGTTCATAGGAGTGATATCTTGATTCAGCAGCTGTTGTTCTCTTACTGAAATAAGCCACAACGTAAAGTTTACTATTGTTCTTTTGCATCAGAATTGCACCATACCCAATAGAACTCGCATCGGTATGCAATTCAATAGGAAAATTTGGATTAAATATAATAAGTACCGGTGAATTTGTAAGCACATTAACTATTTTTTGTCTAATTTGTTCATGAGATGATTTCCAATCAATTTGTGAAGAACTTGCACTTGTTAATTTGTACAATGGCGCCAATACTTCAGAAAATTTTGGAACAAATTGTCTGAAATATGACGCCAATCCAATAAATTGTCGCAACTGTGTTACCGACTTTGGTGGGGGTAAAGCAACTAATGCTTCAATTTTTTTTGAATTAGGTCTTATCTCACCACTACTTACTTCAAATCCTAAATACTCTACCTTTTGTTTCATAAAATGACATTTTTTAATATTAAGAGAAAACCCAGCTTTTGAAAGCGTAATCAAAACATTTTCTAATCTTTCCAAGCTTTCTGTGATGTTATTGGTACCTAAAACAAGAATGTCGTCCATATAAACCACAACATAAGTGTTGGCAAGGTCACCCAAAACATTAATAACACTTCGTTGGAACACTGCAGGAGCATTTCGTAACCCAAATGGCATAGCTAAATACTCGAAATGACCCTCAGTGGTTACAAATGCTGTCTTCTCAATTGAATCAGGATGGACAGGTATCTGATGATACCCACTTGCCATATCTAATGTTGTGAAATAAAAACTTCCGTGAAGTCTGTTAATCTGGTCCGATATTAATGGCAACGGAAATCTGTCAGGTACTGTGTTGTCATTAAGTTCCCTATAATCCACACACATGCGATCTGAACCATCTTTCTTCTTAACTAACAAAATAGGACTTGCAAAAGGTGAACAACTAGGACGAATTACATTTGCTTTTAACAATTCATTAATTTTACTGCGAACAACCTTTTGTTCTTCAAAACTTAACCTGTACGGTCGTCTACAAACTGTTTTATTTGGATCTTTTAGACGAATTTGCATTGGAGCCATGTTGGAAACATTACAAGGCGTGCCTTCTACAAACTTATCTTTATATTTATTCAAAATATTTACTAACTCAGGTTTAAACTCAATAGGAATATCAGTTGCAATTTCGTTAAAGTTAATGTCTGCACTTTTAACTTCACATACATTAACTTCACCACTATCTATCTTACAAAACTGCAAACTTTTAGAAGTCATTGTCACACATATATTTTGAGTCAAAACTTCACAACCAATCATAATGCCATATTTAAGAAAATGATCTGGTAGAACATGAAAAAGTATTTGCAATTTAATTTTATCAATTTCTACAAAAGTCAAAATTTGTAATATACTATTTACACTTGTCTGACCAATGCCACTCATTGTAATTACGTTATTAAATCGTTTGCCAAAAAATTTGGAACTAACCGACTCCTTCATTAAAGAGCACTCTGCCCCAGAGTCATAACAAAAGGAATGTTGCTCACCTGATTGCCACAAAATACCTGAAGGTGTATTTAATACACACACATCAACACGTCTACCAGAAAAGCCAGTTGATTTGTTTCCCATTTCTTTATCCTTAATTATAGCTGGACATCGTGAGGCGTAGTGACCAATTTCTTGACAACGAAAACAGGTAACAGTGGTCAGCTTTGGTGTTGAAGAATTTGAACTTATGGGTTTGTTGATTGTAGCATTTTGATGAGCATTTCTTTTCACACTGGAACGACATACTGCAGCTTTATGTCCCAATTTGCCGCAATTGTAGCACTTCAAATTCCCATCAGCAATCTTTTGTCGCTTGAAATTTCCTTCCTCATGTTCATATGACATTGTTGAAAGTTTCCTTTTTAAGTTTGGTATCGCTTTCAGCTCTTGAGTCAACTGATTTCTTGAAGATATGTTGGTTGTAAAAGCAAGATGGTGAATGCGTGGTTCAAACTTAGCGATATGAGCTAATGCTGTTGATATTGCAATTTGTTCTATTGTAAGTTTTTCCATCTTCAACATTAAAGAAGTCATCAGCCTTGCTGCATAAGACACCATACTCTCATTATCTCGTGGTCTGGAGTTCTGGAGTTGCAGCAAAAATGCAGCTGGAGTTTCAGAAAAACTAAATCTTGAAGTAAATAACTCCTTAAAATCATTCCAAGTCATCTGCGGAAATGCAACTTGTGATAACCAGGTCGCTGCTGCTCCTTTCAAAGCCTTTGTTAATGTCATCATCAACGTGGAACCTTGTAATGAATGCTCTGTCATCAGAATGTCTGCAGTTGATATCCATGCCTGTGCGTTACCCTCCTCTCCCTCTGGATCGAATTCCGGCAGCTGAACTTTATCATTTTTCGGAGCTTTAAGCGATTTTAATAATTCCACCATCTGCTTGTTCTGTTCTTCGTATAGCAACTTCCAATTTTCTGCATCATTTCCATTGCAATGATTTTGTACGGCATTTGGAGTACATCCCACTTCTGATGTCGGATCCATCGTATAAATTTGCAGTGATTCGCCGATGGCTACACTCGTCTCACCATTTGAACTGCCTCAACTATAATAATCTTCCAAACTACATTCTCCCCTTTTTATAACTTCTATTTCAAAAACATATTTTTCATAGTTTTCTACATTTCCATTAAATTCAGATTTTACAAGTTTTCCTTAACAAGTGTACCACCTTTGTTTCACTCAAGTATTACTGCTTGACATATCTATACCAACTCCGACATATATATATTTATTTATAGTTTGATAGAAGTAGACAATTTCGTTATAAGAAGTAATTTAACTAAATTTGTATTACTATTAACAATACTGTATAATAGTAAAACTACTATTAACATTCATATGAAGTTAATCAGACTGGCTTCTGAAATAAAATATTTATTATTCAATGGGTAAAAAAAATTTTGTTATTGAGTTGTGTTAATATTTATTATCAGAGAAGTTTGTTTTAATAATTAACAAATAAAGTGTTTCGATATTAAAATTTAACAAAATTTAGAAAGTGGAGTTAATCGATTTGGCAAGTGAGGCATATACTTTTAAAATTCAGTTTTTCGTAGAGATAGTGAAGAGTTTTAGTGTAAACTGGAAAAATGGATGTAAAAACAATTTTTAGCGTGGCATTTCTCAGGCAAGAAATATGGTCAAACTTTTTTAATACATACACGAAACGCGTGGCATAATTAAAAGCAACATTAATTTTCAGCAGCGACGATGAATCAAGTTTACTGTAAACTATCTCAGAGTAAGTTATGATGGGCACGATAAGTTGCTTGAGTAGAAATTTTTTAATTCAATAGTGCATAAGTTGGCGGAAATTCTTAAGTTACGTAGGATATAATAAAATTTTTGGACAACAATATTAACATGATCTGTACAAGAAAGGAACGAATTCATACAAAAACCAAGGTTTACAATTTTCGAAAAAACATTAAGCTTATTTGTACCAATATATAAGTCAGGAACAGCATTTAACAAAGTTTTATTTTTACATAAGATTTAGCAGCATTAAGTTGAAGACCATTACAACAAGCCCATTGATGTACAGTGTTGCGCAAAACAACAGCAACAAAGTAAGTGCGCTACAACAAAATCGTGTATCTTTTTTAATATTGGGGACACACAAAAAAGATTACAGGAATGAAAGCATATATTCATATATCATATATAAAATAAATCAAATTCAAATTTGGTTTTGTTTTTTTTATTAAATTTAAAAGTAATGTGACTACATTCAATTTGCCTGAGAGCAAAACAATAGCAACAAAACTTGAAAAATCTAAAAAGAGAACAAAAGTTCCAAGAATTATCGGTAAAAGTTCCGTTATTGTAAAGTACGTGTTGTTTGTAAGTCATAAACATTTAGGTTTAGTTTTGTTTTTGCGCTAGGTGTGATATTGATTGTTCCATTTATAATGGCACGTTTTAAATACTGTGAAGCTCTTATATTACAAATTATTTCCGAATATAAAACGGAAATTTGATAATATCGAACGTGAAACAGTTTGATATTAATCGGTCAATAGTTTGCAGATTAATAAAGAAATATACCATCATAAAAGACGTAACAACGGTACATTAAAGAGGGCGGCCGCGGAAGACATCGCTGCGTGATGACAGGAACATTTGTGGCGTGTTCAAACGAAATGCATTTGCCACATCCAAAGAGGTTGTTCGGACACTTGATTCAGATATCCACCACAGCACTGTTTGAAAACGAGGCGTTGAGAACGATTAAAGAAGTTACAGACCATCAGAGAAACTTTTGCTTACAGCTAAGCATAAAAAACAAGGTGATGTGTTACAATTTAAACAATTCTGTCTGAAATTTTGACAACAAGTTGCAATTTATTGTTTTTCAGACTCAGTCTTGCAAAAGAGCACCTAAATTGGACCGTTCAAAAATCGAAAACCGTTTTTTAGCGATGAATCAAAGTTCAACTTGATTAATTCAGATGGGATGTGCACGGTACGGCGCCACCCAGGTACACGACTTGAAGCCCAAAACTGCAAAATAAATTTTAAGCACGGAGGCGGTTGCATTATGGTCTGGACTTGTTTTTCCTATAATGCAGTTGAACCATTTCAAAAAATCGATGGAATTATGGATCGATTTGTATATAATGACATTTTAGAAAGTAAGATGCAACCACATTCAGAGTGGAATATGTCGCTTCAGTGAACGTTTCAGCCCGACAACGACCCGAAGCACACATCAAAGCTCATCAAAGATTACATTAGAGCCAATTGAATTCAAGTCCTTGATTGGGCGGCACAGTCACAATTACTTGAATTGCATTGAAAATCTTTTTGGAATTTTGAAGGTAAAAGTTTCTGGTCAAAGGCTGCACTGTATGAAGCCCTGAAACTTAATTGGGAACATATACCTAATACCAACATATCTAATTTAATAGAGTCGATGTCGCTCAGATGTACAGCGGTTAGCAAAAATAATAATGTTTAAAAATAATTATGTTGCTTTTGTTTTGCTCTCAGACAAACTGAATTTTAATTTTAATAAAGAAAACAAAACCAAATTTGAATAAGATTTGTTTTTGATGATGATGTATGAATATATGCTTTGGTTCCTATAATTATTTTTGTGTGTCCCTAATATTTAAAAAGATACACAATTTTTTTGCAGCGTACTGATTTTGTTGCTATTGTTTTGCGCAACACTGTATGTTACTAAGATCTTCATTCAATATATTAAAGAATCTTTTCAAGCATTCAATTCTACCAGAAAGATAAAGTTAGATATCGTCTGCGTAGGCATGAGGAGAATCATGTTTGCAGACAGCAAAGATGTCGTTGATAAAAATTGAGAAAAGAAGCGGACCAAGAATCGAACCTTGTGGAATACCGCTTAAGACAAGCTTACGGTGGGAAAAATGATGCCCAACTTTAACTGTTTGAGATCTTTTTAACAAGTAAGCGGAAATTAAACTAACAGCACTCAAGGAAAATCCAAACAGATATCTAAGTTTTTGACATAGAAATGAGTGACTAACTTTGTCACGGACGTTTTTTTATTTGACAAATTTTTATTTGATACGGTTAGTTTTGCGACATCCGACTTAGTGATGCCTTATTGGCTTAAGTCAAAACATATCAAAGAAATAAAAAATGGGATGGACGCTTTACTATACCTTGATCATCTGATCTGCAGGAACCTTTCTGCTAAGAATCATGTCTCAATTTTGTCAATTGATTTTGTTAAGGCCTTCGACAAAGTTGGAATTGATTTGAAAAAACTTTCCGAATGGCGCATCGGGCCAAAAATCTATACTTATATTAAATCTTTTTTAATTCACAGACAATGCAAAATGCAAATCTAGCAACTTGTTTTCAAAAACGTACCAGTTGTTTAATGGGATTCCGCAGAGCTCGCCTCTATCGGTGACATTATTCGTCATAGCATTCGACGACCTAAGCCGTGTAATTCTTAATAACAAAAACCTGGAACATTGCATATATGCATACGATCTATACATTGTAGTCAAACATCAAGACACCATCACACCATCAAATGAAATTAAAAGAAATTTTTCTGGAATCTTGAACGCAATTGGCTCTTGGTCAAAATCATCCGGTGCTGTAATTTCATTCAAATAAAACTAAATATCTTCATATTTGTAAAAAAATTAACTGCACTAATATATCTATCACTCATAACAATATTAGAATCGCAAATGTGAAATATTTAAAAATTTTTTTAATATATCTATATCGTAAATATACTTTTAACCAGCACTGTTATAACTTAAAAACAAATTTATCTTCTCGACTAAATGTTGTAAAATATCTTTCTTCCTCAAAAACCCAAATTCATACCAATTTCCTGCATATGAATTAATAGTCGGCCTTTGTAGTCTCGTGGAGAGTGCGCTAGACTATCAACACAGAGGTCCCTGGCTCGAATCCGGGCTTGGACATGAATCTTTTCACTTTCTTTGTTCTTTCCTACATTTAAAAATTACGGAAAAACTAAAAATCCACAACTAAATTGTGGAAAATGTGGAATTAAGGACAGAAAAAACTTAGGTCCGGAAATGCTTGCCGAGGTTAAGGCATAACACTAGCCTCGATTAAAAGCAATTCAAATTGTCTTTCATGGTTGTCTCGCCTAATCAATAATTCACGTATGGTTCCATCTATTCCTCTAAATAAATCTATCCCTTTCTTTTCACGTCAAAGACCAAACCTTGTTTGTATAAGGCGCATGCCTTGGTTCTTTGATCTTTAAAAAAAAAAAAAATATTACCAAATTATAAGTTTTGTCAAAAATTGATTATGGGTGGCTAATCTACGAGAATTGCGTCAAAACCCATATAAGGAATATGCAAGCTCCTTACCATGCCGCAATCAAATCGAGCTTCAGAGCTTTCCGAACATCTCCTTTGCGGATCTTGCACGCTGAAACGAATTGGAATCTATTCAACTCCTCTATTCAACGCCTCTGCTCGAACTCCAGCCTCCTGTATAAGTCAATCTACTCCACAAAAAGTAGAACTACAAAAATGAAGAAACCATCAGCTATTTCTCTTCTGATCACTACTGCAAGATCTTATGGAATAAATATAATTGGAACATTGACCAAACGGGAAATTCTTCCACCATGGAAGCTAAGCCAAAACAGTTTTATCTCAAATCTGACTTACTTTCAAAAGGATTAAGCCTCCCCCACTGTATACATCCAACTTTTTCGAGACTGCATTCAAACCTACAAAAGTACCAGCTGGCATTTTCTCTATACAGATGGCTCCAAATCCAAGGACTGGGTATCTTTTGCCGTAGTTGAAGACAGTGCTTATATTTTATCCCACGGAATGATGGTAGAACCGTTTTCGATATTTGATGCTGAGGCAAAAGCAATAACCACTGCATTAGATTTTTGCAAAAATTCCAGAAAGAAGTTTATTATTTGTACTGGCAGCAAACCTGTCTTTGAAGCCGCCAAATTTTGTCTATTGCCAATCAGAACAAAACGGTTATACAAATACAACAAAACCTCATCGCAATGAATAAAAAAGTAAAAATCATGTGGATACCAGGCCATCAAGGCATTTAAGGGAATGAGAACGCAGATCATGCTGCCAAATCTGTCCTTCAACACCCAGTACATTATTTTAATCCTCGATCTAAAAACTTATTCACCAAAAGCGCTCTCGAAAAACTGCAAGGTGAAATTTCATTACACTGAACAATGGTTCCAAATCGAAAAAAGACGGCCAAAACCCAAATTTTAAAGTTGTAAAAATTTAATTTTTTCTTGTTTAATCATAAAGATTTAATCATGCCAAAGATAACAAAAACACTTGTATTAGTTGTTTTTACCGTTGCACCGTTAGTTGATACACAGCTGAACTTGCACTAAAATTTTGTTTGCATTTCGCTGCGTTTGTTTGCAAAGAGTGGAAGCAATTACATATACAAATTTTGCAATTTTCTGTTTGAAAGTGAAACAAAACAATTATGGATAGTAATAATCATAGTAAGTACAAGTGGTATTTGTGAAAATTAAATAAAATTTTTTCTTGTGAGTAGTGTAATAAACTGTATTTTTCAAAACGGCCTTAAATATATATTAAATAATTGTGTTTGCAAAGTTTCTTAAGCTAAAACTAACAAACCTATCAAAATATAACCTTAATTTTTATACAGTTAACAAGAACAGAGTTTTCTAAACGTAGTAGCATTAACCCTTTTTGCAACTTTTTGCGATTTTTAAGGTTTCCATTATTTTTGTAGGTGTCTACCGTTTTAAAAAAACCGATTTGTTCAACGCATGGCGTGCAAACGCAAGAACGTCAAAAGCTGACAGGGAAAAAGATGCTTATAACTTTCTTTTGACAAATATAAATAAACGAATATAACGAATCAAAATCCTTAAAAAATATTTTATCTTTGCTATGGATAAGAAGTTCAAGAAATGTGTCAGCATTTCAAAAGAAATATGCTGACTGGCTTAGAATGAAACTGAAATCAAAGGTAATAAGGGCTAAGATGGGCGTCCTTCTCTCTCATTTAGTGAAAAATCAGGCAGGTCAAAGAGAAAGGCAGCATTTGAAATATCCAACATGTCTTCTAATGAAACAGATTTATTAGTTGTGGCAGCAAGCTCCTCTGCTCGAAAAGAAGGTAATTCTGACTTGGAAGCAGTTCTCAAGACGGGTATTGTAAGTCCACATAGAGCTTTAAAAATAAAAAAGATGATGCAATCTGAAGAAAAAAAATTATACCACTTTCCTATACTGAGGCCTTAGCATTTATTTAAGAAAATACCTTCACAAAGCAACAATACCTAAACATACGCCTTGAGAGTAAGGCCAGAAACTGTGATATATATCCTCATTATAAAAAAGTGTTAACTTTTAAAGAACAGTGCAGGCCACAAGGGGTAATTGTGTCTGATAAAATTGCAAAAGTACCACTTACAATTAGAGTGCATACAGCACTCTACATACAGCAAAGAGAATTGCCGAGGTCCAGGAAGAAGTTATATCAGCAGTGATGGGTTTGAATAAAGAAAATATAATAAGTGCAATACTAATTCTTAGTTGCGGATTTGATGGTTATACTGGTCAAGCCAATAAAAGCCTACGATTTTCAGAGCCTGTTCGCTAAATGAACTCAGATTCATCTCTCCTTGCAACCTCAATTATCCCCTTGCGTTTGATTTCATCAACAGGAAATATTCTTTGGAATAATGCAACACAGCAATCCATTAGGTTATGTAGACCATTAAAGCTGGAATATATAAAGGAAACTAAGGAAACCATTTTAAAAGAAGATTCTGATATAAGGAAGGAAATAGATGGAATGGAGATTTTAACATTAGAATTTATTGAAGGTAAAATAATTCAAATCAAATTCCAGCTGTTATTAATTTTGATTGATGGAAAAATTTTCAATTTGTTAACTGATACAAAATCTTCGCAAGCATGTCCTATTTGTGGAGCTTTACTTCAAGTTTTAAAAAAGTTAAAGACTTTAAATCCGAAAATTTCAAGGCAAAAGAGAAAAATTTGAAATTTGGAATTAGTCCACTTCATTGTTGAATTAGATTCTTTGAGTTTGTTTTACATGCGGGTTATATAATTGGCATAAATAAATGGCAAGTAAGAAACTTGTCTGATAAAGAAAAAGTGGCAAAGAAAAAGGATAACATACAAAATCTTAGGGTTCAGAATATTCACACACCTTCACTCACAAACATTTGCTTGAAGCACACAACACACAATTTTATTTTCATTTCATTTTTGTGTGTAACGTAGTTATCGTGTTGCTGATCATCCAACATGAATTCTTCGTTTTAATATTTGCTTGTGCGTCACAAACTCAAACAATGATCGATCTCAACAATTCTTTGTGTTTCAGTTTTACACTTATGTTTGCATCAAAATGTTCATGTTGGAGAATTCAGGCCTTTGTCGAAACCAAAACAAAGACAATTTTTCCAACATGAACAAGTGGTGTTGGCAAAATTGTCTTTGTTTGTGTCGTTCATTAAGATCGATCACTACTGTCGTGTGGCGTAAAAAACAAATGCTGTTCTGGTTGCTGTGAAGCGTATTGAGCTGGTTTTTGGCCAAGTGTAGCAAATTTCGGCGTCAATTAGAAAATATATTTTAAAATATTAAAATAATAACCTAATAATATGTCTTTTCAAGAGTTTTAAACGTAATTTATCAGTGTTAAGGGGTCGCTGATTTCGAATCTAAAGTCAGAATTTTAGAATTCAAAATGGTGGAAAGGGTTGCCACCTTAATTTTTTGTAGTTTTATGAATTCGGGGCTGGCAAAAAACAAATGGTACACCAAAAATGGGTCGCTGATTCCGAATCCGTGGTCAGAATTTCCAAATTATAAAATTTTGAAATAATAGGGTTGCCACCAAATATAATGTATTTTCAAGAGTTTTAATTGTCATTTATCAGTGTTAAGGGGTAGCTGATTTCGAATTTCGAAAATTTTATAATTTGGAAATTCTGACAACGAAATTTGCTACACTTGGACAAAAACCAGTTCAATACGCTGCACAGCAACCAGAACAGCATTTGATTTTTACGCCACACGACGGTAGTGATCCATGATACAAAGAACTTTAGATAAAGTATTGCGGATGTCCGCCATCTTTGCTGTGACGTGCAAGGTGCTCCTTGGTTGAAACGTAGTCACAATTTATTCATAGGGTATAAAGTTTTTAAAATGCCTACATTTTCTTATGAGAACTTGTTTTACTGAAATGAAATAAATATTGTAATATAAAGCACATGTCCAAAATAAAGTAAATATATTTTTTAGTACTGTTTGTGAAGAAAAATTTACATATTTTTTAGGGGTGCTTTTTCCCCTTTTTACCGCTTTACACAAAAAGCGGCTACGTTGCTTGATGTGCTTGACAGAATTTTGACTGTTTGTTAGTTTTAATTTTGCTATCTTCGTCACTTTTCTTCATTTTCTTTTGAATGTATTCATCAAGTGTCACATTTGACGAGCACCAATGACGAGGTGCGCAGTAAATTTTGTTTGTTGCGCCGGGAATACTCTACCTGTAGCTCTTTGTATCATGGTAGTGATCGATCTTAATGACCGACACAAACAAAGACAATTTTGCAAACACCACGTGTTCATGTTGGAAAAATTGTCTTTGTTTTGGTTTTGACAAAGGCCTGAATTCTCCAACATGAACATTTTGATGCAAACATAAGTGTAAAACTGAAACACAGAGAATTGTTGAGATCGATCATTGTTTGAGTTTGTGATGCACAAGCAAATATTTAAACGAAGAATTCATGTTGGATGATCAACAACACGATAACTTCATTACACATGTTGATGTTGATTTAATTTTTTATTTGAATACGCCTGTCCTGTCAATATCCTTTTCATCTAGATCAATTCGAAAAATATTGCTTTGAAACGGCTCAAATATTAATAGAAATCTATCCATGACAGCAACTGTTCTTAAAGTCCTAATTTATTCAAGGTAAATAATGGAGCATAGTACTTCCAGTTGGCTGTTGCGGAGAATATGCATCTGAATCTGCATTTTGAATATAACATTATAATTTTTACAGAGACTTGGCTTCGCTCTAATATCTTAAATTCTGAAATAATGTGCAATAAATAACAAATTTTTCGTAAAGATCGTCATGATAAGATCGGTGGTGGTGTTTTGATAGCTGTTCAAAACTCGCTTGTATCTGAAGAATTGACAATTCTTGACACCAGTGACATTGAGTTCATTTGTGTTGCAGTTAAATTAAATAATAGTATTTTTTATGTTACCTGCTCTTACATTCCTCCTAAATGTGACTTAACAATGTATTTAAAACACTTACACGCCATCGAAAAAGTTCATAATTTGTTAAAAAATAAAGACGTTCTTATTGTGCTGGGTGATTTTAACCTACCTTTTGTGACTTGGAGATCGTCTGACGATTCTTCATTTCTTACTCCTGTTTCCAATAGTGATTGGATAAATGACTTCTTAGATAAGCTGTCTGATCTGTGTCTTCAACAAGTCAATGATATTTTAAATATAAACCACAGAACCCTAGATCTTGTATTTGTAGATAGATGCACTACTGTTAATCTCCATTGTTCGAATCCCGTGTCTCTTCCAGAAGATGTACATCATCCAACTCTTGAAATAACAGTTTTACTCCCCCACGAAAAAGAAGATAAAGTAACTTCTGATGCGCGAAATAAAAAAGTTTATAATTTTAAGAAAACGGACTATGTAAAACTTAATTCCTTACTTTCGCAGACTGATTGGTCTCCAATTTTAACTAGCGGAACATCATATTCATATTATGACGTCGAATCTTCTGTACAGTTTTTCAATGAAACTCTGCAACGGTGTTTCTTATTGTCCGTCCCAAAAAAAAGGTGTTTCTCCAATCCTTTAAATCCACCCTGGCTAACAAATGATCTAAAGGCACTTAAAAATTTAAAAAATCGTTTATTTAAAAAATATAAAATATCTGGTTCTAGTTTAGACTTTTTCCTATTCTTCTTGTCGTTATAGATATCAACTACTAAATAAACAATGCTATTCTGCTTATATAATTAACATAAAATCTCAATTTAAAGATGATCCAAAACTTTTCTATAGTTTTGTTAACTCAAAACGTAAACCCTCCAGTTTTCCACCCCTTATGAAATTCAATCAGGAAGAATCATCTTGTGACAATGTGATTTCTAACATGTTTGCAAACTTCTTTAAATCAACTTACTCCGATATACCATTTAATACTAGCACGGTGTATCCTTTTCTTACGCCAGTTAACTCTTTTGAAACTCCTGTAATAGACCCAAATATTGTCATGTGTTATCTTCGACAAGTAAAATCTTCTTTTACGACCGGCCCTGATAAAATTCCAAGCTGTATTTTAAAGCAATGTGCTACAAACCTGTGTACTCCTCTAGCAAACATTTTTAATATTTCCTTGCATAGTGGTTATTTTCCTATTATATGGAAGGATTCTTATATTATACCCCTTCATAAATCTGGCTCCAAGATAGATGTTTCTAACTATCGAGGAATTGCAAAATTAAGTGCAATCCCTAAGTTATTTGAGAAAATCATAACTGATCAATTAACCCACTCCGTGTCTTCCACCATTTCTATCTTTCAACATGGTTTTCTGAAGGGTAAGTCCACTACAACAAACCTCTTAGAGTTTACTACGCGTGTTATAAATGGTTTTACTTTGGGACTGCAGACTGATGTTATTTATACGGACTTTAGCAAAGCTTTCGACAGTGTTAATCATAATCTTCTTTTGAAAAAACTCCACCTTATTGGGTTTCCTGTCACATTATTAAATTGGATAAATTCGTATTTATCTAGACGTACTCAAAAGGTTTTATATAAGAATTCTCTTTCAAAAAGTATTTCGGTAACTTCTGGCGTTCCTCAGGGCAGTCATCTTGGACCGGTTTTATTTTTACTATTCATTAATGATCTTCCTTCGGTAATAAAACACTGTAACGTCTTAATGTACGCTGACGACGTGAAACTTTTTCTTTGTTACAAATCACCCGAAGAACGACATCTTTTACAATCTGATCTAAATAGACTTGTGGACTGGTGTAGCTTTAATATATTAAATCTCAACTTAAAAAAATGTAAGCAAATGACATTCTCGCGAAGATCTGCTAGTAACATAAATTACACTATAAATAACACTAACTTAGAAATAGTTTCCAGTTTTCTCGATCTTGGTGTTATTATGGATTCAAAACTTCGCTTCAATCTCCACGTTAATATGGTGATAAATAAGGCAAGAGGAGTCCTTGGTTTCATTAAAAGATGGGCTAAAGAATTCAGTGATCCCTTTACTATTAAATTATTATATACCTCTCTCGTAAGGCCAATTCTTGAATATGCATCAGTTGTATGGAACCCACAATATAATGTCTACATCGACGCCATAGAATCCGTTCAAAAACAGTTTTTACTTTTTGCTTTACGTCATAGTCGTTGGTACCCCAATATTATGCTTCCATCGTATGAAATACGCCTTAAAATTATTTTACTACCTTCCCTAAGAAGCAGAAGAATGATGCTTAATGTCATGTTTCTGTATAAATTACTTCGTGGCGAGATTAATTCGGAATATCTCATCTCAGCTCTAAATTTTAACATCCCAAGGAGAGGAACTAGACATTTTCTGTTTTTCAAGTTGAGTCAGTGCAGTTCTAATTACGCTCTTCATGAATCCTTACGATGTATGTGCAGTGATTTCAATGATAACTTCAATATGATTAATTTTTCTGATTCGGTAGATGTCTTAAAACGGAAAATTATATTACATTTAAATAATTAAATCAATTTAACTTCATCCCATTATACCTAACGCAATTTTATAACAATGTAATAATGGCAATTGAGATTGTTCTGTTTCTCTTTTTTGTCTCGATATTATGTTTATAAAGTAAGCACCATCAAATATGAATCGTTTTTAAAACTTACTTTTTAATTATGCAATACTTTAATTTTTAATCGAATTGGGATTTACGCGCTCACGTGGTTTCCTGATTTGAAATTAGACTGAACTCACACTATCACCTGGATTGGTGTGCCAGAGTATATCTCTTTTCCATACAAGTTTATGCCTGCGTTGGCCCAAATGCATATCCAACTAATTGGGATTTTGATTTGGCGGATATGAGACTTATCTCATTTCCACGTTGGTCCTTGGGTTGGACAATGGCCGCAAACCAGTTAAAATGAGTTTAGTGTTTTTGATTGTTTTTCGGGTACCTTAAATTAATAATTACTATTATTTAATTCGATGTTGCTTATTTATATAGAATCAAGTATACTTAAATACGCGTTTATATATATTCAATTTTTAAATTCCGCTGAAAAGCGAATTAATGTGCTTAGTGGAAAATCCTAATTGCCAATAGGGGGTATGTTTTAGTACGTAGGTGCATTCTGTCTGTCCCGGCTGATTCGGGTAGATTTTAGAATGTGAATCGTGCATGCGTATAGGTCGGGTATACGTATCTTGGGAAGATTTCATACCTCCGGGCGAATCCAAAAAAAAAAAAATAATCCAATCCAGAAATAAAATTTATAAGGCTGATAGGCTGCACCATGCTAGAAGAAGTAGCCGCAAAGACAACCTGGCAGATGTCTTACATCGTACCTTTCTTTAAAAAAACGAATTTAACAACGCAAACGATTAAACCAACCACCTGAGGTTATATCATTATTGATTTGTCAACCTAATTTAGTAGTCGAAGCATCAACCTCAAACTCTACAGCAATTTTAGATACATCGGCAGATACTGATTCTGATGAATCATTGAGTGCTGAAGATGGATCTTTAGAAATGAATGGCCTTTAGATTCCTTTTTTGGACCTTTTAAAATTAGATAATGCTATCTAACTTATTTCTTATTTTATATATGTAAGCTGTTTCATTAAAAATTGTAAATATAATACGCTTTGTTATTATTTGAAAATAAAAAAATAACCAAATTGAAATGCATAATATAGTTATTAGAAAAGTAATTAGTTTTGGCTGCCATTTTGAAGCCACCATTTTGGATTTCAAATTTTTAACTTCAGGTTCATGATCAGCGACCCTGAAAACTTTCGGGGCACCAAATTTTAAATACATAGCATAGTTATTCCAAAGTTATCATGTTCATGGCCGCCATTTTTAAGCCGCCATTTTGAATTTCAAATTCTTGACTTCAGATTCGTGATCAGCGACCCCAAAAACTTGCGAGTCATCAAATTTAAAATGCATAATGTGGTTATTATAAAAGTTGGCATGGTCATGGCCGTTATTTTTAAGAAGCCATTTTGAATTTCGAATTTTTGACTTCAGATTCGTGATCAGCGACCCAAAAACTTTCGGGTCATCAAATTTGAAATGTATAATATAGTTACTATAAAAGTTTGCATGTTCATGGACGCCATTTTTAAGCCGCCATTTTGAATTTCGAATTTTTGACTTCAGATTCGTGATCAGCGACCCCAAAAACCTATATATCAACATTTTTATGCAGATTAGACAACTCCTTGAGGGTTTGGCCGACTTTTTTCGATTTGGAATCATTGTGCACTGGAACATTTACAACCACAACTACAAAAACTCCAATCCTCATAACATCCCGCTGAGGTTACCCGAAACCACCACCATTAAACAAAACAGATGCTTTACCAGAATTCGGCTGAAGCACACAATTGCCACACATTTGTATCTTTAAAAAAAAAGAACCTCAACCCCGATGTCATTTTTGCAACGGCGCCTCACTAACAATCCCCCATATCCTCTCCAATTACCCCTCCTTAGCTTCAGTCTACTCCTCCTTTTTTTCTAACTCATCTCCATATTACTTTCTATCAAACCCTTCCGATTCCAATGTAAATATTGTTTTCAGTTTTTTAAAGAAATTAGATCTGCATAACAGTATTTAATAGATCTACATTAAAATATTCCCATTTGCTTAATTTGAAATCAATGCCGATAGCACTAGCTTGTTTTGGAGCGCCACTCTGCATTTATATGTATTTCACTTTTCGCCTTGCTCGAGGCTCGTCAGTTTTTTTGTTGCGCTGTGCAAGCTGAGTACGAAGAGAAAGAGAAAAATAAAAAGTGAAAATTAAATAAAAGTTGTTAATAATAAACCTTTAAGACTAAAAAGTAAAAAATAAATAATAAGTAAAAAAATTTTTTAAAAAATAATATTTTATTTAAAAAAGACGTGAACTAAAAAGAAAAAAATAAATGCAAGTGACATTTTTCTTATATGTAAACAAGCTTTTATATATAAATATATTTGAAAAATTCTACATTTTTTTCATAAAAATAGGCTCAGTACAGTAAAGTCGTAACTTTAAATTTTCACTTCAATTTTATATACTCGTAATAGTATAGAAGTATAGAAGACAACAAAATTTTTGTCCTATTATCTGATTTACTAATCTGGATGAACTCAATTCCAGGACCTATAGATTTGTTTAGAATTTTAGCATTCAAAATAACTTTACAATAACCCCTTTTTCCCAGATCTGTCAGAACACATTATAGCTATTAATATCACAAATTGAAACACACATATTATTCGACAGCCACGTTTTAGAAACACAAATAATATCCACTAACGAATCATTAAAAATGTATTTTATGTAATCAAGTTTCGCCATGTTAAGACCACGAGCATTGAAATGAATACTATAAAGCACCTCATGTTCCACACACAAAAAGAGATTTTAAGTTTTCATTAGTGCCTAACACCCTAGCATTCCTGTTTTATGGGTTTTCTTTGGTCTTTTTAACAAAAGGGTCTAAAAGACTCATACATTGAAAAGTTATAGTTATAAGGGGTAATTTAAAACCCCCCAAAAGTAAAATTCAGACGTAAACTTTCAAAGCACCGAAACACGTATATGTTTTTTATCCCTCTATCTTATCCGTTGTCGGACATTTTTTATTTTATTTATCTTGGTTTTGATTATCGGTAGCGTTATCGGTGTAGCTCTTTTCTTAACCAAAAAGTGAAAAATTTCTCAAACTTCGAAAGTGATTTAAAAAAAATAGTACCTTTCCAATTTTTTTATATTTCATTTCTAAAAGTAGGAAAAACAGTTAAAAAAATAATCTTGATACAAGTGCTCTTAAAACTGAATTTTTGTAGAAATATCTTCTTAGTAAATTTTTGAGGTTCTGTCAAAGGAATAACAGCAATAACATAAAAAATTTTGAAATTGATTATCAAAGTAAATACACTTAAATTATAAATTTTAAAAATATAGAATCATCAGGAGCTCCGTATCTAAGCATCTCGATCTGGGATGGTTTTTTGGGGAAATATGCAAAATTATCGACTTATGTAATAGGTCTGTTTCCGTACTAGATTCAAGTAACTTTAATGCTATATTCACACTGAGAGCTAAATGCACATTTACGAACGGCCCTTTACTCGTTGTAGGAGTAACAGGGACAAATATATAGAGTAAATGCACTAAATGCGCATTTAGCTCTAAGTGTGAATTTAGCATAAGTTGTTTGGAAGTGTTATTTTACAAATTTTTGAAGGTCGAGAGAGAAGAATAACATACAAAATGCCACTCTTTATTCTATTACAATAACTTGAAGTTAGTACGGAAACAGACCTAATATGAGGGATAGGCCTATTAGTCGGCCTATTTGGTTCGTTTTCACAAAGTAGATGCACAAAGTTCAATTGCTCTGGGATACTGGGGGAAGTATACCACCTTACCGATTTCGGCCGATTTGATTCGTTTTTACATAAAGTAGTTGTTGCTATAAAACAACTAAGTGCACAAAATTTTATTGCTATAGGATACTTTTTAGGGGAAATATACCACCTTACCGATTTAGGTTATATAAAAGATCGTATTATTTGGCCGATTCGGTTAATTTTCGCACCTCTAATTGGTTGTTAGAAAAAAACTAAGTACACAACATTTTATTGCTCTGCAATAATTTTTTGAAGAACTATACCAGATTTCTGCTATACAAGAGGGCGTGCCATTCGTCCGATTTGAATACACTTTTGTGAGAATAGTTTTCTTATCAAAAAACCTATTTCCAGTAAACTTTGTGATTCCGCTCAATATATGGGATCGTTGTGCCCACGCTGTGCGCCGAGCCCATTTACCGAGATCATATCAAAAAAGTTTATATATATATAAAATATTTTAAGTCTTGTGTTTCCTTGCCATTTCGAAACTGCTGATCAACCTCTTAAATAAAAATAAAAAAAAAATTAAACTGCATTGTGCCTTGTTTTTTTGCCAATTTCTATAAAATATATGTACTGTCCACTATTTCGAAATAAAATCGAATTTGAAAATATGTCCAACTGTCAGCAAACGCACTCAGCGTCCCAATTTTCAGCTTGTTCTCATTTCATAGTTGGCCAACTTAGAGATGTCTTCGCTCTTGACGGCTCATTTAAATGCAACGTCATCATTGTCTGTCGCAATTTCTTGCCACGACAATATCCACGATTGCCATTCAGTAAGGCTTGGTTGGAGTAACTCTTGCATATGTTTTCAATGAAAATGCAAAGCCAAGCAATGCTCCTTTAGCACGTTGATGAAATGTGGTTAAAACTCGATGGCTGGGTTTTTGTAATTTATACCATTGCCGCTAACACCGTTCCTGCTCCAACGATTCACTGCCTGCCATTTTGATAGCATCACCACTGCTTGGTTTGCGCCAATTCGATAAAAGCTCACAAACGTCTTTTGATAGCATCAGCAGCAGTGCGCGTCTATTTTGTTAGAAAACCACAAATGAAGAAGGATTTGGAAAAATAGGTAGGGAGAAAAACGAAGTATGTTGAGCTAAAATCCTTTTCTGACAGCCGCTACTCTTTCAGCAGCTAAAAAAAGGACGCATAAATTTATATTCGCTGCACATTGCGGTGCTCTGATGGTGTGAATAACGTTGTAGTGGGTTGTAAAGGTGCTACTCTTGGTTCTCACACATATTCATCATCACATTTTGTGTCTTTTCTCAATTCTAACTTGAAGTTCATCTACACATTTCCATCAGCATATACTGAAGATACCCCTTTATTGGGGAATTCTTACTCGTTGTTGTGGTTGTTGCTGTCATCATGACGTGACACCAGGATATTCCCAATGCGCTTTTGTGACTTTATTTTATTCCTTGGAATTTATTTGAATATACATAAAACTTTGTGTGTATATATATATATGTATTTGTGTATTTGAGTGTGGATGCACTGCTCTGGCTTGCAGTTGATCCATTTTGACACAAAGGATAATTATTATCATTCCTGTGAGTGCAGTAAGTGAATGAAGCAGTCTTTGCAGGCGCTTGAATTTTTCTTTCCTTGTGAGTTTGCCTTGATTTGCACTGATTTTATCTGATTTTCTGTAGAAATTCGTGCGGTTAAATCATGTCATCAATTTTGAATTAAGTGAGAGTTAGAAACACAATTTGGGACTTATTTTAAGGCATTTCGCTGGAAATAAGAAGAAAGGGTTAAAGTAAAAAGGGGCTTAATTTTTGAGAATAAATTTTAAAAAATGGGTTAGTTTCTTAAAACTCATAAAAAAGCTCATGAGGTGGTTACAAAAATTAGAGACTGTAACCAGTGGCGGATAAGACGACCTAAAGAATTCCAGAAGGGTCAGCGATATTTGGGGTCGGTTGCTTTATCTTACATAAGAAAATACCTCTGGATATGGATACACTATGTTTCAGTATTTTTTCTCATTTCTTCGCAATACTTCAATAAAACGAAAACAGATCGGTTAATCACCGATATTAATTTTATTCCCTTCAAAGTAATTTTCATTGCAAGCAATACATATATTCCAACGCATCCCTCAATCGTCTAAGCACTTTTCATTGGCCTATTTTGAAATCACCTTCAGCTTCTTCTACGAATTGTCCATTATCGCCTCAATCGACTCAAAATGCTTTCCGCAAAGTAATAGCTGAAGTCGGGGGATTGAAAAAAGTCACAAGAAGCCATGTCAGGTAAATACGGAGCTTGCGGAGCGGAATGGACTTTTTTTTGTCAAATGGTCGTGGTGAAGAAATCATTGGTTTTTTTTCTCCACAATTCTGACCTCTTGCGATACTCATAAGAGGTCGTCTTACATCGTAATACTCCAACCTAGTACCGATCTCAAAAAAACTTGTTTATACCATTGACTATCTATATTAATAAAACTAATTAATAATGATCCAAACGCTCACCTCCTCCCTTTATTTATTTGCTTGAAACCATTTCTTCTTTCTTTCTAACTTTGTGGCAAGATGATATTTATTCTAAAGAATAAAAAGTAACAAAATAAAATATTTAGAATATACATTCACTGATAAAATATCTGAACAAAACTAAATGAAAGAGTTAAGTATTTTGTAATGAAAATGCATAAAAGTGCTCCTTTTTCTTGTTTGTTTTTTTTTTGTATCATCAATATTGGCTTTAATTTAAATACACTTCACTACCCCAAGAACGCAACTTTCATTAGCACCTCTTACTACCACTTTCTCTCCTTAACCTCGCCCTTCTCAAGCTCAGCAACCACTGCCACTACTTTGTGGACTCATTAAAACTGTAAGCTGATTTTTTCTTACTCGGCTACTATTTATACTTTGAAATTTTTACCTTTTTCATAGAGAAAAACTTTATCGAAAGTAAATTTCGGCACCCAATATTTGGCGCCATTTCTAAAAAATTAAGGTGAAGGTTCTCGAAAAAGCACCAATTTCACTGTTGCGAATAAATAATTTTATATTCTGTTTTATCTAAGTTTTTGCTAGGTCTTTGATTAGACTAGTAAAATATAATTTTTCCATGTGTACAGTTTTGACTTGCCTGCATCGAAGTATAATAAGGTAACTTTTTGACACTTTGTGATGGTTATAATTGGTTGAAAAAACAACAATAACAAAGTCACCACCAACAACAACAGTTGTATAGAAACAAACTTTAAAGGAATTTTTACTAACTCTTAAGCAATTGTGACAATTTCCATTAGTACCTTAACTCAAATTGATAGCATTCAAAATATAGACCTTTTTCCCACCCACCAAAAGTTTTTCAACCCATACTTCCTTTTGTCGCAGAAGCTTGCGCTTTGTCTGAGCAAAAGTTAGATATCACATAATTGAATTAGCAAGCATTACCATGTTCTTATATATGTGTCTTTATTTTTTATATTGGAATAATTAAGTATGTGTCAAAAAATCTGAATTTAATGTAGAAACATAATAAATGGATGTAAAAGTGCAAAACGCTCATGCTCAAAAAGACATTCATTGAAAGCTTCTTTGATAAAGAAATTTACTCTACCTTTTAAATTTTTCTTAAGCATTCTATAATATAGATCATTCTCTGTTATGTTCAAAGCTTATGACATGCTTTAACTTTTCTTCACAAAAATTATCTAAATTGTAGATACCAAAGATCTTAAAGGATCTTAAAAGATTTTAACAATGGAGTTCCACAAGGATGAGTTATTGGGTCACTTTTCTTTGCAATTTTTATTAATGACTAAACCGAAAAATGTAATAATGCTTGGATATGCGGATGATCTCCAACTTTATATGTATCGTCCTATTGGTCTCAGCGAAGATATTTGCTCCAGAATTAATAAGAACCACGATTTTATTAAGGTTAGTAGCACTAGAAAAATCTTTGGAAAATTTTTCTAGTTTTCACATGCAAAAATATGGTTAAAGTTAACATACATTTTCTTAATTTTCCATATTTCCATTCTATTTTGGTAAATTAAGTATATTCAAGAGAGTACTTTCGAATGCATTTTATTTTTTTTTTACAGACTATCTGGATCCGAGCTATGATGAGGCCCAATTTTCAGCTTTTTTTAAGCACACCAACTTTAGCGCCATATTTATATATGAAAACTATGCATATGTTACAAAAAGAATTTTTTTTGAACTGATGATGTAAAATTAACATGCAAATTAAATTTTTTGTCTATATAACATACTTTTTTAGAAAACATCTTCTAAAATATGCCTTAATTTCAATTGCTTTGCCTTAAAAGCTCCCTTAAGGAAAATTCTTTCAAAACTGTTTTCATATATTCTCATTTCAAGATATTTGTTAATCATGTTGTATGCAGGGCGTAAGCAGGAGAGGCAGGAAGGCAGGGGAAGGGGTGGTTTTACCTTTTTCTTTGAAGCTAGAGCCGGAAAAGTCTAAAGGAAATCAATATTTTTATAGCGATATTGTATAATTTTTTCCAAGCCGGTAAGTATGTGTCTAATATTTTCTGGAAGTTTATACTGTTCAAACGGAAAATTAACAACTAAGATATTTGCATGGAGTAGATAATATCGTCGTTGCAAAAGTAAACTAACGAATCTGAAAAATTTCATTTATAATTTTCCATAGCATTTTCATTAGAAATGAAAAATTTAATTTTTTATATTCGCGAGTTCACTTTTGTAACGACGATATGAACATTTTTATTTTATTTTTCGTTAAACAATAATGACAATAACCTTTTTTGCACCGTTTGTATTGGAGATTTGAATATCGGTAGTAACCAAATAAATGTGGGAGTTGCCAATATCGAAAGCTTCAAAATATTTTCCACTTCCGTTTTTACGGCATTGAAACTTCCGTTGATCAGATCACATGAAAAAATTTAAACATTTAAAATACCTAAAACAAAACGGACAAAGTGTTAACCCGCTCTGTTAATGGCTCTGTTAATGCCAGTGGTACGTGAATCGAAGCAAACTTTTAATTTGAAACTACAGCCGTTGTTTATGCATGTTGAGTGTTCATCGGAAATTTGTGGCTGAAAACCAGGAAAACATTCCAGCCGAAACTATTGACCGTTTTGCGGAAAATCCTCGCCGATTGATATTCAAATAAGAAAAAATATATTAATTTTTAACCGACTTCAAAAAGGAGGAGGTTCTAAAGTTGGTTGTTTTTTTTAAATGTATGTACATCGATTACTCCTAAAGTACTTGCCCGATTGCCACAATTTTTTTGTCAACAGATAGAGATATCAGACGCGGAGGTGCCCGTGTATGTGGGCGGTATTCGACACAGGGGAAAAACTTTGCAAATCGAATAATATTAACACTAGAGTATTGAAATTTAGTAAAGGGGTAGGCACAATTATTAAAAGTCATGTTGTTCGATATTATAAAGTGGGCGTTGTTCGATAAAGGGCGAGGCAATATTAGAAAAACGCTGTAACTCGAATAATATTGACACTTGGGTACTGAAATTAGGTACAGGGGTAGGCATAATTATGAAATTTTACTGTGAAGAAAGTGGGAGCTGTTGGACAAAAGGGTGTGGCAATATAAGAAAAATACTGTGTCTTAGTTAATATTGACACTACGGTACTAGAAATTGGTACAGGGTTAGGAACAATTATTCCAAATTATGGTCAAAAAAGTGGGCTTAATTCGATAAAAGGCGTGGCAATATAATAAAAACGCTGTAACTCGAATAATATTGACACTAGAATACTGAAATTAAGTACAGGGGTAGGCATAATTATAAAAATGTGTGGTCAAGAAAGAAGCTGTCGTTGGAAAAAAGGGCGTGACAATATAAGAAAAAAACTGTATCTCAGGTGATATTGACACTAGGGCACTGGAAATTGGTACAGTGGTAAAAAAAGTTATTACAAATTACGGTCTAAAAGTAGGCGTTGTACGACAAAGGCGTGGCAATATTAGAAAAACAACGAACTCGAATAATATTGACACTAGGATTCTGAAATCAGGCACAGAGTTAGGCATAATTGGGAGTTATTAGACAAAAAGGCGTGGCTATACAAGAAAAATACTGTTTCTCTAGGGTACGAAAATTCGTTACAAGAATGAGCAAAATTGTTATCATGATCTCTTAAAAGGAAGAAATAAAAACTTTTTAACAAAAAAAAAAAAGCAACTTTAAAACCACTGCAAAGTAAAAAATAATTTTAAATTACTTTTCGCATTAATCCTAGGTCAAATTTGTTAATTTGTTTATACATATTATTAAATTGGAAATCTTGTTACTATAATTTTTTTTTCCATTTTGTATTATTATCATAAATATATAAATTTCTCCATGAATATAAAACCTTTAAGGTCGGTGCTTACATAATCAAACTTTTATTAAATAAACATAATTTAATCGTATGGCTTGCGTTTGTTTGATATACATAAGTTGAAAATTTTTTTCATTTAGCTCGATTATATATCAAAACATCAGGTAATAAAAAACCATACTTTCATTTTGAATTATTTTCATTGACTCGTAAAATGCATGAATGAAAGATATGGTAAACAAAAATTTAAAAAGGTCTTTCCCCCCTTATTTTCATGCTGCTTACGCCCTTCGTTGTATCCGAGGTCATGTTGGATGGTTGTTAATAGGCTCCACATGCAAAAAAACTACTACGTATATTTGGTAGATTTTTAAATTGAGCCATGAGTCAACTTTGTTTGTCAAAGGTGCATATCAAAAGTTTTTATGCTGGGACTTTCTACAAATCAATCTGCTCGCAATAACTATGCAAAGGGCAGAATAACGTCTCTCAGGCCAGCTTGAAATTTCATAAAATATTTCGAACAAAAAAACAAAACAGAACAAAAAAAAAATTTGTATGCCCCAACTTTGAAAATGCTGAAACATGAGCATTTTTTTTAATGGCTTTTTAATTCTATTACTTAAAAGTCATAACTTATGGCTGTAGGGTATCAGGCTCTCGTGAAGAATTTTGTAATTAATACCGAAAACTCAATTTTTAAACAAACCGTATTTAACAAACAAAATCAAAATTCATCATAGTCCTTAAGACCCTTTCTGAAAAAATGTATCATAAATAATTAAGTTTAACCCGAATCACCCTGAGTAATTTTTTTTTTAAATTTTCAGAATGACCTGTTAACGCAAATATAAAACGGTTTAAACGAAAATAAGCACATTTTAAATGTTTGTGTTTGAGTTGCCATATGGCAACGACAGGGTTAAGACACAATTTCTGAAGTGAATTTTTATAAAGCTCAAACCGCGTTGGTTTTTAGCACACAAAACAATGGCATGTAACTATTAAAATTATTAAAATTTTCTACATGACTTTGTTACCAACGCATATTTAATAGCAGTGTGCCTTAGAGACAGACTAATTTTCGAACTTGTCATAAATAAGTCAATGTTTTGGCTTGCACTCCCATTGACAGCATCGTAAAATCTTCACAATGGATTGTCATTACTGTAAGTTCCGCCTGCAAATTCCCAAAAGCACTCAAACCTGCATCAACCTACTCCGTCACACACAAAATAGCATAAGTTAGTCCACGCAAAACGCACTTAAAGTCATTTGGTTTATGTGCACAATAAAAGCTAAGCACCAAAAAGCAGTCCAGTTTCAGAGGCAGCCCACTTCGATTCCTTAGCATATATGTAATAACATTTACTATACCCAGCGGTATGTTATGCAAGTAGTTGAGTTTGAGCTTAAACTTAAACCTTAAAAAACAACTTTTAACATAAATACATGTTAATGTCCTGCCAGGTCCTGCCCATCAGTACATTCTGCTAGCAGGGAGCTGAACCACAAGTTTGCGGTATGGTGTGATTCTTGGACGTCTCCTTCATGTGCTCGTTCTTTTGAGTGACTTGCTTACTTTTATTTCTAGGGCACAAGCATTCAAACTATAAAACTGCTGCAGCTTTTGAACAATGGTTATGGTTATGTTTGGGTAACAACAACCACAAAAACAACAATAACAATACAGTCCATCAATGCCTTGGAAAAAAAAACATATTACCAACATTGCAGAGGAAACCTCAAAATCACCAAAGAAACACATTATAGCTGGTAAGACACAAATTTTTTTATAAGCCATGTTTTACCCAATATGTCCAGTTTTGTTAGTTTTTTTGTCGTTTTATTAGTATTGCTCTTGGTTTTTGTTTCTAACCAAAAACTTTATGGGAATTAAAATATTTTTTGATAAAGTTGTGGTCCTGAAATACCGCATATTTTTAAGAGTTTGAGACTGGACAGGAATTTTATTTGATGGGAAATAATGTAACCAGAAGAAATGACTTTGAAATAGTTGTCGAATTCACAGACCTATTGTGCAATTTTATTAGAAATATTTTTGGAAAATATTTTAACCCTAATAATTTTTTTTTTCGTTTTTTTCGTACTAAAAATGTGAAAATGCACATTTTTATACATATTCCTTTAACAATAGAGTCCCTTCATTCTAAATTATTACCTCCCAAAAAAGAGTATCTTTGCTTATAGACCTCGATGAAAAAAAGATCTGCGCGTGGTGAAACTGACGAAAGGGTATGTAGAAAGATGAAACAAGTGTTAGATAAAACCTCAGAGTATGCTAGTTTTTATAAACTTTATTTTTATGCTCTACTAGCTGAAACCCGGCGCGTTGCTGCCCCGCCCCGTTTCCAAACACCCATCAAATGTTAACGTTGTACATAACATGTTTAAATTGTGGTTAAATACTAAATCTGTGCTACCTATAATTCCAAAGCTATTCGATAAATCATAAAGTAACTTAATCATAAAAGCCATTACTTTTGATTGGAAAGAGATATTGGGGTAATTTTTTCACATAAATTACTTTTAAGACTTGAATTTTTTGTAAAAGATATAAAACAACATTTTGAAAAAAATAAATTTCGCCAAAAAAATCAAAGGGTGTACCATGTTGTTTTGATGACAAAAACATTAAAATAATTTTTGCGCTTAGCTGGAAGAATTTTTGCAAATAAATGCTATGTCATATGAAAGTTAGTCAGATGTACAATTTTTAATTGATTTCATTTTTACAACAAAAACAATTTTTGAGTAATTTTTTGAGTAAAAAGTCAATATTTCGGACCTTTCTTGACATAATTATAAAACATAGTTTCACTGACTAAAAGGTACAGTTCAACCCATTTTAAGTTGTAAAGTATAAAGTAAAGTATATTTATTGATCTTTTGAACAAAAAAAATTTGAATCAAATATATTAATGGACAGAGGAGTTATTTGCATCCAAAGACCAAACTTTGATTTTTATTGCGTTTTTTTCTCATTCTTTGGTAACGATGTTTTATGAAAAAGTCGTTGTACTGAAAATTTCTACAATTTTGAGTGTATGTGAGTGTTTTTGATGCCAAAATAACAGAAATTTTTTTAAATTAAAAAAAAACTCCGATAAAAAATTATTATAATAATAAAATTTCCGTTAGTTGAAAAAGTTCGGAGGGGGCGTGGCAAAAAATAAGTATGTAACATTTTAAGTTAGAATAAATTTAATATGTGCACCTAGTTTGAGCAAAATCCGTTGGGCCGTTTAGATTTGTAAAAAGGCCAAACAAACAAACAAACAGAAAATGATTTTTATTACTATAGATTGTCAATTGTATGCAAAAATAGATTTTTAGTTACAAATTTTGATTATTTGAGATATAGGCTTTGGCAGCAAATGTTGTAAATTTGATTGGAAAGAGATATTGGGGTAATTTTCACATAAATTATTTTTGACTTTTTGTAAAAAATATAAAAACAACATTTTGGAACAAATAAATTTCGCGAAAAAAATCAGAAAGGGTACCCTTGTTGTTTTGATGACAAAACCAGTAAAATAATTTTTGCGCTTAGCTGGAAGAATTTTTGCAAATAAATGCTATGTCGTATGAAAGGTACGCCGATGTGCAATTTTTAATTGATTTCATTGTATGATGCCAGGCATAGTACCCTAAAATTTCCGTTTAAATCGGTCGACCCGCTTTTACAGTTAGTGGTTACATCAAGAGTGGTTACATAAGACTTGTATTCCTCGGCAGACGTTATTCGGCCCCAGACCGCCTTAATGCCATATACGAAAATGTCAAGAAATGCCAAAAATATTCACCATTTTCAGTATAACTGCCAAAAGTAAACATGTGAATTAAATTACCAAATTTTAGTCAAATACAATCAAAACTGTTTGAAATATAGAATTTTTGTTGTTTTGTAAGCGGTAAAAAGGGGTGCGACAAAATTATTTCCCTTAAACCATCTCGTACACGAAACAAATCGACTGCCAACATTTTATCTCAATTTAGCTAAAGCCTGGCGCACTTTGCTTCACTCTACGCTGACCCCCCGAAAAGTCAGTTTCACTAAAGTGGGACACGCCTATTTTTAGTGCACTTGCCGAGAGTAACCATATGAGCTAAATTACAAAATTTTTGTCTAATACGACCCAAACCGTTGAAATAAAATGTTTTCATTGGTTTGTGGGCGGTAAAAGGGGGCGTGGAAACCAATTTTTAGTACATTTGCTGACAGTAACCGTACAAACTAAGCCAACATTTAAGCTCAATCCACCAGTAGTAAATTTTAATGATTTCTCAAAAAGTGGGTGTGGCTACATAGCGATTACGCCCCGTTTTAGTACAGTTGCCGAAAGTAACCATACAAACTTAGGTATCACATGTTAGTCTCATACGGCCAAAATTGCTTGAAATATAGTATTTACACTGATATGTGGGCGCAAAAAGTGGGCGTGGAAACCAATTTTTTGTACAGTTACTGCCAGTAACTACACAAATCAAAGTACCAAATTTAAGTCTTATACGACCAAAACCGTCTGAAATAAACCATTTTCATTTATTTGTGGGCGGTAAAAGGGGGCGTGGAAACCCATTTTTAGTACAGTTGTCGACAGTAACCCTACATACTAAATTACAAAGTTTTAGCCTTATACGACCAAAACCGACTGAAATATAACATTTTTATTGATTTGGGGGCGGCAAAAGGGGGTGTGGCAAAATTTTTTCCTCAACCATCTTGTACCTGAAACAAATCGACTGCCAAAATTTCAGGTCAATCGGTCCAGTAGTTTTGGAGGCTATAGGCATCAGACACACATCGTTTTGCTTTTTATATATATAGATATTGATTTGTGGGCGGTAAAAGTGGGCGTGAAAACATTTATATATAGTGTTTGCCTCTTGGAGCACCTACACAGCAAGTTTTACTTCAAAAATGTGAAGAACTCCGGAATTGCCATGATTTCGAAAAAGTGGGCGCATTTATATGACGACCACGCCCATTTTATGTCCACTTACCGATAGTAACCATCTGAACAAAATTACCAAATCTTAGTTTTTACGATTGAAACCGTCTGATATATATCCTTTTTTTGTTTGTGATCGATGGAGCAAATTTGGCTTGCATGGGAGGTACCACGCCCCCTTCTCCAATCGTTACAGGAACACAGGAACACTCTCAAGATGTGGCTTTATTTTCCCTGAAAATTTCATAAAGATCGGTTCAGCGGTTTTGGAGTCTTTACGTGATATAGCCAACCTAAAAGAGTGTAGAATAAGTGAAATGAGTTAGATTTCTGACAAAAATTTATTTACCCCACAAAAACGTACAAAACGAACTTGGGAAAATCGATAAAAATGCGTTATGAAACTTTAAATGCGTTTTTCTCAAAAATGCATTTTCACACACTAGGTCCCTTTTCTCGGAGAAGGTCATATATGTTTAAAAATAAAACATTAAAAAATAACAATTAAAAAAATTATAAAATTAAAAGAGTCACATCATCTAAAATGTGGCATGAATTCAGAAGTTTTATGTACTTATTATAGAGCTGTGAAAATGAGATCTTAAAACAATTGAGGCCTCTAAACTTTCGTCATCGAGACTTGACCGAATGTGTGGCGAAGTGTATGTTATATCATATATAAACCTTAAAGGGGTCTGTAAGAAGAGAAATAAAATTTAAAAACTTAAAAAAAATGAGAAATTGAAATATTTTTATTTCGTAGAGTAGGCTTTAATTTTTAACTTAATGTCTTTTTGACGTAAAATTACGTTTTAGAGCGCGGTTTGTATGGGGGTCATTTTCACAAATTTTTTCAAACACATTTAAGAAGTTTAGTTGAAGTTGAATCGCACAAGGAACAAATAAAGGGTCCGCCAAATAACTTTTTTTTTTGAAAATTCTATAAAAAAAAACTACTGGATATTTTCTCAAATTTCTTTTTTTATTTAAAAGTACAATCCTTCCGGTTAATAATGAAAAATAAATTCATTCAAATGGCTGCCTCGGCTGGCCATGCAGTAGCCAATCCGATTGGTCCAATTTTTAAACACATTATCGATTGTGTGCAGCTGTATTTCGCCGATGGCTTCACGAATATTGACCTTTAAAGCGTCAATTGTCTCTGGCTTGTCGGCGTAACACTTATCTTTGAGGGCACCCCACAAATAATGGTCCAACGGTGTCAAATCGCAGTTCCGAGGTGGCCAAACGACATCAGCTCTGCGGCTGATAATGCGATCTTCAAAAACAGGGCGCAAAACATCGAGTGTAGCTTCGGTTGTGTGGCACGTAGCGCCATCCTGTTGAAACCAAATGTTGCCAATATCCTCTTCTTTAATTTTTGTGAACAAAAATTCGTTCAACATGGCCCGATAACGATCGCCATTGACTGTAACGGTCACTCCTTGCTCATTTTCGAAGAAAAATGGCCCAATTATGCCTCTGGACCAAAATCCTCACCAAACAGTGACTCGTTTTGGGTGAAGCGGCTTTTCAATGCATGCGTGCGGGTTTTCTGTGCCCCAAATGCGACAATTTTGCTTGTTTACATACCCGGCAAGATCAAAATGAGCTTCATCTGAAAAGATGATTTTTTTTGGCAAAATCGGCATCTTCTGTAAGTCGATCGCAGGCCCACTTAGCGAAGCAAAAACGCATTGGATGGTCAGTTGGCTTCAACTCCTGAACCAATTGGACTTTGCATGGCGTCATACCAAGGTCTTTATGCAAAATTCGTCTCAATAATGTCTCCGAAATGTTCAATTGTTGAGAACGACGGTGAATTGATGTTGATTTCGCTTCACGCACACTTTCTGCCACAGCAGCAATATTCTCGGGTGTACGCACTGCTTTTGGCTTTTCACGCTTTGGTTTATCGATGAGGATGCCAGTTTCTTTCACTTTTTTCACAAGATAACGAACATACGGAGCTGACGGTGCTTCTCTTCTTTCAAAATCCGTACGCAATTTTCGCACACATTCTGCAACATTACCATGATTTTCAAAGTAATGTCGCAATATTTCCCAGCGTTGTTCAAGCGTATACACAACCATATTCGTTCAGCGGAAGGATAAAACTAATTATCTGTCAAATCAGACATGAGCTAAGTGTTACCATTCACAAAATAAGCACTAGTTGAAAACAAAGTTAGATGGCGGATCCGTTATTTGCCAAAATATTAGTTAGAGTTCGAATAAAAAGAATATCTTACTTTGGATTTTGTCACTTATTTAATAAAGTCACATAACAGAAAATTTAAGAAGACAAAAATTTCATATATTCGTATGAGAAAAACACCAGCTGCTAGAGTAGCCGCTTTAGTAGCTGCTTATGCTGTTGTTCGTTTGGTTCGCAATCGTGTCGTTTGTTGTTTTGCTGCTTTTGTTGTGGTTGTTGTTATTAATATACAGTAAATCAATTAAGAAGTCCGACAAAAGTGTTTCACCATTTTAAAATTGAATAAATAACAAGGAACCATTTTTAATAAATGAAGGAATGCGATTTTTTGAGCTTTATTGTTTGATTAGTCAATAAACAAAAGCTAAAATTAAAGAATTCAATTTAATTTTCAAAATAAAAATCAAAGTTTGAAAAATAAGCAAAATTTACATAAAAAAAAAACTCGGATATTATATTTTTATAGAATATTAATGTGTTTGAAACTAATTTTTAATATTTTGTCGGCAAATCTTTGTCTTTTCAATCGCCTTGGCATAGATTTAACAAGATTTTTGCAGACCGATGGATCGATTTTGGTCCATTCTTCCATTATTGCTGTTTCCAAGTCCTTTTTGTTAGAAATCGTGTACTTTTTCAGTTCGTTTTCTAAGAGTGCCCATAAATGTTCTTCAACATTAATGTCAGGTGATTGTGGAGGCGTTTCGATAACATGAGGACAGTTGTAGCATACAAAGATATTAAAGGTATGTATTTTCAGTTTTACAGATATCAACAGTTCATATCAGGTCAGAAGGAAGGGGTAGCACGCTTTGACTCGCGGCTCTTGCTGGGGTGGAGGTTGTTTTCCATCTTTCCGATAAAAATACCCAAACTACGAAATTATTACTTTAAATTAGCGTGCTGAGGAAGGTGGAAAAAAAAGGAGAAGAACGGACACAAGAAGGCTTATTGCTTTTATAAAACTAGTGTCAAGAAAAGAATTTGTTTGTTGTAAAGATGGTATTACAACAATACCTTGCCCATCCAGCCATGATCAGAATTTATACTAACTACAAAGAGTGCTGATCCCTTTAACCATGTCAGACTACTGTCGACATGCAGAAAATCAAAATAGTTTTAGTTTAAGAATCCATTAATATTATTATATTTAACATATATTCCTTAACTCATGATGACAAGTTTAGATTTCATTGTATTATATCTAGTTTTATCATTAACACAATTTAAAGCAATATAATAAAATGGTATTATTGTATAAAAATTAGGGATTATAAAGTAAAAAAAATCCTTAATCAAAGTCGATACTATGATAATATAAAGGTAAGTAAGCAAAAGTAAAAAAAAACCCTAAGTGGAAAGAAAACCATTATTAAAATTATTTAATTAAATTGATGAATTATAAAAAGCGACTTATAAAAAGTTTTTATTTCGAAAAATTCGCAAAAACAAGCAATCAGCAAAGATAAGCAAACTAAATAAATGTGAGAGTGCAAAGTTTGAATTTTAGCTTACCTTTTTGAAAGGTTGAATTTTAGTTTAGTATAAATATCAGAAACATAGAAAAACAGCTGCTTGTCATATAAATAAATTTCAAGTTCAAGGTTACTTCAAGAATGACCTTGGGCTTTTTTTCTCTACCTAACCACTCTCGCTTTCACACACATTATAGAAAAAATATATTTTAAAGAAAATTATTCAAACTAACATGCTCTCCTTATTGAGTGGCTTCTATGTTTCGAGGCTTCCACGAAGAAAGATCTTTCTGCGCTCTGTAGACTCAGTCGCCAATAATTAAATTGCATGCTATATTTTTATACTTTTTTTATAAAAAACTCAATTTTAAATTAATTTTTGCTTTGAACTTATTCTTTCACGTATTTATGTTAAAAATTAATCTAAGTTTCCCTTTCTTTTTGTTTTCTTTTCACTTAGGCCTTACTCTAGTGTTAACTTTCTATTTATAGGTTTTTTTTATATGCACACTTTGATTATATTAATCCTTTCTTTTTTAACACTTTTGTTGAACATTTTTGTTCGCACATAAAAGTAATATAAATGTATATACACTAAATATTACTTAGCTTGTTGGAAGCCAATGTTAAAGACGCGATTACCGAAAACTAACTGCTCACCACGTTGCTCACTAATCCAAGTTTGGTGATCATTAAAATACTGCTTCAATTATGTTGTCTGTGAGAGTCGTCATTGCACTCAACTGCACCTAAGATAGCATGCGAGAGATTTACTGCTTGCCTCATAAATTTGCTTCTAAAAAAAAAAAAAAAAAAAAAAAATAATAACATCATGAACTGTAGAACGTAGTCTATTAACCATTTCACCAATATTGCGTACCGTTTTTCCTCACATTATAATATTTCATAATCAATTTTCTTATTTCTATCGATGTTTGACCTCGTTGCCGTCCCATTTCTCTTCAATTTCATTCACACTTTTAATGAAGAAAAACAGTAAATTGCTTTAAAGCTTAGGAGTGCTGCCACTTGTCCGAGTTCGTTTTTGAGGCCTTATTTCTTAATGTTTTTCTGTTTGTATTTTTTTACTAGCTAATTTGAAGCTTAATTCTACTGCTTTTGTTTATTTGTAACTTGAGAATGCGACTTAAAAAATATATATGTACTTTTTATTTATAGAATGGTTTTTTATATTACCGATTTTGAATTATTAATTTACTCTTGTCCGACTTCTTTATTGATCTTATGTAAAATGTACAATGTACATTGTACATATATTTTTAGATGCTAGAATTAGATGCTTTCGTTTTTGTAGTTCGTTATTGGTTTTGTTCATTTTCAGAAAGATAAATGCAATAGAGAATTCAGATGCGTGTAGCTTATTACTACGCAGGTTTGCGCATGCGTTACTAAGAATGCGTTATTCTTTCAAAAACCTATTTATATTTTAAATACCATAATAAATTGGAATTATTTTTGTTTGGAATTATTATATTTTTTCCATATTAAAGATATATTTTGTTAACTAAAATTGTAATTTTAAATTACTTTTAAAATATACATCTTTATATATAAAATTCTTCTGTACCTGGCTTTGTTACTGAACTTCTCCTAAACGGCAGAACCGATTTTGATGAAATTTGGTGCGTGTGTGTGCGACTGGGCCTGTAGATGGTGTAAGTTTAAAGTTTGACTCGGTATTCCTCGGAAGGAAACTTAAAAAGCCATTTTTGGTGTTTAATATTTTTTACACAACAAATATTTTTATCAAAGTTTTTTGAAAAATAAAGAAATTCGTTAACGTTTTTTTTGGAAAATTATAAAAATTAGAAGGGAAACGAAAATGAAAAAGATTGAAATACGATTGGACGGACAATTAATCAAAATTTTAAAAAAATTAATGCAATCCTTTATAACATGACCGAATTATTAACTTTCAAAAACAGTACTTTAATTTTTGATTGAAAAAACTTTTAAACTTTTTTAGGAAAAAACATAATTTTGGGTTTCCCACACTGTCGGAAGCAAAAGCTTTACAGTGGCTGTGGATTATTGATTAATTTTTGAAAAATGCTTTTATCGCGTATTATATATCTCACGTTTGTTATTAATGGATTAGGCTAAAAACATTTTTAATATGTTTTTAAATGTATAACGTTTTGGCAGCAGTGGTGATAAAAAACGAATTATTAAAAGATGAAGAGAATTTTTATAGTAAACTCTTCCTTAACTAGATTTGTATATACATATTTTTATTTCAAATTTTTATAATTTTATGTAAATATATATATTTATGCATACATTTTTGTTGAAAATGAAACCAAACTGTTAGGACCGGAAAAATTCCGGGGTCCCGGGATGTCATCATCATATCATTCAAACTCTTCATATGCTGGTCAAATGATGATTTTATTGCTTTGCAACATTTTAATTTCAATTTTTTTCTTGGTTTTACACACCCAAAACAGTCTTTATTCCTGACCAAAGTTTTTTTGTTGGCCAAACTTCCAAGCTATGGAATCTAAATAAAATTCAGAAATTTGTTACTCGGATTTATTTTGCCAACGCAAACATAGGTAAAGTCGAACAAATTTTTGGGCGTGGAGATATTAAACATGCTAAGGGTCATTTTTCAAGTTTTTTTTTTTGGGACACTTGCTGTCGTGAGGCCCAAAATATGATGGATAAGAAGCACCTTAATGTGTATTAGTGTGTGTATCTACGCGAATGCTTCGAGTATTACGTGGTTGTTTGTTCTCTAAACGAACGGAGGAGAGTCTTTACTTGAGTTCTACCTACTTCCGGCTTATGTTGTCGTGCGCTGCTCCAAGCTGCTTTTGTGTTATTTTATAAAAGGCCATAAAAAGTTGAGGAAAGTTTTAAGTTTATTTAGTGGCTTATCTTAACTTCGCTTTTCGTCGTTTAGATAGGAAATTTCTATCATGCTTCTCCAATGGCTTAGATTGTTTGTCTGTGGAAAGCTTAAAGCTCTTTAAATGGTTTCACCTTTATCGCTGTCGGGCAGAAGAATATAAAATGTGTGCAGAATTTTAGCGTTGAAAGATTAGGTGGCAAAAAAATAAAAATCTGCGTTAAAACAAGGTATATCTTTATTCTGTATTGTTTCTAGAAAAAGTGTGTGTTTTTAACTATGTAGTGTGGTTAAACAAATTATTTATGTTTTTAATTTATAAATTATTTAAATATATTAATTTTGTTTCACTTTCTTATTAGAAAACATTTATTGTATCTTTTGCCGACATTTTTTTTACAACACAGCCCTACAATTAAGACCATTTTGTTGTACAGAGTAACTATCGTATAATTGGGAAGCTGGGGGCTTGTCTTAACGGGTAAGTTGCAACATGTCAATTCCTTACTTACATACTTACTTACTTGGTGCTACAACCGTATGTCGGTCTTGGCCTCATCTAAGAATTTGCGCCAGCAAACAAACAAACCGGATTGTTTGTTGACACCTAGTATTTCGTCTTATCTGCATTCACTGCCAGACCCATTCGACTTGACTCTCTTTCTAATCTGGAGAATGCTGCACTGACTCGTGCGTATTATGGCCAATGATATCGATGTCATCAGCATACGCAAGCAGTATAACACTCTTGTAGAATATTGTGCCACTAGGTCTCATATCAGCAGCTCGGATGATCTTCTCCATCATTAGGTTGAAAAAATCGCACGATATGGAATCACCTTGTCTAAAACCTCGTTTGGTAACAAATGGTGGGGAGAGGTCCTTCCCGATTGTAACTGCGCTGCTGGTGTTGCTCAGTGTCATCCTGCAAGGTCGTATTAGTTTTGCAGGAATACCAAACTCAGACATGGTGGAGTACAGGTGCTTCCTTATTGGGCTGTCGAAGGCGGTTTTGAAGTCGACAAAAAGATGGTGGGTGTCGACTTGTTTTTCTTGAGTCTTCTCCAAGATTTGTCGAAGCGTGAAAATCTGGTCGGTGGTGGATTTTCCAGGTCTGAAGCCACACTAATAAGGTCCAATGAGGTGGTTTACAATGGGCTTCAATATTTCATATCTTTCGACAGGACCTTATATGCGATATTAAGAAGGCTTATCCCATGGTAATTGGCACAAATAGAGAAATCGCCTTTCTTGTGGATTGGTCAGAGCACACTGAGATTCCAATCGTTCGGAATGCATTCTTCCGACCATATTCTGCATAGAAGCTTATAAGGTCGGAAGAATGCATTGGTAAGCTTATATGGTAATGTCAATTCCTTAGTTGTTTAAAAGTATTTTAGTGGGCTCAACGTTTTACCAATAAATTCAACAATATATTGTATTTGTAAATATATCTTTATAATATTGTGAAAATATTGATTTTGTAGCAATAAATACATACATTTAAGGAAGTTTGTCTTGTGTCAATTGTGTCAAAAGTGTCATTATTTTTGGATATATCTTAACTCTTCGTTGCATGGGATTGCACATATGCAATTTTGAGTTCGTTGAGATGTAGCGTACACACTGTGTTAATACAGGGTCCGCCAAATAACTTTTTTTTTGAAAATTCCACCACTCCTTTCTCATTTTGGAAGAAAAATGGCCCAATTATGCCTCTGGACCAAAATCCGCACCAAACAGTGACTCGTTTTGGGTGCAGCGGCTTTTCAATGTATGCGTGCGGGTTTTCTGTGCCCCAAATGCGACAATTTTGCTTGTTTACATACCCACCAAGATCAAAATGAGCTTCATCTTAAAAAATGATTTTTTTGGCAAAATCGGCATCTTCTGTAAGTCGTTCGCAGGCCCACTTCTCAGCGTTGTTCAAGCATATACACAACCATATTCGTTCAGCGGAAGGATAAAACTAATTATCTGTCAAATCAGACATGAGCTAAGTGTTACCATTCACGAAATAAGCACTAGTTGAAAAAAAACGTTATGTGGCGGACCCTGTATTTGTAACGTGATTTAAAAAAAATACTTAGACCTTTTTTATTAGATGTTGCCTCCTTTTGTCAAATTGATGATTTAGCTTGTCCGAAATATTGAGTCGAACAAAGTCTTTCTTGATCGTAGAAAAAATAAGTGAATATTTTTAATAATTATACAAGGAATATAAAAAAAGTTCAAATGTAAGTAATATTCTAGAATATAGGTTAATTTTCGTTAAGCTTAATAATTTTTTGTGCAATGTAACAGGAATTTCATAAAATTAATGGAATGTCATGCATTTGAGACATTTTGAAGTTACAAATATAAGCTTATATTGCAGATTTGCAATACCATGTATTAAAGTTTAATTACAACTGAAAACTTTTGTAGGGCCCTACTGACGATAGAATTAAAAAAATGTGATCTGAGACATTTCAAATATCGTAACATTAAAAGAGAAGTACGCGCTCACTATTTGGAACGAACAATATTTTATTCCACATATAAGAAAACCAGACAAGCCATCTAATACTGACAAGTCAGATTTAAGAAAGGTCTGTTATTCAAATACTTCATAATCGGTGTTATTAGGCACCTGTTACAGGAAACACTCTATTACAGGAGACGATGTTAGTCAATCAATTTGAAGAAATTTTGTTACGTTCCACAAAATGTAAGTACAACACTAAGATAATTATTATACAACACTGCCACTAATGATTTAACTAATCAAAAAGGGAATACATTCATTGGGTACACTCCGTAGGAATTGATTTCCGAACTCAGAGTGTTCCAATATTAATGAAGAAATCTCGAGGAGTGTCTGTGGAATATGTAGCCTCCTAGAATGATTTTGAAGTATATTTGATTTCATAAAGCGGTTGTTGATTTGATGTTAAACTATTATCGTACAAGTCCTGAGATCATATCTGAACGACTTGACAACAAATTTTGTAAAAACATGTGCATTGAGTGCCCGAATATTGTTTCGCAATACGACAAATTAATGGGGGAGTCGATTTGTTAGACTCATTTATTAAACGCTAAAGGAAAAAAATACGCCCAAGAAAAGTGGGGTATGAGATTTTTTAGTAACTGCACATTAGTAACTGCATAGCTATTGTACAAGTGTTCAGAAAAACAAAGCGGTAATAGAGGAAATATAACATTAGCCAATTTTCGTTTGCAAAGTAGGAAAGCTATCTACAAAACTGGGAAGACCTTCAGAATCTTTAAAAAACCTTGAACAAAGGTGGAAGCATCATAGAAGTTTCCTACAGGCTCAAACAGAAGTTCGGGTAGACCGTTTTAATCACTGCCCACAATGGGACAACAAGATTGGCTTTTATCCTATCTTATATCCTATTTTAGTGGAAGATCCCAACATGTTAAATTTCAGGGTACTCTATCTAATAAGATTATTGTCTCATCAGGCGTACCCCAAGGAAGTCACCTCGGTCCACTTCTCTTTAAAATATTTATTGCAAATATATCTGAAGTTTTGTATGATATCCCACATCTCATATATGCAGACAACTTAAAAATGTATTGTCATTAAATCAGATGTGGATACAGTTTTCTTACAGAGTAAACTTGTATTCCTGGAAAACTGGTGTAATCAAAATAAGCTTTCTCTAAATGAAAATAAATGCTATGTTATAAGTTATTCCCGTAAAAAGGAAATGCTTTACAGTAGTTTTGAGCTAAATGGGGTTGAACTTAAAAGGATCAATCACATTGCAGATCTTGGGGTTATCCTAGATTCTAGGCTGCGCTTTAATCTTCACTTCGATCATATCACATCCAGGGCAAACAAGCTTCTCGGATTCATTAAAAGACGCGCAAATGAATTCAAGAACGTCTGGGTAACTAGAACCCTATATTGCATACTACTGCGTCCAATTCTTGAATATTGTTGCACAGTATGGAACCCAAGTTTTGCAGTGCATAGTGATAGAATAGAATCTATCCAAAAACAATTCTTACTTTTTGCCTTGAGAGACATGTACAACCCTCGGGACTATAGAAACCTGCCACCATATATGTTCACAGACTGAAAGCCATTAACTTAATGCCGTTGTCAACAAGAAGATCGCTACTCTGTTCATGTTTTATATTTGATGTCATAGCCTGAAACATTGACAGCGAATATATTTCCAACAAAGTAACAATTAATGACCCAATAAGGAGAACTAGGCCTACAAGATTTCTATGTGAGTCACAGCACCACACTACTTACGCTTTCAAAGAACCAATTAACAGATGTTGTATGATATTTAATACTATCAGCGAGCACTACCTACCACCTTTGTCTAAATACATGTTCAAGCGTACCCTCTCCAATCACCTCTTTCCACCCTAAGCATCTATCCTTATCACGATCACCAATGACCATCCATGCCTCTTTAACTGTTTTCTATTAATTATAAGATAGCACAGTAGCTTAATAGCCATATTTTCAACTGCTTTGTATAAAATATGTAAGTAATAAATTCCTTCTGTTTTTTATAAGATAGCACAGTAGCTTAATAGTCATATTTTCTACTACTTTGTATAAAATATGTTAGTTATAAGTTCCTTCTGTTTCTTTTTTTTATCTCCTTTTCTGTTTGACGTGTTCTTAATTCATGTCGTTCAGGTGGGCGGATTACGCCCACTTCGATTAGCATGTCTTTGTACACCAAAACAAGGTAAGGGGTGAGGAAAAAAAATAAATAAATAAATAAACAACCTGTTAGAATAAGTATATTCCCTTGCTTGGCCAAATAAATAAATAAATAAATAAAGATTTTTACATGCCAATTACCAGGGTGCAATGGTTACACTTATATTAGCTGCTCAAAATGTCAGAATAGGCTTTGTTTTAATCAAGTTAGAAATTGCCCTATGATTAGAAACGATTAGAAACGATTTCATCATGAATAATTTTTGTACCTAATAAATTGCAATTAACTTCGAATTTTGACACAAAAATCCTTACAGATCAGTGTGATATTCTATATATTTGTTTACTATCCTGTGTTTAAAATTGTCTTACTTCGTTCCTATACATTGCAGAGCATCCAATTTCGTTTATACATGCTCTAATCACAAATAATAACACAAACATTTTTATGCACAGGGAGAAAAAGTCATGTAACGTAGGGTTAAGGGGGCAACACTTGTATGACTGTCCAAAACAAAAAATAAAATTACGGAAATTTTTTGAAAAATAATTAAATTTAAATGTCCTCCATCCTCGGTGACGCATGTGCGACATCTTATCAAAAAGTTTTTTATTACCGCCTGGAGGGTTGTAGGGGGAATTTTCCTCAATCATCGTTGGAATGGATTGCTTTAAGCTTTGTGTTAACAACCGCATCCCCTTCTAGTTGCTAAATTGACTTGTTACAAATATTGTTTTTTTTATAAAAATGTGAAATTTTAAGTTGGTATTTGGCTTGGAATCTGGGGGCGATCCTTTACAATGTAACATGTCTGACTGTCTCAACCTGGTGAGACCAGCATAATCTTTGTGAAATCGCCTCAAGTCAATTCAAACCTCCACGTGGTGTTTCCTGGGCAACGTCAAAACTGACAACCGTTAGTTTGGCGGCTAATCTGAGCGGCGGGCCTCCCTAGGCTTAAAATAGGTTGTGCGTCGGGTTTGAAGCCCACCCGTAAAAACCCATTCCAATGAAAACTAATAAGAATAGAAGAAAACTGATCCCCAAATCTGATGACGACTTCCGCAAACGAAAAACTGATAATGATTTACGGATATGCACCTGGAATGTCCGAACCCTTAATTGGCAAGGTGCCTTAATTGGTGGAAAGATACAAAGCTGATATCACTGCTATCCAAGAAATGCGAGGGAAGGGACAGGGTTGCATTCGGCATGCACCCTGTGATATCTACTACAGCGGCCATGCGGAGAAGCACGAGTTTGGATGCGGATTTGTAGTTGGCAAGAGACTACGGCCCCACGTCCTGCGATTCACACCTGTGAACGAACGACTTGCCATAATCCGCATCAATGTTAAATTTTTTAATATAAGCCTAATATGTGCGCACGCTCCGACAGAAGACAGGGACGATGAGATCATGGAAATTTTCTACAAGCGCCTTGAAATTGCTTACGAGCGCTGCCCCCGTCACGGCGTAAAAATCGTGCTTGGTGACTTCAACGCTAAGGTGGGCAAGGAAAATATTTTTGGTCCAACAGTCGGAAAGTTCAGCCTCCACGACAACACCTCCAATAACGGAATGAGACTTATTGACTTCGCCGCAGCATGAAACATGGTCGTAAGTAGCACTAGATTCAAGCATCTCAATATTCATAAAGCCACCTGGATGTCCCCTGATCAAAAAACCAAGAATCAAATTGATCATGTTTTGATCGACGGAAGGCACTCTTCTAGTGTATTGGATGTACGCACGATCCGTGGTGCAAACATTGACTCGGATCACTATCTTGTTGCAGCGCATTTTTTCGAAAAAGGCCATTAAGTTCTATCGGTGACATTTCGTCTGCGCTTTGTTTGCGCAGTTACGAGTCCAGAATATTTGGTTGCAATCCACTTAATACATAAAATATTTTTTTTACGTCAAATCTGAGGACGCAGTTGTGAAAAATTAATAGAGGTCTAATAGAATGCTGCGAACCAGAGAATAGCCGGAGTGCATTCAAATGGCGTTTCGATTCTCTCGTCAATAAACGAGCACCGAATGTGCTTCCTGCATTTCAATTAATGCGCAAATGTATGTTACCAATTGCTGTTGATACGAATGCCAAGAGTGTGAGAGCTAGCGATTACGAACGTCTGCGACACAAGAATGTCAAACAAGGTAAGACATGAGGAACAATCGCCAAAAGAAAGGAAAATCCATGCTTTTATGCTCATTCGCACAAAGGAAAAATATTAGTGGCAGTGTTGCATTTTTTTATTCTGCGAATGTTGTTACCAGACACAAAAAATGCAATATTATATAATAAGATTTAAATAAGAGTTATTATCGCACAAGTTGGCGAAAAAATATGTCAACAATCAACTTCTATGCTAATTCGACTGAGAGGTGGATAGCAGGAATTTAATACGATTAATGTGAAAATTACTTTTAATAATATAGCCAATGGTATAAAAAAAATTTGTTTGAAGCCATAACCTTTGATTGGAAAGAGATATTGGGGTTATTTTTTCATGTAAATTATTTTTGAGATATTAAATATTTAAATAACATTTTGGTATAAATAAATTTCGCCCAAAAAAATCATAGGGCAAAAAACCAAGACAAAAACAGTTTAACAATTTTTGCGTAAATCTGGACGTTTTTTTGCAAAAGAATGCTATGTCATATAAAAGGTAGTCAGGAATTTTATATAATAGTATAGATGATTCCCCAAATATTTCGGCTATAGCGGTAGCCATCCGTGAGCTGGAATGGTTTAAAATCACCTCTAAAAATCAAGTTTTTTGTAAAAATATTGGCTGGTGTGGTAGTTTAAAAAATATAAACGGCCAGAAATAATAGTTATGAAAAAGTTCTTCCAATCAGCATCAACAAATGTTCAATTTTTGCATTCGGATCAATGAAAATGCTGTGCATTTATTAATTATTTAATTACTTATCAATTATTTTTAATTACATACAAAAAACATAATTATTTCAAACGCTATTCTCACTTTCAAGATATTGTAGGGAAGGTTTTGAGTGGCTGCAATTGATTGATTGATTCCTGGTCAAAATTCTTCATATTGATATAATTTAAAACTAAAATATAAATTATAAAATAAGCACATACTGAAAAATATTGTAAGAAATTAAAAGACAAAATACAACTTATGAAGATATTTTAATTTTAAAAGTTTTGTATAAATCACATGAATTAAATTACGAGCTTTAGATCAAGTAAGTTTTGTATTAATATTTTGAAATAAAATATTTCAAAAATATGTATGAAAAAAAGCATTATCTTTTATCCGATTGCATACATTTCAGTTGTTGATGCAGATAGGAAGAGTTTTTCGGCATATAATTTCTGGCAGTTTATTTCTTAAAACTATTACACCAACCAATATTTTGACAAAAAACTTTATTTTTAGAGGCTATTTCAAACCAGTCCATCACACGAATGGCTATCACTAGAATCGAAATATTTGAGGAATCTTCATAAATGCTATTGCAACCAAGGATTATTTTGAGGAACTGACACAAACAACTTAACCTTCAGCCTTTAATATTCATTGCACAAAGATAAAATATATAATAAAATATAATGAGTTATGTGGCGAATGATACGAATATTTTATTAAATATTCTTATAAAATATTTAATATAATTTTTTTACAAGATATTTATATTGTATCTAAAATGTAATTTTATTATATCTTATTACGTATTAAAAAATATTTTTATTATAGAAACAATAATACAGTTGCATATCATAGAAAAAATAAAATAAATATATTAATCACCAGGGCTCGTACTTTGATGACCTAAGAACTGACATAAGTGACATAAAAAAAGCAAACAATTACATAAAAAAATAAAGAAAAAAAAGCCTTAAAAAAACATTACTTAACACGTATTGCTGTAAGAAACTTAAGTAGTTTGCAAAATAAAGTTTCTATTAGTTTTAGGATGATGATGTGAAAAATCTGACTAAACTAACGTATACGTGTGATTTCACAAGTAGGGTGGATTACACCTAGTAGCACTACATTCAAAATTATTTTAAGCATAGAATTAGTGAATAAAATTAATAAAAAACTATTTACAACTAATAAAAAAGGTCTAACTAATTTCGAATTTAAAAATTTTTAAGATTTATACACTTGAGTCCTTATAATTGTGAGTTTCATCTACGGGTGTTTTTATAGGTTAGTAATCAAGGGTTAAGCAAACTCTTTTATATATTTAACTAATTTTTTTTTTCAGTTTTACTGAATCTACTATTAAACATAACCGATTTAATTTAAATGTAACATAATTTTAAATTGTCCATATTCGACGCTTTTGATAAATATCACAGACACCTATTACTTCGATCAAATCATATTCTACGCCTTTCTTTGACTTTTCTAACATATTCTGGCACCAAGTTCTTGTAGAAACTTCGCAGTTCTTACACCCGAAATTAGAGGTATTTAATTTCAAAAACAGATTCGTTTAATATGTAAACAATTTAATATAATTTAAGCACATATTTTCCTCAGTGCATGTATAAATATGTTTATATTTTTAAAATATCTATTTTCGTTGCTTTGCTTAAATAAATACTTCTCATCCTGCTCAAAACCGAGCCATTGAATCAATTTTGTATGTTTCAATTAAAATAAATAAAATTAAATTTACTTTTTTCACTTCGACTGTTGAAATCGGTTAAGAAGGCCTTCAGAAATCCCTATGGAAATAAAAAAAATATTTCTTTTTTGCTTCAGTAAGCCCCCTCCCCCCTTATGAAATACCTATCTACGGCGTTGCTTGTGCTTATTGAAAATTTTGACGACTTTGAAAAATTGATAGTGGTGTGTTCACGAAAATCTATCTGCACAAGTTTTCAAATCCTCAAATGCACACGCAAGCGCACTAAATAGTGTATACCTTTAATGTAAAAAAGTTGGAGGCAGTTTTGATGTGAAGCAAAAGGCAACACTGATTTTGACACAAGCAACTTTACTGAAGGGTCGTTCATAAACTACATTACCAATTCTTAGCACTTTTTTACCCTCCCTCCTCCTTCGTTACTTTTCGTAGTGCATTTCGAAACCCCTCCCCCCACCATAAAGTAACGTGACATATGAATTAAAAAATTAATTGATATAAAACTATTATATTATTGTAAACAATAGCCCTTAGAATTTTCACTAGTAAGTATTTATAATCAGTGAACCTGCGCTGTTAAATGCATAAATCATTTGTAAATCATAAAATCATACATATAATAAAACTGTAAAAAAAATCTGTACATTTAATGTTATTTGGAAATTTTTTCTGCGCTGAACATTTTAAAGGATGTGGATTCGAAAAATAAAATTTTTAACATTTGTATCTGTCTGACTGTCTGTACGCACATCACGTGAAAATTTCTGGATGCATTTTCCTTAAACTTGAGATTTGGATTCCTTACGTCTTTGGTCGGGACATAGGAAACATTTTATCTCAGAATTCTTTTAAAAATAACACCTCTTTCATCTTTCAGCTTAAAAATGATGATATCGTTCAGATAAAGTAAAGTTTTCCTTTTATTCTCATATAAAACTTAATAATTCAAAAATATGCTCACTGTTGACACCAATTCCATTTACACTTATGATGATGTGACACTTATATATGATGATGTGCTGGGCTTATAAAAATACATCGTAAATGAAAAAATTAAAATGAATGCATTTACATTTTCATTGTGTTTTAATTATTTTTCTTTTAATTCACTTTAAATTTAATATATTGATGTAGGTTAAGTCATTTAAATCGTCTTTGTATTTTTTAAATTGTAAAATTGAACTGCTATTATGAATCATAACTTTATGTTACTGCGCTTGACATAAGACTTTACTCTTGTTAGAACAGTCGTCACACAATAAACTAACAAACAAATAAAACAGTTTTCGGACTACCACCACTTAATCCTAGCCATCAACTATATGTGGAGGAGTTTAAAAAAGTCTAATCCCTAGATAGAATATATCTATACTCTATCTGATACTGTAAATTTTTAAGGACAAATGAAGTATAAACTATAATACTACACACCTAAATCAACACACTCACGCATTCGGTACTAGAAGCAGTCGTGGCGAGATGCAGTCGAGAAATCACAAAACAACGCTACTTATGTGCAGCTGCTAGGGCCTATAATAATTTATCATAAATAATTAAATAGTCGGGTAATGATAATAAAGTAAAAGCCTTTTCCGTTTGTTTGACACCAAAAACATTCTCATATCTTGAAAACTATAAAAGGTCCTTGCACAATAAAGTTTTGAATCAATTTTTAATCTTATTTCAAAAAAGGTCCAACAAATTTCTGTTTCTTAAAAGAACGGTGCAATAGTTAGTTGTTTTTGTCGTAAAAAATAATAACTGAAAATTGCATTTTGTATACTCTTTTATATGACGTATCTTTTTTAAGAAAAAACTGTTTCTGTTTCACACAAAGTTTGATGCTGTATTAAGAAAAATATAATAGTACCCCCTTTGATTTTTGTAATGATTTGAATTTTCTTAAACATGTTGTTTTTATAAGTATTAAAATATGCTTAGCATTCAAGACTAATTTCTGGTTTTTTTCGCGGAGAACAAATTACAACTATTTTAAATTTTAACTACTCAAATGATAAAAATTGGTTTTTCTTAAAAGACATATTTTGCACATTTTATAACACACTCTTGCAAATCCTTCCTATTTTTCAAGATAATTCAAATAAAAACCGAAAAAATGAAAAAAAATTTAAAAATATTAACATTAACAGAGTAACAACGGGTTAATATCAGCAAGTCTTAAAAAATATTATATTGAATTTTTTTTAATTTTTTACCCCTCCCCCCTACCCTTACTTATCGTAGTGCATTTCAAAATCCCTTCCCACCCTTTAATTGGTAACGTAGTTTATGAACGACCCCTAACATGCGCGAACTGAAGAAAGGCTTAGCCGATGAAATACAAACAAATTAAACACGTACATGTGAAAAAAAAGCAGCACACGTACATAGATCTCGTCTTTCACGAAACCGGTTTTTTTTGCATAAGTTCGTAACCAAACTACACACTATATGGAGTCAAACTAGTAACGCAACTGGTAAATTGTGTCGAAATATGAACTAAGTAGTTTGATTTGAACTAGTCAGTAATATAGTTATTTTGATTTATTGCTCGTTAGTCTTACACTGGAGTGTAAACATCAGTTTAATTCACTCTTGTAGAGCGTATCGGTGTGCAATTTTTCGTTTACCTCACTTTTTACTGTAGTTTATAGATTATCCTAATAGTTTTCAGCAACTGCATGGCGTGCATTTTCAATAATTATTTGCAGTCGTCGTCCTGTTGCTTCCCCAAATAACCCCTAGATTTTGTTAATGCAAACTGTTTATGCTATATTAAGCATTTGAGTGTCCTTCATAGATTTAAGACCACGTAAAACTTCATTTTTTCAGCACATCTGACTTCGTTTGTAATCGAGTTTTATGAGAATTTCCTTTTATTCGCTGGACTGACATCTTCTATTCAGACAGGATTTGTTTTAAAATTTACACTAGATTGTTTTTTTTTTTGAGTTTATGCCATATTTCAATGACTTGCATTTTTTTCTTTTTGTTATTTTTTACTGTTCAGCTGTCTGTAGGTTTCTGTCATGTTATCCCAATGCCATTTGTTTGTCCATGCTTCCCGTTGTCTATTTGTCTATCCATGTATATAATATTTGTTTTATATTTTTTGCTCGTTTTCGTTAGTGTTTGTATTTATTTCTCTTTATTTTCGATTTTCTTTTTTAATGAACATTGCTTTTCAATCAATGTGCAAATATTAAATAAAGTAAACGTCCCTGAGAGCAGCAGCAGTAAAGTTCCAGACATGACGTTGCTGATTGTCAAAGAAAGTAAAGATTAAAGACATTTATTGCAGTCTTATATAAATTAAATTTTTTTATGAGTTGAAATGGGTGCAAGTCAAAAAATTCATGCTTCAGCGGTAATAATTAAAATTTTCATAATTTTCTTTTACAAAGTTTTTACTTATTCTGGATAAAGTCCTGGAAAGAAGGCGTAGTATTTGTTAATTAAACTTCATGAGCATAATTTCAAGGTATAAATTTTTTTATTCATATTAAAGGGACTAAATTTTTTCAATATTGTAACAAAGTTTGTTCTTAAAAGGAGCATCTCTCACCTCATTTGTAACATTCTATTCATCAGTGTCTTCAAAAATGTATTCAGCATATACATATAATATGTACAACTAAGAATTTTCAATACTAAATACCAACAAATTGTTCGTACTTTTTCTTCATTATGTCATAAGAACATTCAAATATAGCTGAGTAATGCTAATGCTTAAAATTAGCAAATGTCAGCTTATTGTCAATATTTACTATAACTTTGAACGTTGCTGAGAGCGTCAAGCTTATGAATAATGCTTTGTCAGTTTCTGAATAGGTATTTATTTACTTTGACAGCTTTGCGTGAATCAATTAACGCCAAAGTTGAGGTATTTCTTGAGTGCATTTGTGGTTAGTAAGTTTCTTGAGTGCATTTGTAAAGTTGCAAGAACAAAATATGGAATAAGTGTAAAGAATTAAAGTTTTTCTATATAACCTTGTTGTTTATTATGTTGATTTTATATGATTTAAATACAAATTCGAAGTGTTTGATAGTTTAAATCATACTTGATTTTAAATACAAATTCTAGTTGTTTGATAGTTTAAAACAGAAAAAGGCTGAAAATATATGAGCAAAATCTAAAAACAACTTCAATACCTATGCTTTGTTAGTGGAAGACTTCCAACAGACTGTTCAACTCCATAATAATAACATAAGCATGAAAACTAAAGTAAAGCAAAAACACAACAACAAACATGAAAATATGAAATGCAGTTTTTCTACTAAAAAAGGGTTTTCTATAAAAAGAATTATTTTTTGATACATTAGTAATATTTGGAATGTTGGCTATCATTAATGTATTGCGATGATATTGGATCAACTACGCCCAGAACCACCCTTTTCCAATAACTGAGAGCCTCCAAGAAAACCATTTTTTAATCAAAAAATTCAAACATTTAAATATATGATATATTAACAATGTGTTATAATTTATTTAAGGATCGTTTTATTTTTTTTATAGCGGCAGAGTTTGCCTTCGCTATAGACTGCAGTGTTTGCCGACTTGAACTATGTCCAAGGCAAACAGAGACGTTTAAAATAAACTGAACAAGGCAGAGATCTGCCAGCTTGTGTGGTTAATTAAAGTCTGATTTATTGTTGGCCATCTCGGCTCTTTTATAACATTTTTACAAAACTTACTTAGTAGTCTTAATCTATGGTCATACTTCTCTAGTTAATTAATATAATTATAACCTATGTTGCGTTTCGTTCTTGCATATTGAATTTGAATCATCGAAAGGATTCAAATTACATATTTTTGGTTTGACGAATGATAATTTGGCACGGTCAACAATATTGAGTGAGTAATAAAAATATTCGCATGCACTGAGTGCAGCACACGCCGATAATGCAGTGCTAACTTATTAGTCACTCAATATGTTGCTGTTTATAACAACGAAACTTAGGGTCGGCAGTGTGTATAACGAGAGCACACTACAAATGGTTTCATCTTGCGAAAAGTTGGTTGCACTGATAGAAGCAAAAATAAATTAACTTCGCCACTACCATCCTTGTGTTTCTGGTGTAAAATTTGCGTGGGTAGTTTTCTACCCATTGGGCAATGTGTTTACATTTATTGAATACGACGACATGTTTTGATTTATTTCTGCATTCTAAGTAGTTTTTCGAGTTTTTTGAATTTTCATTAATATTGATAAGCATAACTAAACGATAATTTACAAGTTCAAATTAAAGTTGAAATACGGGAACATAAATTTTATTTGTGATTTATTTTTAGTATAACATGAGGCCACAAATGGCATTGAAAGTGGAGGAAATAACGCCGATTTTAAATTCGTCCGACGAAGGAAATAAAGTTGCCAATGTTGTTCATCCATCCGTCAGAGTTAATGTGACATAAATGCCACTAGAAATACATAGATGAGGTTAATGACCATGAGGAAATTAATGATCGAATTATTGAAAATAATGCACTACTTTCTATGGATATATTAAGTATATATTAAGGATATATATAGAGGTGGTGGCCTATTTTTCGAACATATTTTCCAATATGTTTGGCTTATTCCTGGAAATTGAATTGTGAGAAGGCAAAAAGTAAGGACAGCAATCCGTTTACACAGTTGGAAGCTGTTAGAACAGTTACTCGAGCTCTTTTTTGTGTAAGAGCATCTTTTATTTATTCAATGAAGCTTTATAATTTCTTTTAAATAAACTTCTATTCTACAAATAAATATTACCTTTTGTCCCAATATACAGTCATGTGAAAATAAATAGGGACACCTGTATTTTTATATTTAAAGCTGCATGAATTACATACAAGTGCAACAAATATAGCATTATTTCTCTAGGGTGGTGGTTCTTCTTGATAAGGCGAGTATTAAACTTTATGCAGTTTCCTCCCACATTGTAAAACTTTCAAGATACAGGGTGTTTTACGGTTTTGGTACGGGTTTAGTATTATTGGTATAAAATCTATACTACTCACCATAAAATAAAAAATAATATTTTCTATTTTAGAAAAAATATCAACTTTTTCATCAGTATATCAACCACTTTCGTGTGATGTGCTATAGCGGAGCTAAAATTTTGAGATTATCTAACGAAATATCAACAAATTTTGTATCTTTTCTTTTAGCGGAGCTGTTATCATCCAAAGTTTGAATTTAGAAAAGAACTGTTTAAGTGTATTTTAACATGAAAAATAGTGATTTTAAATTTTGACGATTACAGCTCCGCTAAAACAAAAGATACAAAATTTGTTGATATTTCATTTGATAATCTCAAAATTTTAGCTCCGCTGTAGCACATGACACGAAAGTGGTTGATATATAGATGGAAAAGCTGATATTTTTTCTAAAATACAAAATATTATTTTTTATTTTATGGTGAGTAGCTTAGATTCGAAATCAATAATACTCAACACGTACCAAGACCGTAAAACACCCTGTATCTTGAAAGTTTTACAATGTGGGAGAAAACTCCATAAAGTTTTATACTCGCCTTATCAACAGGAACCACCACCCTAGGGAATTAATACTATATCTGTTACACCTTGTATGTAATTCATGCAGCTTTAAATATAAAAATACAGGTGTCCCTATTTATTTTCACATGACTGTATATATCAATTTTCCTAGTGAACTATGGTCCCAAATACAAATTTTCACCAAAACTATAAGGCACTACTGTAAGGAGATGAAAATCGTTATGAGAGTTTACAAGGTTTCTGATTTACAATCGGATGTCAAAAATCAAAACGGCGGATTCAATATGGAGGTAAAAATTGGAAAATATCTCTTGTTTTTATAATCGCTGATTTTGTATCTGATGTCTTAAGTCCACAATCCTAAATGGCGTATCCAATAAGGCAGCATAAATATTAAAATATCTTTCGATTTGCATAAACATTGATATATTGGATTTTTTTTTAGGTCGCTGATTTTTTATCTGATATTTAAGATTAAAAATTCAATAGGGATTATAATTCCATTCATAACATCTATTCATGTATACAATTTCTTTGATTCTTTAATTTTTAAAATTGAATTTTTTGTGACTATCAATGCAATTCAGAATGCGAAAATAAAATTAATGTCTGCATTCACATTTCTTACACAAGATTTTCTATATGAAGGATGTTATTACAATTTTGACTCAGATTTTGAATTCGAATACTATAATATTGTTCCTTCGTAAAATTATGATTTTAATAGAAGGCTAAAGAGGCTTTAAGTGCAATAAAGTGGATTGGCTCAGCAGGAGCATTCACTAAGATTTGCCTTATTTTAAAAGCTTCTAATGTATTTTGTGAAGTCTTATTCAAAGCTACAGCCAAATCCACTTGACCTCTTTTACAGGCTGCAGTGGAAGTAGCGCGAAGCAATAAATCCACGTTGTTGCGTGCTTCTTCGATAGCTCCGCAGCTTCTCTTCTTTGCGTTCTATTTGATTTTTTTTTTGAAGGGACTTACGGATTTTTTTTAGTACTTGCTACGGTGAAGTCAGACTTTCTTAATTCTATGTACTTTGGAAAGAAGCCATTCTGCATTTTATTTTAGGAACATATCCATGCGTCAATAACTTTTCTCCCATCTATCACTTAAATTTTGCATATTATTCTTGTCTGCCTCTTAGGGCGCGTTTATAGTGGCGACTTGTTGCTTTGCCGAACCGAACCGAGAGGTAAAGCTGAAAAACGCTACACACAAAATCATATGAAATAAGCTCAAAGTACGTATAGTGCCAGCCGAGCAAGCAGCTTAACGACATGTGCGCTGGTTTTAAGAATGCCTATTGTTGCTTTCTCGCTCGCTCGCAGGGTTTGCATGTGTTAAGTTTTATTTTACACGATGCTTACTTATTATTTTCTTTAGATTACATAAAAAAGAAAAAGCAACAAGGAAAACTCCAATAAAATACTTTAATATGTTTTTTGTTTTTGCTGCTGCGCCTTCTCTTCGATTTTTCATGGGATCAAAAAAAGTGGATGAAAAAATAAAGTTTTTTTTTCTCATTTGTTGTTGCAAAAAAAAAGCAAAGTTTAATCAAACCAAAAACAACAATAACAACGAAACTTTTTTCTGTAGCGAGCTTGTTGAGCCTTTGATTTGGTTTTCTTGTGTGCAAAAGCAAGTTTGTTTAATGAGCTTCCGACAACGGCAACGCAGTTTGTATTTCTTTTTATCTATGTGCAGCAAAAAGGATTGAAAAATGAAGAGACAAGAAAGAAACAAACATTTTTGAATTTTTCTTGTGTTTACTTATTGCAGAAGATCTTTTCCGTTTGTTATCATTTTTGTGTCAGTACGAAAGGTTCGAGTAAAAAAGTTGATCATCCTATGAGCGATTTGGGAGTGCTCATTGAGGAGCAGTGGAGTGCTCCTTATTGATCCAAGCTGGGTGTATTTTGTGTTCTCTTTTTACATTGCATGTCCTAGAAAGGGTAGCATATCCCAGAGGATGCTAAAACGAGCGATCAATAAATCAGCAAACTAACATTTATTTTTTTTTTATTTAGGTTTACACCGAAAGCTAGGCTTCCCTAGCTAAAGTAGACTGCTCTAGACCCTAAGGTGGCGAGGAAATTGTTTTGTCAAATCGTGAGATTTATAACGCCATTACAAAGTACGAATCGTTTTTGGTTCTATTAAAAAACTGTATTTTAATTGCGTCAGCCAATTACCGTTAGCTGTTCGCACTTCACGACCTCTGTATTGAAACAATACGAATCAAATGAAAGTAACATTTAAAATATTTTTTTTTCACAGATAATAATGATAGAGTTTCCTAAAAAGCACACGCTCCACTTTATGTTCTTTTTTTTCATTAACTGCTCACCAATTGATCTTATAAAACAGTAAAGGAACACAAGGTCACAAGTCCTCTCTTTTTGATCCAATGAAGCAGCAAAAGAGCGTCCCTTGTTGCTCCTCATGGGAGCGATCGCATATTTTTTTTACTGGGGTTGGTTGACCATTTGAAAATTTCGGTGTTAATCAAATAACATTTTTGCTATTATGGATATTGACCAGCTAACAAACGAAGTGTACACTCTACGACCATTGTGGGATTAGACCAGTAAACAACACTAAGATCGGTTTAAACTTGAAATATTATGGGATCATATGACGGCCACCTATAACATAGCCAATAGAAAATAGTGGGAAGCAAATATCCCGTATTTCCTTGATACAACACACGCTACCAACAAAGAAGAGCAACACAGGCCTGTAGCCAGACCAAGAAGACAGAGGGGGCAGGCATGAATTTTGGGGGGGACAATTTTTTGTTTTTTTATTTAAATAAAAAAACAATTTTTTAACATGTGAAATGAATACATTACACATATTTATTAAAAAACAGTTAATTTTAAAATATTTACATGGATATGTAGATCTTTTTATACATGAGATTAATACATAAAAAATAATATAAAAATTAATTCAGGACTTTGTAATAAAATGAAGGTAAAAATACAAGATTTATTTAAAGTGGCTAGAAATATAAGAAAGAGTAGCGAAATAGGCTAACATATGTATAATAGCACATTTTTTTCTGGAAAAATTCTACACTTTTTCTGACCTCTTCAAGAGTTGCATTTTTCCGTTCTTTTCTAAAAAAAATGTTGACCTCAAAATAAACCGTATTCTTTTCTCGAAAATTCTGACCGCAAAAGTATAACAAATTCAGAATTTTCTGACCTGTAAAATTCGGCGGTTCTGCATTCTGCTCTCTAATACCAACATAATATGTAATACCAACATAAAAACAAAAAAAAAAAATAAAAAATTTTGACAGTAATATTATATGCTATGACAATTGTGAGAAGCAAAATGTTCCAATTTTAAAAAATTTTTTAAATTTAATCCAAAACAATTTTGATTAAATTGGTTACTTTTAATAAAATTTAACAGCTCGATGAGTATTTTTTAAAAATTCCATGCAGTACCGCACTATACATAACCTCAATCGTAAATAAATCAGTATTCAAAACAACAGTGCAGCCAATATCAAATTTAAAAAAAAAATGTTGCATTTTTTCCGTTCTTTTCTCAGCTCAAAAGAAGTCAACATTTTGTTAATTCAGGTCAGAGTCTAAAAAATTCTGCATTCTGTGAGGTCAGACTTTTTTTAGAAAAGAATGCGCTATAAGACATTTTTTAAGTAAAACATATAAAAAAATTAAATTAACCCGCATCCGTCGTGTGCGGATTTATGTTTTCAGATTTATATGTTAAAATCAAACATGCATGTTTTGTTTTAAATCTTTTGCTTTTGTAAATTTTTGCTGAATTAAGATTTGCAGTTTTTTCTTATTGTAAAATTAATAAACATTCATCATGCATAAAAAAAATTTAAGAATTAAAAACATTTCAATGAATTATATATTATTTTTGTATCTGCATCAAATTGGTACACAACGCGTTTTCATTTCTAGAAAGTTCCTATGGATGCGGGTTAAAAATTATTAAAATTCAAATATTATTTTTTGGTAGCAGATGTTGGCGACCCAGTAGAAACTTGAATTTTGCTAAACAAATTTCATATACATATTCAAGTCATGAATACGGTGAATGTGTATATTTTTTGTTATTTTAAACTAAACTAATTTTAAAGCAATAAACAAATATATCAGCAAAATGCATATTAATTATTCATCTAAAGTTTTTCATTGTCTGATTTGGCCAGGGGGGCAAACGGTTGTAGTAGGCGGGCATTGCCCTCCCTTTCCCCTGGCTAAAGGCCTGGAGCAACATGAAAAGAAATAAGCAGACAAGAATAGGAAATTGCGTTTAGTTTCTTCTTACGGTTATACGGACCGTATTACACGGTCAATCATTTTGCAGCAATTAGTTATATGTGTTTACAAAATAATAATATTTTGGTCACTGAAGCTATGAAAGAGTCTGTGTAATGCATACAAACAAACATTTACTAACACATATAAATGATTGATGCCAAATGATTGAGCGTGTAAGGTCCGCATTAGGCCAAATGTCTTGCATACAGAAAACATGAAAAAATAGTTAAAAAAACCAAACTACCTGGTTAAGAAATTCGTCGATAAGCAACCGCAAATGAATTTTACAAATTTCCTTATGTGCGCTTTTCCCTCCCATTTCCTCTCACAAAAGCGTAAATAAGATTTGTTTATTGTTACTTCTTTTACAAAACCGCACAAAAATTCGAAACAAAAACGCAACAACATGGCAATAAAAAACAACAGAAAACAACAGCAAAAAAATCAAACAAGTGACTTGAAGCGGCTTGGAGTACGTTTCAGCTGAAGAATAGAATCGGCTAGTCTTGGGTCAGCAGCTGATGTACGTATTTTAATATGCGTTCTTTGTACGCACTTGTAAGCGCGCACTATACTTACTACCAGCAGCTTTTAGCTTGACGAGCTTTCAGCTAGGCTCGGCAAAGCAACAAGTCGCCACTACAACGCGCCCTTAGTACCTACCTAAGGTACTGTATACGTTGGAAGTAGTTATTTTTACAATATCCTCTGATAGATGTCGGACACAACTGATGACTAAAAAATTAGACTTTTTTAAATTACTATAATTTGAAATCTATTACATCGAATTAGTATGCGCTGGTTTTTGTTGCTACCATGGATACCTAATTTATGTGCGTAATTTTTGTTTTTGAGAACTAGGTATAGTTTTCATTAACATGCCGTCGAAGCAACATATCCTCTGCGAGCGCGTTGTTCAATTTTATAAAACCAATAAAAAGCTTGGCAAAATGCTTATGGTGAACCATTTTAAAAGCGAAGGTATTCCAAAATCTTTTTTATATAGAATTCTGAAGAATATGGAAGTGAAAAGAAAATGATTGCGTGGTAGAATTCCTACAATAATGAATAAAAAGACTCTGTCTAATCTTAAACGTAAATGTAACAATTCGGATAACATAAGTCAACGTGACGCAGCTGCTGAAATGAAATGCGATCAAAGTTATATTTGCAAAACATTGAAAACACTTCAAATAGTGTCGAAAAAAGTCAGATCACCAGAGTACACAGTTGAGCGAATGTCTACCATTAAATCACAATGCCGATGGATGCTTCGAAATTACAGCAAAAAATCTTTCGTCTTGGAGGATGCAAGTTATTTCCCGCTCAGTAAATCTCAAGTGCCTGGAAATGATCGAGTTTACTCAAATGACGTTTCTGAATGTAATTCCAATTTGAAATTAAAGTTCAAGCATAAATTTGAACCAAAGTTTATGCTCTGCATTGCCATATCCGAAAAAGGAATTTCAAAGCCTTGGTTCAAACCAAGTGTGCAAGTCCACTTAACCAAGAAGTATACCAGAAGGAATGTTATGCCAAAATGTTGATTCCTTTTCTGAAAGAGCATCACTCTGATGACAATTATGTCTTCTGGCCTGACAAAGCATCATCACATTACGCCGTAAAGACGCAGGATTTCTTAAATAAGGAAAAAGTAAATTTTTTACCAAAAGAGCGAAGTCTCACAAACTTGCCTCAATGCAGTCCAATCAAATATTTTTTGGAAATTTATGCTCGATGGTATACAAAAACAATTGGAGAGCAAAAAACTGTCAGGAACTCGAAAAAAGAATTCGTGCAAGTATTCACGAATATTTTTTGCTATATGTATATCAGAGGTATCCCAACAAAACTGCGCCGTACGGCTGATAAAGGACCTTTTTCAACCATACATTAAGTTTGTATTAATCTTCTGTAGCTTACACAAAATTTTGTAATAAACATTTATATGAAAATAAAATAAATTTTTTTATGACGTTCTTAAAAAAGTCTATTTTTTTGTCATCACCATGATTCAATTATTATAGGTTGTCCATTCGTTTGACAACACCCGTAAATTTGTAAAAAAAATATATTCTCTCTAATAATTATTGCTTTGATAATTATTATTGAAAATTGTTTTCAAATTTTGTTGCGAGCCGTTTTTTTTTTCAATTAATATATAAATCGCTACTATTAAGTTGTAATTATTAAAATAAACGTGGTGTATTGGCAAAACAGTTTATTTTTGTGATGAAATTCAAAAATATAATGTGCCAGTGGATCCAATAAGCCGTCAGCGGTGTGAATAGATTTGCACAACAAAATATTGAAATTAGTTTTTTAAAAACTTACTTAAAATTTCTATCAAAACAAACAAGCAGTGCAGAACGTAGTAGAAAAAGCAGCAGTGAAATGCATCCTCGGGTATTTAGTACTGCGAAAAAGTATGATATTCCTGCAACTGATTACTTTGATGGCATTAAAAAATTACTCTTTTGCTCTCCTCTTCAATTTTACGGGTGTATATCTTCATTCTTCTGAGTAAACGTCAAATGAATGGACAACCTTTAGTAATTGAATCATGGTCATCACCAGTTATATCAGTAAATCAGACATGAAAGTTGTTTGAGATAAAGAGATTATTTAATAATCGCAACATTAAACTTTGCACAAAAACTCAAAATTGTGTGAATTTTAATGTTTACAAAATTTTACGAGTTCCAAACGTTGCCATTTTACACCAGCTCTACAAGAAGTGTAAAATTTCCAAATCACTTTGCTCACTTTGAAACCAATTTGTTTTTTAAACAAAATGTTTATGCAATGATATTCACATATAAAATAACCTTTATCATTAATATAATTTTCCAGTTTTTTTTTATTATAAATTCCACGTAATTTTAAATACTTTGAACTTTTGAACAGAATTAAAAATTTTTCATATGTACTTTTTTTCCTTAACTCGTCAATTCCCAGTGTCACCTCTAGGTGACAGAGATTGAAGAATTTATTTATCATATAAAACAAAAAAAATTTGAAAAGAATTTACTATTACAATAAAGTAAATACACGGTAGTATTTATATTTTTTTTTTGCAACCCTGATACATACATCATCTGTCTAATTATTCAATTGTCTCAAACAGTTTTGAAATTTTTGTGCGTCGAAGTGGTTTTGAAACTTTTTTTTATTACAAAAATGCCAAAAGGGTAAGAACTGTAATATTTTTTTTTTTGTAAATTGTTGTTATTGAATGTAACTTGTAATAGAAATGTACTTGTAATAGAAATAAGTCGTATTCTTCTTATTACCATATTAAGTTATAAGTATAAATTACGCCCAGTGTCACCTGTAGGTGGTGACACCCTCCTTACAAAGAAAATAAGGGATGTACTTTTTTTTTCTTATTTTTCATGTTTTAAATATCTAAACACGTCAATTAACACAAAAAAAAATAATATTCTGCCATCAGACAGAAGCATGGGAATTGACGGGTTAAAAAGTGTAAAATTTTAAAACTGATTAAATAATTGTTTGACATTTAATACAAAAACAGAGCACGCCATGTTGATCTCTAGATAGAGATGACAAAACAAACTTTAAAAATCGAACTTTAAAAAAACTTTAGTGCAATGACTAGAATCCCTGTAGGAAAATCAACTAATATAAAACATACATGGGCATACTGCAGTAAATATTTACTGCATTACTAGAAGCAGTATTCAGTAAACTTTTACTGATAATGAAATTCAATTTGCATTACCAGTAAATTTTTACTGATTACTGGAGAAAATTGCAGTAAAAATAAATTTTTACTGATTACTGGGAAAAAATTGCAGTACAAATAAATTTTTACTGATAATGAAATTCAATTTGCATTACCAGTAAATTTTTACTGATTACTGGAAAAAATTGCAGTAAAAATAAATTTTTACTGATAATGAAATTTAATTTGCATTACCAGTAAATTTTTACTGATTACTGAAAAAATTTGCAGTAAAAATAAATTTTTACTGATTACTGAAAAAAAATGCAGTAAAAATAAATTTTTACTGATTACTGAAAAAAATTGCAGTAAAAATAAATTTTTACTGATTACTGAAAAAAATTGCAGTAAAAATAAATTTTTACTGCTTACTGAATAAAATTGCAAAAATAAATTTTTACTGCAATATTTTCAGTAATCAGTAAAAATTTATTTTTACTGCAATTTTTTTTAGTAATGCAGTAAAAATTAATTTTTACTGATTACTGAACAAAATTGCAAAAATAAATTTTTACTGCAATTTTTTCAGTAATCAGTAAAAATTTATTTTTACTGCAATTTTTTTCAGTAATCAGTAAAAATTTATTTTTACTGCAATTTTTTTCAGTAATCAGTAAAAATTTATTTTTACTGCAATTTTTTTCAGTAATCAGTAAAAATTTATTTTTACTGCAAATTTTTTCAGTAATCAGTAAAAATTTACTGGTAATGCAAATTAAATTTCATTATCAGTAAAAATTTATTTTTACTGCAATTTTTTCCAGTAATCAGTAAAAATTTACTGGTAATGCAAATTGAATTTCATTATCAGTAAAAATTTATTTGTACTGCAATTTTTTCCCAGTAATCAGTAAAAATTTATTTTTACTGCAATTTTTTTCAGTAATCAGTAAAATTTTACTGGTAATGCAAATTGAATTTCATTATCAGTAAAAATTTATTTTTACTGCAATTTTACTGGTACTGCAAAGTGCCCATCTATGATATAAAAGTAGTTGAATAAGTAGTTTTTTGTCAACCACAACTAGTTGAAATTCTGACTTTTTTCCAAAAAACGAGCTAACATATTTTGTATGGTTATGTTCGCTAAATAAGTCAATTGACTTTCGTCTGCATATGTTTTTAACTACTTGTTAAATTAGTTGAAATTAAATTATTTTTTAACTTTTTTAAAATAAATCAATTGAAAACCGCATATATTTTGCACCACTTGTTAAATTAGTTAAATTTAAACTATTTTGTAGTTACTTTAAAATAAATCAATTGAAAACTAGTTAATATTCCACTTACTGAAGATGAATTTAAAAGCATTAACATTTTAAATTTCTATACATCAAAGAGATAATTTATTTCATGGTTTTGAAAAATATATACATAAATTCATATTAGTGAAAGCTTAAAGTTAAGAATATTTAATGAAATAGCACGGCTAAATATATATAAACTAGTAATCTAATAAAAATTTGCTACAAAAACATGTCAAAATCAGATTAATTGCCGCCTTAATATAATTCAAAGTAGTTTTTAAACCACTTGTTTTTAAGTAGTTTCTTAATTACTTCATATATAATGCAATAAAAAAATATTCAAAATTGAAGTGGATGCCACCTTAATATAATTCAGAGTTGTTCATTAATTAGTTTATTTTAAATTAATTTTTTAATTAGTTGTTTTTAAAAACAAGTTAGTTTTTTCCTATAGGGATACTACCCAACAGTTAGTCGAAAACCATTGAAGAAAGGGAAAAAATATTAATGAATTTTTTTTTGACTAGACCCAAACTAGTCTAAGGACCTTGATTCACAAAAAAATATTAACGGGTTCGGGTACTGGGCCAAATCAAACAAACCCCATGCAAGTTCGACCAGAGCCTGGCGAATTGTTACTTCGTTCATTCTGAAAATACATTTAAACATTTAATTTTCTCATTCAGTGCAAAAATTTTGTTCAGTTTTTTTTATTATTACATAGCACAATTAAAATGGCAAAAATAACTTATCGTCGTAAAGAGTCAAAATTTGATGTAAGACATGTTAAAAATTTCTCAATAGATTCGCAACTGATTTGGCTTTTTGAACCATAGTGCATTATTGGCAGTCAATGACAATCGAGGCGAATACCAACGGTTTAACTACGACAGTGATCGATCAACAACGATGTTTAAAGAACAGCTACAACCACAACGTCAGCAAACGTCACTTTCGCGTGGAGAATTGCATTCCACGTGCAGCAATTTACGCTGAGTTGAGTTGGTACGAATGAAATAAAAAAACTGAAAAAAATTTAAAAAATTAAGGTAAAAAAGTTACTTATGTGTCACTGTTGCAATTTGGCCAAACCGCGATGACAGGCTGCACGCAGAACATGCCCAATATTGTAGTTAATTTTTTTTACATCAGCTGTCTAACAAATAAGTTGGCAGCAGCTCAGTCTTACTGAATGTAAAAAAAAGAAAACAACCCAGTGGTAAATGGACATTAGACTGTTTCAAAAAATTAAAATATTAATTTTTCCCACAGGTCAGGAGCTTATAATATCATTTATAAACACACAATGATTTTTTTATTGGGATCAAAAAAATTTTAGGAGTTGCTCGAAACGCTCAAAGTATATTTTGGGTCAGTAAAATAAAAAAATTTTGTAGAGTGTAAACTTTTTGAAACACCTCAGAATTCTTTTTTTTTAAGTATAACAAGATTAAGAAATACAATAAGATTTTTCGCCCCGATCAACCACATATTACTTATAGTAAAATTTATAAATAAATTTTTTTCGAAAAACTTCAACTTCTCAGGACTGGTTTATCTGGGATCCTTTCCTAATGAAAACAAAATATAAGGATTCTGAGGATACACGTGCATAAAAGAAAATTTTTAGATCACAACTTAATTTAGTGATTAATTTTTTGTAATTTTTATCAAACAACAGTATAAGGAAAGTATTTTATTAAACAAACTGTGTTTTTTTTTATTAAAAAAGTTTTAAATACTATTTGAATTTTTTTTATTAAAAGTGCATTTGTTTGCATTGGCAAATTGTGTTATGTTTAAATTTACAACCTTTACGTAAAGCTCCTTTTCTTCATCACTTTTTACAACTTGTCCATCAACTTTTGTCATCGTGCCCACAGCCCTTTCAGCTGCGTCATTGGTTGTTTTCACGTTGTTGATAACATTGCAAAAATGTATGTATTCCGTGTTAGCCTTCCACAACGATGGATCTACATCTAAAAAATTGGTTTTTATATATCTTTAAAAAGAAATATGCTTCTGCAGAATTCTTTAATCTTAAGAATAACACATCTTTCAGCTTTTGTTGGAATGTCAAATTCTTTCCATAACCTCAGCACTCCTCACTACTAACCTCCAACACTAACGATCCCCGAACTACCACGAATTGTTTGCTTTTTTATACGGTGTTCGTAAAAAATCACTAAATTATTTTTTTCATTAGAAGGAAGTTTTTTTTTCGTTAAAATTTGCATAAACTTTACCGACATATATATATATCTGTATTCGTCATTTTTATGAATGGTCTCACTAGATCATAATTTTCAACTGGCTCAAAGAAGGAGTCAATTTGAAAAGTCTTAGATACGGGGGCTTTCTTAGTGACTGGTGGGACAGTTTACTCCATAATACCTAACATTTAGACTTGTAACTTTATATTTTGATGTAATATAATGATAAAATAGAACGTCTATGAACCGACTTATAAAACTTTTACCGAAAAAATAACTCATGCAAATATTTTGGTGATATTTCATTGGTTTAAGGAGTATGACTGGTGGGACTGTCAAAAATACCTCACCTCCGCCTTTTGCACTGTTATTCGAGATTTTAGCCAGATGTCTTTTACTAAGCTACGAAATGATTAAATAGACTTCAACAGAAACTAAAAATTAGTACCAAGTTTAGTTTCTACAAGAAAATATAGAAAGTAGAAATTGTGACTGTTGGAAAAAAATCGTACGACTCGTTTACAATAAACAACAGCTTGACATAGTGAAAAAAAAACTTAATATTGTTTTTTCTAAATCATTTTTACAGATCGTATAAACTTAACTATTCTACATTTCGTATAGAATAAATTGAATATAATCATATCAATTTAAGAAAATAACTCATTTTTCCAATTCCGGTGGAATGCCCCTACGATAAATCAGAGTATTTTTTTAAATGATAAAAAAATAATCACCGGAGTAAGTTGTAGACCTAAAAATTATGTCAAATGCATGGTTAAGCTACGGAGCTTCAGAATCCAAATATAAATATTTCATCAATAAAGAATCTTGGATGCCCTAGTCCTGAGAATTTTAATATTTAAAAAAAAATTTGATTGCATATGTTACAATTGCTAACATATAGTTGGCTGGAAGAAGTATCTCATCGTGATTTCATAATAGTCTCATATCTAAAAAATAATTAATTAAGTTTTTTTAAAAAATTGTACAATCTTAAAAACATTATTTCTGTCATTGACCCAAAAAATTACTTAAAATGATACCGAAAAAATTTTGGTTTGTTTTTACACCTTTATAAATGATTTAAACCACTGAGGATCTTTAAGGATCTGAGGCTGCTTTATAAAATCACACGTGAAATGGCTGGTAAAAGACCCCGTCCAAATCGTTCAATCAAAAACTAACATAGTAACCTCCTTACATCTACCGAAGTTCAACTACAACGATTCAAGGAACACTTCACCGGGATACTAAACAATACCGACGGATTCGGAAACTATCCCTCCGACCTCGCCTATTGACAGTCGCAGCCACTTGCTGATATCGCTAGTACCGGACATTCCAGAAATTATCAAAGCGATAGGCACTCTAAAAAATAACAAGTCAGCCGGCCTAGAAAACATCACAGCGGTACTTATGAAATCGTGCCCTTCAACAACAGCGCGCATGGTGCAACCACTCTTTGAAAGCATTTGGGAAACCGAAACGCTTCCCGAGGACTGGCTACACCCAAAAAAAAAGGTTCGTACTATGTACAAAACAATTATTATATTCCACAAAGCTGTTTGTTCTTTTCAGCCTACGAACGACTTTGTGAATAATACAAATGACGATTTGTACATTGTACAAAGAAATGTTTTTTATATTTTACAAACGCTTTCGTTTCATCTACAAAGATACGAACAAATATACGAACGCTTCTGCCACCGCTTTGTATATTTTCAAAGAATGTTCGTTCAGTTCACAAATTTATACACTATAGATTTTTACAAACTAGCGTTTGTAGAATGTACAAAGTTACGAATTCAAAAATTTTTTTCATGCGGCCAACACTACAAACGTTCGTACTATGTACAAAACATTTGTACATTCTACGAATAGCCTCTGTTTGTATTTCTACAAAGATTTTATTCGTAATTTTATCCTAAATATTTTTTGGGTGTAGAGAGCCTCCTTGCGATAATACCTAAAAAAGGTGACCTCAGCCAATGCCGTAATTATAGAGGAATCATGCTCCTCTCAACTCCATCGAAGGTGTTAACAAGAGTCCTCCTAAACAGCATAAATGAAAAACTTGACTCCGCAATACGAAAACAACAAGCGGGTTTCCCTTAAAAAACGAAGTATCTCCCCAAAAATCATCCGTCTGGTAAAAGCTCAATACGATGTGTTCAAAAGTAGGATACTTCACAATGGCGCAATATCATCAACCCTCGATGTCTCCGATCCTATTTTTGATTGTTCTTGATGACACGCTCACAAAAGCTCTTGACCAATCCAACCGCGTCATTAGATGGACCAGCCACTTTGAGGACCTGGACTATGCTGATGACATATGTCTGATCTCAACAAAAGAGTCTGATATGCAAGACAAAGTCAACGACCTGGTCGACGAATCTCCAGCCTCAAACATAATATTACGAAAACTAAGGCTTTCAAAGTCAACGCCAGCAATGCCAATAGTAACCACATGGCAGGAGATGCGGTTATCGAAAATGTTGAATCTTGTCAATGTTGAATCTGAGAAGTATTATATCAACAGATAAAGGCGCCTCTGACGATGTCCGCTGCAGAATAGCTAATAGCTAATAATTATTCCTTAAATACAATGCAGATGTGAGGCCTCCAAAGTCTGTTTACAATTCTCAATAACATTTCCAAACATGGCCGCTAAAACACTGATGACATTTATATTACAAAGTAAGGGATGACGGGAATAGGTGTGCTGCTTATTAGGCACAAGATAGGAGATAACAAAAAACAGTTATAAAAAGTCATCACCGACAAATTTTTACAAGTGGGAAGCTAAAAAATTAAAGCTAAGTAGTGGAGAGAAAAAAGCCACGTTTAAGCCCACAAGCAACAGTTGTTGATGATACGATGGCATTGACCGCATTCAGCGCAGACAACAGTTGGCAACTGTTGTGTGAAAATTCGCTGAATGGTCGAATTTTGGGAGCGCTAACTAAAATTGATTAGGTAACGGATGCCATTTAATCGAGCGTACTAATTCTATGCTACATGAACACAACTGTTTGGTTAACTGTTAGATGCTGCTAATTACGCTGTTAAGTTAATAAACACAGTACGAACGCAGCAAATTTTAGTGAGAAATCTTTGCAATTGAATTAAATTTACATATAAATAAATTTAATAACTTCTGACGTGTAGAGTAGCAACACATTCAGAGAAAAACATCGCGAACTAAGATAGCACTACCATTAAAGTTTAAAACAGTTGTCTGCGCTGAATGCGGCCATTCATGTGTTTGCTGCGCTGAATATTGCTGGCGTTTTTGTTGCATTTGCTGAGTGTAACAAATGCGTGACTTAAATGTTACGTTAACGCTTACGCTTTTCTGTTATCTAAGCAGTGTGTATCTGTCACTCGCTCGCCCAACTGCAGCTAAATATTTTCTTTCCTTGTTTTTTTTTTTTCTGAACTAGTTTCCAACATTGGGTTGGTAAACAAATTGTGAACAAATTGCAAAGACACAAAAATTGCAAACTGAAGCGTAGGCTTGATTAAAAAAAATTATTTATTCCAATAAATGGAAAAAATTGTGTGACAGTAAATCAATGATAAAGTTAAAATGTAAGCAATTTATAGGAAAAAGAAAGCATATTGGTTGCCTTCCTTATCACATAACTAATCACCGATATGACAGAAATAAAGCTTTAAGCTAAAATTAATTGTGTAGCAATTCAATCCTAGATTCTATGATTTTAAATATGAGCTATTTAAATCAAGTACGATTTGAAAAAGGTAACAACAACAACAACTCCGTACAGAGTCAGTCACACAGTTGACGAGACAGACTGTTTCGGAAGAAGCTACCCTTTACATCTTCATTAGTCTTGAATGATTAAGCTATGACCAACTCACTGTTTAAGTTTTATATAATTTGACAATTGTTCAAATAAACTCATCTAAATCAAACATGCAAATGTAGTTGCTCGATTGGCCCGCGTGGTCCTTCATACAAATGTTTTTTTTTATCTTAATTTTTTATTTGCGTTAAGCTAAAAACAAAGAACACCTGCACAAAAAAACAGCCTTTATAGTCGGACTTTGTAGTCTAGTGGAGAGTGCGCTAGACTATCAACTCAGACTATTAACTTGGTTCAAAACCGGGCTCGGGCATGGTTGTTTTCACTTTCTTTGTTCTTTCCGGTATTTACACCCCAAAAATATTTAGGATAAAATTACGAATAAAATCTTTGTAGAAATACAAACAGATATTCGTAGAATGTACAAATGTTTCGTACATAGTACAAACGTTTGTAGTGTTGGCCGCATGAAAAAAATTTTTGAATTCGTAACTTTGTACATTCTACAAACGCTCGTTTGTAAAATTTTATAATATATAAATTTGTGAAATGAACGAACATTGTTTGATAATATACAAGCGGTGGCAGCAGCGTTCGTATATTTGTTCGTATCTTTGTAGATGAAACGAATGTGTTTGTAAAATATACAAATATTTCTTTGTACAATGTACAAACGGTCATTTGTATTATTCACAAAGTCGTTCGTAGGCTGAAAAGAACAAACAGCTTTGTAGAATATAATAATTGTTTTGTACATAATACGAAGCTTTTTTTTGGGTGTAGGAATTATATAAAACTAAAAATCCACAGCTAAATTGTGGAAAATGTTGAATTAAAGGACAGGAACAACTAAGGGCTGGAAAGGCTTGCCGATGTTAAGGCATAACACTAGCCTCGGCTTAAAGCAATTAAAATTGCCTTTCACGTCTGTTTCGCCTAATCAATAATTCACGTACGGTTCCAATCAATTCCTTTAAATCATTAATCTCTTTCCTTTCTCGTCAAAGACCAAACCTTGTTTGTATAAGGCACATGCTTTCGTTTTTTGATCTTTTTTTTTAAAAAAAAAACAAACTGCACTCGTTCGCTGTTCAGCTTATTTTCCAAAGCGCTTTACAACAACAAATGCATGCAAAGACAATAGGGGTATTATCTTTGTCTAGGATATGCCCGTTGCACGATGCAAGAATAGGAAATATACAATCCATGCACCACCGCAACAACAAAATACAAGTAAAAAAACCGTGCAATATTTGCTAAACTACAATATTAGTATACTACACTGAAACCCTTGTATACGGTGATGCTATGAATAATAGTTTATAAAATGCAACCCTGTGATTGTAATGAGAGAGAAGAGAATGAGAGAGCAACCAAACAGAGGGTGGAATAAGCGTGAAGCGCAGCTCACTATAGAGTTCCTTGAGCTGTTGATTTTACTATGCTAAGCTTAAACAACAGGGTGCTCTCCATCCATTTGATGTTTTTGTTAGGATTGTTACAATCCATGCTATCATAAAATTATGCTAAACATAGAGAATACCCTTAATATAAAAAAAGTAAAAAATGTTTGCTTATTTGTGTTTGAAAGCATTGGCCCGCGCTTAAAATTTGTTGGGCTCCACTGATCTAAATCATATGATGTTAAAGCTAGTGTCCGACCGAAACCGGAATTTTGGCTGAAACCGAGTATTCGGCCATTTTACAATATTCGGCCGAAACCGAAACTGGTTATTAATATGATAATTAAAGTTTTTGCAAATAATTTTTTTATTCAAAAGAAACAAAAGTACTTTCATACACATAAGAAAAAATGCAATATACAAAAAGGATAATTTGAATATTGAAGTTTATAATAATTAATTGAAGTTTACTTTAAGAATAAATGAGATAATTTTTTTTAATTTTCATTACAAAAGTATTGCATAATTTATATCTTCCGTACACACTCAAAATAGTATGCACCTGCAATGTACATTTTTATATTTCTAAATTTAATTAAATGACTGATGCAAGAAGTTTTTACCAAAATTTTCGGCTGGTTGTGTCCGAACTAGTGTCCGACCGAATATTCGGTTTCGGTTTCGGATACGGCCAGTTTCGACCATATTGAGGCCGAATAGCCGAAACTGGCCGAAACTGACAAAAAGGGCAGAAACTGGCCGTATCCGAAACCAAAACCGAATATTCGGTCGGACACTAGTTAAGGCAAAGGATTTTATTTTAGGTCAAGACTGAAACTCTACCTGGGATTTTGTCTGATCTTGTTGTCTCTTCCTTTTTACTATTCTTCTTTGGAGTTCAACGAATTTGCCGAAATGTACCAATGAATTGTGAAAGTTTTTTTGCTTCAGCTAGAAAACTAAGATAATTTTAATTAATTTAACATTAATTTAATTTTTTAAATTTAATTTTTTTACTATTGAAAATTAATTTTTGAAAATTAATTGTGATGTACTCTTTGAATTTGTACATGATTTTAATTATGAGCTATATAATCGTTTTGGTTTTTTCTTTATGTACAAACAAAAGTTTCATCTCAATAATATAGATAATATTATTATAATAATAATAATATTTACTAACCACATTCATTCATTACTTACATTTTGATTTAAATTTTTACTAAAACTCTATATAAAAACTGAAGCAGCTTATTTAAGCTTTTTATAAATACATTTTATCAGTAAGATTCTTATTTATAAAAAACTTTGCAATCATTACAGAAAATTTTGCAAGATTTTTATTTTAAAATGGAATAAATTATTGGATATATGATATATCAAAGTTTTTAATTTTATATCTTAAAATAAAATAAATACAATAACTAAGAGCTTGATTGAAATCCCTAAAAATAATTGGAAACCAGAGACTGATCAGACGTACGCTGAAGCTTGTTAGTTGAAAATCTTAAAAAAAAGAAAAAACAACATATAACGAGATGGTAACGATGTACGAAACGCAACCAAGCATGTTGACAACAACAGCAACAAATAAACTTGCGTCAAAAAATGTTACCCTCAAAAATGACAAAAGCAATAACAAAAAATCCATCCAACCATTGCAGAATGTTTTAAAAATAATACTTCATAATACCAAAGTTCTTTTGAGACATCTGAAGGTAGCTTATGATGATTTGTTGTTGTAATAACATCCATTAATGAGCCATGAAATTAGATACCATCACGAGCAGCAGCATCAATACTAGTAGGCCGGTTTTATAACGTGGGTGGTGTAGAAAATATTCTTATTTTGAGCGATGCAGAAAAAGCTGTCAGTTTAGGGTTCTTGAACCCTTAAGCCTCATTTCTAAAGGTTGAGTATTTGGTTGCATTCCCTGCAGTCATTGACCGAATAACTGTGTTATCACAACAAATTGCGAGACTTTAATGCTGAAACACTATATTTTTCACAAAATACATATTGCCAATTTTCTGATAAAATGAACTTTATATACTATATGTATAATGCGTATCATTGGAGTGGGCTTTGTGGCTTGCGGGGTTAAAATAAATTGTAATCCAATGAATTGTATATCTACATAAAATTGAGTTTTACTTTAGTAGCTACATTAACAGTATAAGTTGTTGTTAGAATGAAACTGATAGTTATTATTGAAAATTAAAGTTATGACATGTAAATATAGGAATAAATATTATGTAAAAAGGAAACAACAATTTTGAAAATCTTTTACTTTATTCAACTAAGGGCCATTTTGTTCACAGAGAGATAAATTTATCCCCGAGTTAATTCCATGATTTTTCCAGTTTTTCATTTGTTCACAGTGAGTTAAGCATTTAACTCTTCAAGCTGGAGATAAAAATGGTGGCGAGATAGCTTAACCCCAGAAATATTTAACTCGTGAAAATTGGTGAGTTAAGATTTTTAATTCGCTCTCCCCACTCTCATTTTAATATTTTTTATTTACTTGGTGTCAAAATATTGAAAATACAGATTTTTAAACATAGGGAAACAGTATTGGGGGTAACTGATTTCGAATCTGGTGTCAGAATTTTAAAATTTGGATTAATTTTTTATTTTTACGAATTCGGGGCTGGCGCGAACTAAAGGGTAAAAATGGGTCGCTGAATCCGAATCCGTTGTCAGAATTTCAAAATTCGAAAATTTTTCTACACATAGGGCTGCCACCTAAAAATGTTTTATTTTAAGAATTTTAAACATGAGGGAACAGTATTGGGAGGTTACTGATTTCAAATCTGAACTCAAAATTTTTAAATTCAAGATGGTGGATAGGGTTGCCACCTTAATATTCTACATTTTTACGAATTCGGGGCTGCCAAAAAAAAAAATGGTACACCAAAAATGGGTCGCTGAATCCGAATCCGTGGCCAGAATTTCAAAATTATAAAGTTTTGAAATAATAGGGTTGCCACCTAATAATAAGTCATTTTAAGAATTTTAAACATTATTTAACAGTATTAGGGAGTCACTGATTTCGAATCTGAAGTCAGAATGTTAAAATTCAAAATGGTGGATAGGGTTGCCACCTTAGTTTTTTGTATTTTTATGAATTCTGGGCTGGCAAAAAAAAAATGATACACCAAAAATGGATCGCTGAATATGAATCCATGGTCAGAATTTCAAAATTATAAAGTTTTGAAATAATAGGGTTGCTTTTACTTTTGAAAATACATATTATTAGGTGGCAGCCCCATTATTATAAAATTTTATAATTTTTAAATTCTGACCACGGATTCGGACTCAGCGACCCATTTTTGGCATACCATTTTTTTGCCAGCCCCGAATTCATAAAAATACAAAAAATTAAGGTGGCAACCCTATCCACCATTTTAAATTTTAAAATTCTGACTTCAGATTCGAAATCAGTGACTCCTTAACACCGTTAAATAATGTTTAAAATTCTTAAAAATACTTATTATTAGGTGGCAACCCTATTATTTCAAAACTTTATAATTTTGAAATTCTGACCATGGATTCATATTCAGCGACCCATTTTTGGTGTACCATTTTTTTTTTGGCAGCCCCGAATTCGTAAAAATGTAGAATATTAAGGTGGCAACCCTATCCACCATCTTGAATTTAAAAATTTTGAGTTCAGATTTGAAATCAGTAACCTCCCAATACTGTTCCCTCATGTTTAAAATTCTTAAAATAAAACATTTTTAGGTGGCACCCCTACGTGTAGAAAAATTTTCGAGTTTTGAAATTCTGACAACAGATTCGGAATCAGCGTCCCAATTTTACATAGTGTTTCTCCCAGAGTTGAATTCGCATAAATAAACAAGAAATTAGGAGGCAACTTTATCCGCCATCTTGAATTTTAAAATTCTGACACCAGATTCAGAAGAAGTAGCCCCCAATACTGTTTCTTCATGATTAAAATTCTTAAAAAAATGTTTAGTTGGCAGCCCTGTGTAGAAAAATGTTAGAATTTTGAAATTCTGACATCAGATGCAAAATCAGCGATCCATTTTTACCTAGTGTTCACTCTAACCCTCAAATTCGCAAAAATAAACCAAAAATCCCCACACATTTTTTAATTAATGAGCAACACTCTAACATTCCAATGGAAATCGATATAAACTGAGAGCGAATTTATGCTCTAAGCATAAAGCTGGGATAAAATGTGAACAAAACCACTTTTTTATCTCCCGATTTATACGCTTGATATAAAATTAACCTAGAGATAGTTATCCCCGAATTAAATCATATTTATGCCCTTTGTGAACAAAATGGCCCTAAGAAGACAAATTGCATTTAGAACATTATCTTCAAACGTTTATTATAAAAGAGCTGTTCACACTTTTTGTGTCACGGTTTTCATGACGTTCTTTTGTATGGGAGATAAGCTTCCAATAGGTTTTGTCATATTTCAAACTTAGAGTGCGTATTTCAAATCTAACCTTGTGTAATGTGCTAATTTTAAAGTTATGACATTAATTTTAGTACAATTTTTAAAAAATTTTACTGAATCGTTTTGTATGGGAGGTAGTCAAGGTCTTAATTTTATTTAATGAAATTTCGCGTTCAGAGTTTATTCGCTATCAAAACTTTTGTGAAAAATATCAAGCCATTAAAGTAATTTTTGTAGGCTTTGAAGATATTTCTCATATAGTCACTTTGTATAGGAGGTAGGCGAGATACAGTGGTCGGCATATATATTTTGACTAAAGTTGGCATCACATGTGCTCTCTGAATAAAATCTAACGGTGAACGATTCTATCTTATTGTGATTAATTATTATAAAAACATAGTGTGAGAAATTGAAATCTGAATAAACGAAGTCATTTAAGCTACGCTTTTCGAGGCAGTAAGTCGTTAATTACAAAAAGAAATAATTTCTTGGCGGCAAAAGTATTTTGACGTTTATGCAAGTTACGATTTGGTAATTAATATAAAAGTATTTAACAATTACTCAACTTATTCAAATGTATTTGTTTATTTCAGTTATTCTTAAAAAAATGGGGAAAAAATAGGAACTAAATGTTGAAATGAGCTGTGCAATAGTAGATAAGCATAATTGTGGTATTTCTGTCAAAGATATATTTTTTATTAAATTGATAAGTTTTTGTCATAATTTTTCTTATCTTTAAGCTTAGTTTTGCATAAAATTGAACTGTCTAAATAATTATGCCTTCTTTGAAATTTAGTTGTTTTTTTTAATATATTATAACAGTAAGTTATATTTGAAAAAATGTACACATTTTTGGAAAGATTTTAAGCAACTAAAAATATATTAATTCGGGTTTTCTTAAAATATTTTTAAAACTGAAAATATTGGCATTTATTTTTGCCAAAGTAATTATTTTTAGAGAAATAAGTTTTTGTAGTTTTTCAACAGATTTTAAAGTTTTCATACATTTATTTTGTGTGGGAGTTAGGAAAGGTTTTTATTTTATTTAACAAAATTTCACATTCGGAGTGAATATATTCACATTGCGTAGATTTTCATTACAAATCAAAAATATTCGGCAAATATTCGGCTATTTCTGGCAGAAGCTGAAGATTAAAAATAGACCGATTATACCAAATACAGAAGCCGAATATTCTTATTCGGTGGGACAGTAGCAAAAACCATACTATTTCTATGAAATGAAAAATTATAATGATAAAATAAAAACAATAAGGAAAGTTAAAGCTTATTAAGTGTATTGAATATATTTTATTGAGGTAATAATCCCAGTAGTTATTTTGGAGTCAAATGGAAGACCAACTTCTAACAACATCTAGCACAATTTTTACTTTCTATAAAATAGTACAAAAAACTTTCAGCGTATAACTAACTGTTCACTTTGATTTAATGTTGTTTTCTTGTAAAAATTTTTACTGACAAAAATAAATTAAGTCTGAACGCGAATTGTGTCAATTTTTTTTCATTTTCAAACAAAAATAAAAAATAGCTACATAAAATAAATGCATTATCTTTTACATGATGCACTTCTTTTTGTAATACATGCAAAAGATAAGAAATAAATGCTTTGAAACCAGTTTTAGATCTACTTAAAGACTTTAGCAAAAATTATCATTTTAGAAATGTTCATATTGGAACTAGTTTAAATATAGGGAAAAAGGAATGTTTTTGGGTACAATTGTCTTTTCCTCTGACATCAACATGAAAAAAGCGACAGTTCGATCAATGTAAAAGGGTTTTGTAGAGGGGCCAGTACTGGTCCTTTTTGTTTGGAACTGGTTCAGAGTTATTTAAAAGCTGGCCAAATTTTCTGCAGGGACATAAGAAAATGCAGATTTTTTTTAATAAGAATTTAAGTTTTAGGAAATAAATTAATAGTTGCCAAAAGGGAACTCAATATTTCAACTGAGCTGAAATCTGGTAAATCTGAAACCATACTCGTAGGCTGCATACGGCAGCAACACAAAAGGTGCTGGTTAGCACAAAGACATGTGAGTTTCAACAAGGAATGGCTTAACTTGGGGAAGCGATGTACACCAAAGTCAGATGCTGAGGAACCACAGTCGTTCTCAAGACGGCAAGGATTACGATGTTAAGGTACTTCATTGTTTTTACTAAAGTGGGTTGTATGGGACGTAGACGTGTTCGGGGGAGGACTAAAAATATTCTATACTGCATATCCTGGCATCCTTTGGTATAGCTAAATATCTATAGTACGTTTCATCCAATTATCTCAACTCCTTCACCTGCTGATGTACCTACACCTGTTCTAAAGGTAGAGTATAATAAGAGTCAACTTTGAACAATTATAAAAACTTATTTAGATGTAAGCTTTCAAAACGCCGACATATTTGTAGCTTTTTTGTCTCTTCTAACAGGATCTTTGTAAAAAGTCTTATAATTTTGGAAAAAACTCCAAAATTGTCGCACCGCAATTAAAAAAAAGAAGAAAATTTCAGGACATTTGATTAATTACACAAAAACTAAAAAGCGGATTGAAAAGTGAAACAAGTATTGTTGACGAAGAATTTTATTAACTTTAATTTTCTTCATTGCTTGTGAAGATCGTACAGCAGTTTCGCGAGATATCTTAATAAATAGCTGTGGAAATAGGCTAAAAATAGCTCAAAATCGACCATTTTGAACACAATAATTTTTTTTAATTTTGTTTCAATCTAGCTACTCCAAGGACACAGTTGTATTGAGGGGACTCCCCTTAATCCGGAAAGATCGGTCTTACCGCAGAGCCAAATTTGAACTACAACAGTGTAATAAGTACTAGTCAGGTTGGCGATATTAATTCCATGATTCCACATGCAAGTGTGTATCATCAAAACAAATTTTTTATCATTATATCTTTAACCCTTCCAAACATCATATACCAGAAAAAATGTCCTTTCAACATTTACCAAGATATGCCTAATATCCTATGAAAGGACTCCAAGCTCATGTAGAATCAAAATCAAATGAGAATGTGCACAAATTTCAATATTAAAAAAAAATAAGCAATTCTACCAGATGCCGTTGATTGAAATCTGTAATTTTGCAAAAGGGTGAAAATTGTCATACAGTGTTATTTATAAAATTTTCATAAAACAGCATGCACTTTGAATTGCAAATAGTTTTTGAGTTTTACTGCTGATGTCAAAATCAGCTTAACAACATTAAAAAATGCAGAAGAGTTTGTAACGAAGCTGCCGGTCTTCCGGCTCTATAGCTGAGGTATGCTCAGTCGTGTCCAGAATTCGCCACAAAATAGGAATTTTTGTTGCAGGTTCTTCCAAATAAGGCTTTATTTATAAATGTTTTAGATTTTATTTCTTAAAATATTTTATAAATGTTTTAGATTTTTATTTCTTAAAAATATTTTATAAAAAATTAAGGCGATGTGGTGAGCAATGCGGCGGTGATTGAGGTTGTTGACGTTCGACTCTCGTTCGAAAATGGGTATGGTGGTTGGCGGACACTCTGGTGAATCGTCGTTGTGGACCTTATGCCCTAACCGTGTGCTTCCTGTCTAAATTATTTCCCTTGCGACCTGACAGTGCGCCTATAAGCTATGTGGTCCCTTGCGACCTGACGGTGCGCCTATAAGCTATGTGGTCCCTTGCGACCTGACGGTGCGCCAATAAGCTATGTGGTCCCTTGCGACCTGACGGTGCGCCTATAAGCTATGTGGTCCCTTGCAACCTGACGGTGCGCCTATAAGCTATGTGGTCCCTTGCGACCTGACGGTGCGCCTATAAGCTATGTGGTCCCTTGCGACCTGACGGTGCGCCTATAAGCTATGTGGTCCCTTGTTTTTCACCTGTTATCCTTGTCACCTTTCCTTCTGAAAGTTCTTACTGCAAATTCCTTGAGCAGTTCTTTTGTTTGCGCTTCTTTTGTTGCGTCCGTCGAGATTTCTTCTTCCTAGTCCTGTAGTTCCTCTAGTAATGCCAACCGCTCGATTCGCCTGTCTGCCAGTAACTCCGTTGGTAATTCCAACCGCTCGATTCAACTTTCTGCTAACAAATCCTTTAGTTATGCCAACCGCTTGATTCAACTGTCTGCTAGCATCCCACTGTCTTCTCATCATAAAATTTATTGCATACCTCTGCTGGTTGATCGTAGCAGCATCGCTGGTAACTCGTTATATTCATGTTTTCGTTAACATGTTGACACCGCTCATTAGTGTTGCCCTTCTCTTCTCTTCTACTTATGCCCTCGTTGACATGTTGATACCGCTCAGTAGTTTTTGGCAACATATGCATTGTGTTGCTGGTCACCCATCGAAGTACTCGCGGTCCCGTTGGCGCTTAATCAAATGTTGCTAATTGTTGGTGGCTTCTCTATTTCGCTGTTAGCCATTCGTACTCATGTTTTCGGTAACATGTTGACATCGCTCAGTAGTGTTGCCCTGCTCTGCTACTTATGCTCTCGTTGACATGTTGATACTGCTCAGTGGTTTTCAGAAACATACGCATTGTGTTGCTGGGTCACCCTGGTCTCCCATCGAAGTAATCGCGTTCCCGTTGGCGCTTAATCTAATGTTGCTAATTGTTGGTACTCATGTTGCTCTTGGTCTTTAGCTTTGTGTATGCTATTCTTGTTGTTGCTTAATTTTGTCGCATTGACCCTTGTTCACACATATATATAAATGATGGTAAACTATTTATGTTGGCACAGGGTGCTTTGCTCGAAACTTATATATAGTTATTATAGTTATTTTAAGTTATTAAATAAATTATTAAATTATTTAAATTATTTCCATTTGTAAATAATAATTTCCATATGTAGTAAATGTGTTGTTCTTGCGTCTTCTTATGTGTTTAGGAATGATATCGTGTTGTTGTGTTTAGCATGTGCGGCAAAACTGGGGACATGTTTTGCCTCGTCACAAGTTCTACATTTGGCAAGCACAATGCTTTCTAGTCTTATAAAATACTTTATTGGAAACAAAAAAACTTTAAAACGTGGTGATTCGAATTCACTTCGCCACAATGCTTTTTAGTTAGCACTTTATTCACACAAATAAACACAAATGTGCATTAAAACAGACATATACCACTACTAATAAAGCCACAAAAACGAGCTTTTCTGAAATTCTCACACTTCAAACTGGCAATCAATACCAACACATACTCGCACATGTTATCAAAAAAGGATAAAGCAAGCAGGACTCGCTCACTTTGGCACTCACTGGTACTCAGATGAACAAACGTGCTTATAGAGCCAACACAATATTATCTCAATTCACAGATTAATTTTAACGATTTTCGATTTCATTTCATTTTAATTTTAATTTTGTTTGTATTTCAAAAATTTTCCTGCTGCTGTTATGGAATATTTTTCTGTTTTGTTTTGCAATTCAGCAAAATAAATAATAAATGCAAATAGCAGAAATTATCCTTGCATTTGACAGAACAACACGGGCGGAAACGGAAGTGCGCGCTGCCAATGCACACATATGCATATACACCACGACGCAACAGTGTGGTGGCGACGTTTTTGTCGCACACCACGGCGAATTGCAATTATGTGTATACTGATCAGGTGGCAACGTTGCTAGGAAACTTCATTAATGTTGAGCTGAGATGGAATTTTCTGTCTGTCGGTCGGTAGCATTTCACAGCAAATGCTGGCGGGCAGCAGAGCTATAAATTGTACAAAAATTGTATGCAGCTTGTGCTGATTTTCACTGAAGATTTTATTAAAAAATTTTGTGTGTGATTATGTCTTTGTGCGAGTGTGGATAGTGCTCAGGCTCTGTACATAAAAAGTGCCATAAAACTGCATCTGTCCATAAAAAGCTGCCGCGAACTGCATTGAACAATTTTCAGTGTTATCATTTGTGTATGTATGCAGTTAAATGCATATGAGTGTACATGTTTTTTTTTGTATAAATAAAAAGAATTTTCATGAATGATTTTTAAATTTATTAAATTTCATGGCAAAGAAATGTCAACAAAAACTCCCTCAAACATCGAAAGCCAATTTTCATATGTATGTCTCAGCGACAGGACATTGTGGTCGATCGGTGTGCATGTGTGTGTATTTTTAAATCTATTTAATATCCGTTGTATTTGCATGTGCACAGCGAGCGGCCACAAATCTTATAAAAATACATTTCAGTACAAATGCAAAATTCAATAAAATATCATTTATTGAACGCAAAAGTTTAACAAGAAAAATAATAAAATAAGGGCTATATAGAATTATTTTAGATAAAAGACTGTATGTGGATGGATATATAAAAACCAGTTTAGTGCCTTTAAGAAAGTTTTTGTAAATTAACAATTATTTTGTAGTTCATGAATCTAGAATCTATTACAATATGATTAGAAATCTTTACAATCAAAAATGTAATACGAAAAAGAAACAAAAGTGTTAAAAAACCGAAGGAGACAAACAAGAGAGAAATTATACTTGATCAAGTGACCAAGTTCCATTAGAAATGATAATATAATCAGAGCATCTTTAATAAAAACAAAAATTATATGCATATTCTTTTTTATAATTCTAAACATATATAATTTTTTAGAATTATATTTTAGCTTAAGGGCTAACACCACTGTAAAGTCATTAACATTAAAAAGTAGAGCGTCATTATTTGAGAGCCTTTAAACTAGCGGAGTTCTGCGGCTGTTCAGCTGCCAAAAAAAAAAAGACATATGAGGAGTGTCTGTACAAAAAGGCCTATTTCGACATTGTATGAAGTTAAAAAAACTTATTACCGTTTGGTTTTTGTTGTTTCCTCTGACCCTTTCTTAACGCAGTTGTACATATATTCCCGCAGCTACAAATTAATGATATAAACATGGATAAAAAATGTAAATGGTTTTAAAGCTATATAGATTTCCCTAAAGAAAAATGCCTTTTTGATAAGGTTTTCGAGTTTTTTATTAAATGAAAACAACATTAAAGTAATCATATAATAAGTTTTTATAGAAATAATTAATTAACTCAATTCGTAACTGCCCTGTATCAGGCTCGATACAATCACATTTTTTTAACGGTTTCGCATTGCAGTGATTCGAATTCCTTGAAGACTTTTTTCTTTTCATAAAGCAGCGTCTCTTTGTACCACTGCAGTTAAGAATGTAACATCCTTTTTTATGCACTCCAGCAGTTCCTTGTTTAAAGATTGAATTCGTCTTATTGCGACCATAGGTGGATTCTGAAAAACGCGAAAGCAAAATTTCCACCGCTAAAGCTAAATTTATAGTTTTTAGCGATATTGCGATCCTGAAAAACCATCGCTTATTATTTTTTTTTTTTTTAAAAAGATTCAAGAACCAATACATGCAATACATGTTTATACAAACAAGGATTGGTCTTTGACCTGAAAGGAAAGGGATAGATAATTTAGAGGAATTGATTGGAATCATACGTGAATTATTGATTAGGTGAAACAGCGGTGAAAGACAATTTGAATTGGCTTTAGCCGAGGCTAGTGTTATACCTTAACCTCGGCAAGCATTTACAGCCCTTAGTTTTTCCTATAATTTAATTCCACATTTTCCACAATTTTGTTGTGGATGTTTAGTTTTCCATAATTCTTAAATGTAGGAAAGAACAAAGAAAGTGAAAAGAAGTTTGCCCGAACCCGGATTCGAACCAGAGACTTCTGGGTTGAATAATAAATAAAATAATAAAATAAAATGAATAGTCTAGCGCACTCTCTACTAGACTACAATGGCCGACTAAAAATTTTTCATGGTAAAAATTTGGAGACTGAACGTGATTTTAACGAAGAATAAAATAAAAACTGTCATTGCTAAATTTTTAGCGATTGATGCAATTCTAAATTTTTTTTAGCGATTTACAGAAACACAAATTTTATTTTTAGCTATAATTTTGGATTCTATTATTTTGTTGCCGCTAAGTTTAAAATTAAAAGATTTTTCAATTAAAATCGTAATTTTTGATATACATATTTATTAAAAAAATTATTGCTTTGTCTGTTTTGAATGTTTTCGAAAACTTGCTGTTTGTATTTATCAGTTATATTATTATTAGGGGTATTCACGATTCAGTGTACTTGCCAGTGCAGTTGAGGACTTTCGCAGTTGTGCAGTTAGGTTTTCGTGAACACACCACTCACGGCGGGTCAGAGACCGGATTTTGTTTTAGGTCAAAGTACCAGGGTTTTTCTTCTGAAATGTTTTCTGGTGGTCATCACGAGTTATTTAAGCTAAAAATTAAAATCTTTGAGCGGGCGCTTTTTAAAAAAATGCACGTTTAGGTAATTTTTGCATTTAGCACTATTTTATTGATACATTTGTTTTTCCTTTGAATTTTCAGCAATTTAAGTCCGATAAAATAAAAGTCATGTTAAAATTTCTAAATATGATTACACCGTACACAGTAAAAAGAACACAGTATAAATTGATAATTAAATTTAATGAAAGTGGATAAAACATTTATTTTATCGGATAAATTAACTACATAAAATAATAAAATGCTATTATGTTTTTAGTGTTTTTTCAGTTCACGCTGCATTATTATTTACGGTATATATAATTTGTGATGGCCGTAGCCTAGTGGGTAGAGTGCGTGGCCCCTAAGCTAAAGAACTTCGGTGGCCCGGGTTCAATTCCAGCTCAGACAGAAAGTTTTCTCAATTGAATGAATTTTTCTGTTTTGGTCGTCACCTCTCTGCAGACAATGGCAAACCTCAGAGAGTAAAAATTGCCATGTAAAAGCCTCTTGAGAACATAAGCCGTTCGGAGTCGGCATAAATTACGTAGGTCCAGTTCTCGGTCATTTGTGGTCAAACATTTAATTACACGCACAACGCAATTAATCAGTAGAAGCTAGGTCTAAGTCCTTCCAAGGGCTGAAATGGCCAGTTTATTTTTTTTATATAATTTGTGGTTGGTTCTAACAGCTATGCTTTTCTGCAATAAAAATTCTGTTTGTAATAATGTAATACAATGAGATCAGTATTTGATTGTTCTGTCTGTGTGTGTGTACATATTTGCACGGTACTTATGGATATATGTACAAGCGATGATGTATGCACGATTTGTATTTTAATGCTTAGTTAAACGCAAAAATCACCTACACATGAATTTTTTAAGTAGCGTCCGCTCAAAGATTTTAATTTTTAGCTAAAATAACTCGTGATGACCCCCAGAAAACATTTTAAAAAAAACCCCTGGTACTTTGACCTAAAACTAAACCGGTCTCTGACCCGCCGTGCACTTTTTCCAAGCTTTCAAATTTTTAATGTACGCAAGTGCACAATTGCTCAAGTTTTAGGCTACAGTAGCACCATACATGCTAAAAATATTCTTCGTTCAGTTCTTAAGCGATGTCGCTAAAATACGATTCTGAGTTTCAAATCGCCTAGCTAAAAATGTTGCTTCTACTACTTGCCACAGAAAGCGTTGCTTTAGAGATTCTTATGTCAATTTATTTTGCGTGAATATATTCTTATCTATGGCTGTGTGCCATTCGGATACTTTTCACTCGATGTAGGAAAGAAAATGCTGAGTTTAAGAACATTTGTATCTGCTGGAATTGAGTTGTCATTTATATTGCGCCAAATGAAACATTAACATGTTATCCAGAAATTTTGACGTATTCTCAGCAAATGAGCCCTCAGCTGCCTAAATATTAAACTATTTTATAATACGAGTTTTTTTAAGATATATTTTACTGCTACGTTTTCTACTATGTATTTATTTTTTTATTCAATATACTATTATGAGCTTTAAGGAATGTAATTGTTTTGCGTAAAACACCATTATAAAAACAAAAATTGTGTAAACATTAATAACTTGCGAAAGAAATAACAATTTTTATTCATGACTGTTTCCATTTTATGTTTTCGCTATATGTATACGACGACATGAAGTATATAAAAAACGGGTATGAAACCAAAAAGGGAGCGTTTGATTGAAAATAGGGATTTTTAGACATTACCTTATAGAACACTAACCGAAGGAATGCGTTCAGATTTTCCTACTGGGGCAATTTAATAACGTTAAGTTTTACACTGCTTCAGCCAATGTGTTACTACGCAATAAAATAATGTTGCTGAATTTGTCTCTGATGGTTGTTGCTTTGTTTGTTTTTAACTTTTGTAACTTTTGAGAATAATCAGTTTTTTAGCTTAAAGATAACTTGTAATTGAGTCTTTTAAAAAATAATTAATAGGCTCGTTTGATTAAAAATTTAACAAAAAATAAAAGTTAGTACGGATATTAGTCCCTTATGTTAAATACTTTTAAGAGCAATTTTTCATAATGCATACTTAAGTCCTTTTGAAAAGAAAAATAAACTTTGATTCATGAAATTGTGGAAAAATTTTTTTATTTGTGCATATATGGAATTCAATATTTTAAGTGCCAAACAATAGTAAAAAAAGCTTTTTGGAAAGTATTAAATAGGACCTTTTCAACAGACACTCCTCATATACTTAATAAAACCCCGTATGTATTAGATGAGGTAAATTTTGTACTGAATTGCAAAAGTTTTTCTGATCCGTGGAGTCAGTAGCACATTTGAAGGAGGATGTTAAAAAACTCGGAAATCCGAAAAAAAATTTAAACATCCTTAAAACCGCGACCGCTCAAAGCGAAAACCCATATATTGTGAAAATTTTATTGGAGCCCCACAATCGGTTTTTTTAGGATATTCAAATTTGACAAAAATAAACCTTGCCAACCATTTCCTATGTAGAATTTACCGGTGCATTGAATTAATTTATCAGAAATTGCACAAATAGCATACCACACATTTATCAGAAATTGAGCCTCTAGCACCATTCCAATTCGCAGAATTGATTTTTTATAGCAATTTTGATTCTAAGTGCTGCCAACGAACAAGACGCCGTTGAATAAGAAAAACAAAATACCATAGGGCTGTAGCAATTTTTATTTTGATATTTTAAAAATAATTGAAATTGGTTGTTTTTTGATTAAGGAAACTCAGTTTAATTGAAACACAAATTTTACGCGTTTTGCGACAACAAGAAAAAAATTTATTTCTCTTCAATTTATTTCAAAAGGATCAATTTAAATAAAACTTTTTTGATGTTTTAAGGTGGGGAGAACATTTTTTGGTGCAGTTCTACTACTTTCAGCACCATTTGCTTCTCGGTCTCTATGTTTGTAATTTTTCCGTTCAAACTTGTCATAAGCCCAACAGCTGTTTCGGCGACGTCGTTGACTATAAGCATTTTGCTTATAACTTCTTAAGCTCGTAAATAATTTGGGTCCTTAGCCCAGCAACTAGGAATGATATTTAAATCGGGTTTTATTCGGGTTTCATCGGGTTTTAAAAATAACGCATCGAAAAATTTTCTTATTTTTGACATTACAAAACGATCAATGGTCAAATTGGACATATGAATGTATCCATATCGATGCATCCATATCGATGCAAGCTTGTCTTACTTTACTTCTGTCGCCAGTTTTCTCTAAGGTACCTACCATTAATAATGTGGTACTATTTTCGATAGTCCTTTCAAAAAACGCTAAGCCGACTAAAGCTTTTTTTTCGGATTTCTGATAAGTACCAGAGATGACGTCCAAATATGAGCAAAAGATTGTTTGCTATTACCTCATTTATGCTTCTATAACTAATGAGATTTTTTATCAATTCGAGGTCAAGCTTTGGAGCAGCAGCTGGTATAGTACATTCGAACCAGAAGTGCATATACACCAGAACATAAATAGGTTAAAATTCTGCAAATCCGTCAACTCCTTAGCTACAAAATAAAATAAAAATAAACTGGATTTTCTATTTTGTTAAGTATTTTTTATATTATGTAATTTACCCGTTAAAGTGAACTGATCTCGAAGAAGGTATATTTTCAAAGATTAAATGGTTTTTGCCATGAAGCGCTCTCTAGAGATAGCGCCTGGATTTTTTGTATTCAATGGCTCATTCATTCTTTTTTTGTGGAGTTCGATGGAAAGGCTTTGATTTTTAATACGGGTGAATTAAAAAGCAACTCTCATAAACAAGGATTTCAGGGAAACCCATTCATTACTAACTAAACTCAAAAAACGATGAACATTTATGTAATGGTTTGACAAGTTTCAACGGAAAAATTACAAACGTAGAGACCGAGAAGCAAATGGTGCTGCAAGCAGTAGAACTGCTACTAAAAAATCAATTCGGCGAATTGGAATAGTGCTGGAGGCTCAAGTATGCAATTTTTGCAATTTCTGATAAATTCAATGCACCTGTAAATTCTACATAGGAAATGGTTGACAAGGATTACTTTTGTCAAAATTGAATATCCTCAAAAAAAAAAGGATTGTGGGGCTCTAATAAAATTTGCACAAAAGAAGGGTTTTCGCGGTCTCTGTTTTAAGGATATTTAAATTTTTTGGGGTTTCCGAGTTTCTTAACATTCTCCTTCTAATGTGCTACCGACTCCACGGATCAGAAAAACTTTCTCAAAATAACTCATCCAAATAAATAAGTTCATGAGGCAACAGGATGCAACAACAACAAATTCTTTGCAGAACAACAATTCAGCAGACTAAACACACTGTTTCGTTGAACAATACATCAGCTCTACTGTAGTCTTCTGTGGTTTCTGCAGTCGATGGACTGCAATTATACAAATATAAAATTTTTTAGAACTACCCAGTTGGAAACAGAGCCCTGCTGTATGTCTGCCGGGAACATGCCTCGGAAGGACAGGAGACATGCTCGCCTCCATATCTGCCTTTATTTTTTTTGTATAGTTATGTAGGGGTTGTAGATCCTCGTTGTTTTATTTTTTATTTAATATATTGTGTATTTATTTTAAAGAGAATAAAATGTTAGGAAACAATTTGAAAGTAAGAAAAGTATTAGAATGAATTTTTTTAATTTCTATTTGAACAAATTATTTTTGATCATTTAATTTTTTTTAGCTCAATTAACTCAATTATTTTTGTAAAGTGATTTTATTGTGTAAGTTTATGTATATGTGTGTCTTATGTATGTTATATACAGACACCACAGGTATGTCCTAGGCCGTCATGTCTTCCAAATGAACTGCCGTAGCAGCAATGCAGCATGCATCTTATGGTATGAATGCAGAAGGTATACGTGTCTGCCAGATGTTGCATGCATCTATCGGCATTAGTGCTGCATTCATACCATAAGAGTCATGCTGCATTGCTGCTACGTCAGTTCATTTGACAGACATGCCTTCCTAGGACATGCCTATAGAAAAAAGATTTAAGTGGGTATGGAGGCGAGCATGCTTGCTGAATTTCTAAGTAATGTTGCCAGCAGTTGAAAAGTTTAAGCTGTTAACTAATTTCGCTTAATTTGCTTCATTAAGAATAAGCGTACTAGCACAGAGTAATAAAATTAACGCGTTCGCTTTTTATTATAAGCAATAAATGCAAAATACAGAACGAAATCACTAAAAAACCGAACAAACGAAAAAAAAAACAAAACAGAAAACTAAAAAAAATGTCTCAGCTGGGATTTGAGCCCACTTCTCAAGATTCCAAAAAAAAAAAATTAATAAAAACTAAAGCCCTAGCCAACTGAGCCATTCGCACAATTGTGATTGTGTTGATTTAATATACATAACAACATTGTTGCTATCAAAAGTGCTTTGACGTAAACACAAAGTGTCGGATAATTACAACAATCATGCAAATATTGAAATTGTTGTCTCTTAAAATTAACCGAAATTTTGCATTATCAAACATGATACTTTATTATGATGCATTTGTTATTATACTTATATTGAATGTGTTTATGTTGTGCTATAAAAGAAATTAGTTCTTACTGTACTGATGCTTTTTAATTATAAATAATAATAATAATAATGCACCTCACTCAAAAGTAAAGCGGAAGTTTTTAAAATTTAAAAAATAGACCTCTTAGCATTAAAATTGTAACCTGCCACATTCCTTCCATCAGCAGGCCTGCTTTTTTCATCTGGGTATATTTGAGCTTGGTACTAAATAAGTTCATGATATGTTTTTCTCTATAATTTTTAGTAATAAAACGCAAACACATATTTACATACATATATGAACGTTTATAACAACATTTAAGGGGACATATTGCAATGGAATTTTAAAAAATAACTTTAAAAATTTATTCTGAATAACTATATTAAAAAGATACATACTTTAAATAAGGACCGTCCAGAATTCTTGCCCGTGCGGCGACAGAGGGCAGACAGTCTTTCTCATCTGCTCGATGAATTCGGTGGTGAAGCGGAAAATTTTGAGTATGAAGAGCGTAGATGTACAGAACCCGTGAGAGCATGCTGTTATGAAAAATCAGTGTTGCACATTCTGCATATAAAGTCTGCGGACAGAGTAAACGCTGAAGCAGGCAGGCAGGCAGGCAGGCAGGCAGGTTTGCTTACTTGTCCCAGTGCGAGAAAACTCGCTTCATACGATTTCATATAAACCTGCTCGAAGTGTGCAGAGTGGAAGCAGGCAGGTCAGATCAGATCAGATCAGGTTGTTGCGAGAAACCAGGCTGGCGCAGGTTTCTTGCAACTGAATTTGTTCTTTTTGTGTTGTTTTTTTTAATTTTTCAAGGAAACTGCGTTTTTTTATTATCTTTAGAATACAAGACCAGTTACAACAAAAACATTCAACAACAACAACGCGCTGAACGAAACAAATATCAACAGCAGCGACCGCGCACATGTTTATGTGAGTGCGAGGGTTGTTTTTGGTGGGTATTGACAAATTTGGTTAACGTCGATTAAGATTGTGTTGTTGTTGGTGATAGATTGTGAACGCAAAAATGTTAGATTGATAGAATGGGCAATTGTTGGGCATGTAAGAAGCAAAAGAAATACATATAACACAAATAAAACAATAAAAAATTAAATTGCTTGGTTTTGCATATTTTTTTTTTATATTTTGTACAGTAAAACCAGGGTCTAATATGTTGGCAGCCCTCAAATTCCAACATTTTTGTAATACAAAAATCATAAATATTTAAAATGCATTCATTTTAAAGTCATTACAAATGAGATATAACGCTTTAATAATATTTCTATGATTTTTTTTTTGTGTTCGAAACAGGCACTTTGCAGATTTTTGAAAAAAATCAAGTTTCACCAGCTATAACTTTTTCTTAGGATTTTGGTTTTTTAATTTTGTGCACAAAATAGCTCAAGAGTATGTTTTAAGCATTCTTGTTGTTATTGGTTAACATTTTTATCAATCAATTTTATTATTGGTTAACATTTTAATCAATAGTAGATTCAAAGATTAGAATTATTTAATCAGCTTACAGAATTTCAATACACATTTTAATGACGAAACATCTCATTTTCGCCTTTTATAGCAATATAATGATATTAAATCGCAATGAGCCTTACTTTATCGGTGTCCGATTCGGATAAAATTTCTGGAAAGTTATCTTATCGGTCAATGGAACAGTTCTAGCCACCGAAGGAAACGCTAATTTTAGTTTGAAATTCTCAGTGCAATTCTGGGCTGGCCTAGTGGCACAACATATCGCACACCCTCTTCAAAAGAGCACAACTCAAAATGTTTACATATGTACTTTTTCGTGTAAGACTATTAGTAGTGATCATATACATCAGCTATCTTAATTTTGTACACATATTCTTAGTCTTTAATTAAAAAAAAATCATTTTATCTTTTTTTTTGGTATGGGGTCCCTTGAAGAAAAAATTGTTTTTTGCTCTTCGTGGAAATTACATTTTTTGAGTTCTTTTGAAGAGAGTGTGCTATTTATTTATAGAAAATAAAATTTTTTTATAAACGCCATTAGCGGAGAATGCAAAATAGAAAGCAATAGATGAAAAAAATAAATAACAAACTTTTTCTAGCACTGATCTGATCTGACCTGCTTGCATTCACTCTGCACGGCTTATTTGCTGAGCAGGGACCTGCCTGCGCCTGCCTGATCGCATCAGCGTTTGCTCTGTCCGCAGACTAAGACAATTTTTCCTTAAAAGGGTTTTTATTTTTTGACATTGCTACAAAAAGCGATGTTGCTTTGACGCATTATTACGTCTTACAGCGCGGTTTTTCACAAGTTTGTTTGTTTTTGTTTAAGCCTGGAAGCACATGCTTATTTTTTATACATAAAAGTCATGCTTCGTCGAATCGACTACGCCATTTTTCAAAATGGTTCTACGGACTACCTTTATGTCATAATGTTTCAAAACCCCTTGTTTTTGATTATTAAGCTTATGTAGAAAAAATAAAAACAACAGTTTATTTAATATAAGGTAAGTTACCCAAATAAGGCCAACCTAACGGTTTTTATCAGACAGAAGAGAAACGGGTTTTTTTAAACTAATTTTTGCAATTTTGCATTTTTGTTTATTCAATTCTTTTTTTCAAAAACATAAAAATAAAGCATAAAAAAGTAAAAAATATATCCAGCTCAGAAGGTTTTAAAAAAGTCTGATTTTTGCCATATTAGGACCACCATGTCTAAATAAGGCCCAATATATAACGGTTTTAGAAACATAACAAAACAGTCAGAAAATAATAAAATAAGAGCACATATTGTTATTACAAATGTTGGTTTACATTTATACTAAACATAAATGCTATTCATAGCTTTTTTTTATAAAAACTTTTTCGAAAAAATACTTTTATTGCCAAAAGTTCATTTTGAAAATGAAAATAAAGTTACTCTGGCTTTTTAAAGAAAATTTTGGTAATTTGCTGACCTTTATAGTTGAGGGCTTTCTTTTTCGTAGTTTTTTTCTACCAGGTAGATTTAGGTGTGGACATGAGATCGGAAAAAGAAAGTCGGAAAGAAAAAAAATGTTTGGGCTTTTTTAGGCGCTCTCAATATAATTTCATTAATCAAGTTTTTCTCGGAATACACCACAGTTAGATTTGATCAATTAACCTTTTTGTTTTCGTTAAAATACCTCTCTTGATTTTTAATTCAAAGCTGGGCATAGGCAATAGTTAATTCGTAGAATAACGGACTTTTACTGCAAGCACAATATTACATCAACCACGTTGTTGACTCTACCGCTGACTTCGTTCGACTGTCACTCGCTTCACAGATGCGCAATCGAAGTAATTTTTTGGCATCGTGATGCAGATATGAACATGTTTAAACGTGCAAAAAATCATTTTGCAGGGAATGCAAAAAATGTGCATATTAGAAATCGGGCCTTATTAAGGCTTGGGCCTTATTTGGCGAAGGGACCTTATAATATTTTTTAATAAAAATAATAGTTTTTCACAGATTGAGTTAATTTGGATTGTTTTACAAAAGGTACATTTAAAAACACAAAATAATTATAATTAAAGGCACAAATTTAACATGGAATTTGTTGTTATTTAAGAAATAATGTACTAAATTTTAATGAGACCCTATTTTTATAGGGTTGAGAATATATTATACACTCTAAAAACTGATTGAAAAATCTCTACGTAAAAAACACGCTATGCAGCGAGTTTTTTCAATTTTGTCTGAAAATCAGCGTCTTTTTCCAAAATATGTATATTTACTCTACTTTTCACGCGATTTGAGCGTGTTTTCGCTCAGAAAGTCTTTAAAAATGTATATCTCTCTACTTTTCACGCTACTTGACCGTGTTTTCGCTCAGAGAATTCTAAAATTTCAGCGTGTTTTCGCTCAGAGAGTCTTAAAATATGTATATTTGTTCTACTTTTCATACTATTTCAGAGTGTTCTCGCTCAGATAATCCTAAAAACGCCCCAGCAGCGGTATTTTACGCTTGTCCTTAAATAAACACCTCTGCTTTAACGTCATATGCTTTCAAAGAGTTTATTCGAGCAAGTGTCCAATTATATACAAATTAAACAGTAAATAGGTCACAGCTTAATTACTCAAGCCTACTGAAGTAGAAAAGAGTAGCGCCTTCTGCTGAGTGATTGACTCTATACAGAGTTGTTGTTGTTTCCATGTTCAAAACTTACTTGAAAGACTTCACGCATTTCTAGCTTTTTTTTTTATAAGAGCAGACAAGATTGGAAGAAATAATTTTAGAAGAGAGTTTTTACAAGAGAGCGAAAGAAATAATTGTAGGTGAGAGGATTCACGCATTTTTAGCGGTAAATATTTATAATTTTGCTCTATGGGATTAAACGACAATAAATATAGGCAATCAGTTGCCAGCAATTATTGTAGTTTATTCTCGTGAATTTTTGTTAGAGTGTAGGCCAAAGCCACAAAGCTCTATTTTATGCTCCCTACACAAGCTTATATGGTATTTTTAGCACTATGATTTGTTCATGCGACGGTTGGAGGGAGGACAAAAAGCACATATTTTCCTCTTCTTCTCAGAATTTAATTCTGGAGGGTTTCGATCTATCTTCCACCATAGACTATTGATGCTGTTTCGCACCGCTGTCGGCAAAGTTGGATTCCGTATCCTGTTATATATTTAAACTTTAATAAGTGAAAAGTGTTAATTTTCATTAAGCCGGCACGATTGAAGGCCTTTTGATTTGCTTAGAACATGTTGTTTTTATAGATAATAAAGCATTAATGAAAGCCATATTCAGAAAACCATAGAATTGACATATTGGCTATCTGTTAGTGAACAACACATAACGCTAAACATGTGATCAAATGTATCGACGCCTCCTTAAGCAAGCGGTACATCGTCTTCGTCCAAGATACTTAAATCCTCTGAAGAGCTTTATTCTTCAAAGCTTTCATTGAAATGGTCCTCTTGACTAGTCTCCTCATTGTTGTTGTTGGACTCATTGTCCAAGTCGCAAAAAATGCAAAAGTCACACAAAAGACATGCTTCGTTGTTTTGACGACGCCAATTCTTAAAAATCATGCCTACACACTATTTATTTGGCTGTACGTTTGCGCACACCAACAGCTAGGGTTAAATTTTGGGGTAAACATACAGCATTTAATATTGAACGTTCAAAGATAAAATATATGCCAAAATATCAGTAACGTGGCGAATATTGATCAAAATGTATTACTTTCTTTCGCAAGTACCATAAGAAACTCTCACATTGCAGAATATCAGACAAATTTTGACTTTTATTTTGGCGTAAATTGACAAAAAAAAAAAACGTTTTCCTCAAAATTTTGAAAGTCAAAAGATTACTGAAATTTTTTGTTTTTTATGACAAAATGCATACTCGATACGGCAACTGGAGTTATTGCAAAGTATTCACGATTAAAGTTTAGATTTTAGGCGACTTTGAGCGCAAAAAGTGCAATTGTAATTTATGCTATGCAGAAGCTCATACTAGGGTTACCATACCACTATTTTTTTGAGAACTCTAACGATATCATTTTTATTCAATATATTAATACTACTTCTATACTTCTTCCTTAAGGAAGAATGTGAAAAAAATGTGAAAATAGTCATCTTAATGGGGGAAAAAAATTAATTTATGAAATAAAAAATTCAATTAAAGCAAAATAATAGCAGGGTTGGAAGCACATTCTCCTGCGAGGAACTATTTTATATAATGAAAATGCAAAACTCCCGTTTGAGAAGTAAACTTTCTTATATGAGCTTGTGACCATAATGCGCGTTGCCTCCATACGCGGAATTAAACGAAATATTAAAAAAATTGTTACTGACTTTGTAAGCAAAGCTTTGGCTTAGATTAATAGTAATCTTTAAAGAACTTCTCAGCGCAATCGTGGCTCAAGCCAGAAATAAATTATTATTGTGCTGACTAGTGTAATTATTTAATTACATATTCATTCGAACATTTGTTCGAAAAGAAAACGAAACGGTTTTGCATACTTGATTAATATTTTGTGGGTTGGGCTCACATATTATATTAATTATATTGCACTGAGTAGCTCATATGAGAACTATTTCAATTCTTTGGCGTTAGGTACAAAGGACTTAAGTAAAAAAGTTGGAATTTGGGCTTTTGAAGGAGTTCTAATAAATTAATTTTCCTCTTTCGAGTGCTTTTAACAACTTTGGTGTAGTACGACTGCATCCCATTTTAATTGATTAATTAAAACAATACTTCACCTGGATTTGCAATTAGTAAAACAATCTAAAATTTCAATTTACTAAAAGCTATATTTTTGACTTAAGTCCTTTGTACCTAACGCCAAAGAATTATCATATAATAAAGTAATACAAATATGTTGTTTTACTAAAATTAAAAACAAACAAAATAATTTTAATTTTTAAAGCACCCGTTTTCACAGTAAATTTCTACATATATATATATACTATCTACTATCTAAAGGTGAGCTTCTAATTTTTCCTGCAGAAAAAAATTTATTGTAAAAACGTGGTTTGCTTGAATAAAGTTAAGAATGAAAGAAGTTAAAAAAAATTTTAAAACCACAATGTTATTAAACTCAATTTGATTTTACACACTAACTGTCAGTTATAAGATACTTTTGTAACTTTTATAAGATATTTATCTTAAATTTATAAAGTATTTAATAATAAAAATGTGGTAACCCTAAATACATTAATGAGCTCTATTATGACTTTCGTAAGGCAGACTCTCACACTCACCATCAGTGCTGCCAGTTCAGCTGTTTTATAGCTAGATTAAGTTTAATTTCTCGAAAATTGTGTTTTAACTCCTAGCTACTTTTTTAGTTTTTTTCTTTTAGAGCTAGCTATTTTTAGCTACTACTTTTTTTTTTGTTAATAAAGGGCAATATTAAACTATATTTGAAAATTAAAATAAAAACTATCAAAAATGCCTCTAATCAATTTAATATACATACAACTAAATAAATTTTCTTGTGTATATAAAATTGAACAAAGGTAGTTTTTAAACTGATAAACTGATTAAATACAGCAGTTGTGTTTTTTTAAATTATTTTATTTTTTTAGATAACAAAAATGGTTAGCTCTTTTTAGGCACTTTTGTTAGCAATTTTAGCTACAGGCTCAACATTTTTCTGGCAACACTGATCACGATATAAATGGTGCTTTTTCTTACGCTCTTTCTTTCGTACATGTCCCTCGATCCTTTTACCCCCGCATTAATCCAGCATATGCTGTCGCCCGTGCTGCTTGCTTTTTGCAATTTGCCCATACGGGCGACTTTGGACACCCCTACTTTAAATTATCCTTAGATATAAAATATTCTAAGAAATTTTATTTGATGAATATCCTTTTCCCTAGATGGCTTAAAACAACATGTTTTTAGGAGGAATCAAGATATTTTGATCCCAAATTAAATGAAATAAAAAAATCGGAAGCACTTTTCAAAGATAGTCAACACAGTCAAAGATAGTGGTGGCAAATTGGCCCATAGGAGTATTTCGAAAATTATAAAAATTACTTTAAATTAAATGCAAACAACGCCAACCACCTACACAAAGTGGTTTTAATGGTCAAGTCTAATGCTTTCACACTTTCCTAATTTTAAAAATGCTATGTGTTCTCTATATTTGAAATTTCTAAAAAGAAAAAATTTAAATTCCGCCTACCTCCCATACAAAGAGGCTTAATGAAAATCTTAAATCTCTTTTACTTCCACAAAAATTAACACAAAGCCTTCAAATTTTAAAAATGTTGGCTATGCTCACTAAGTTTGAAATTTGTATAACAAAAGGAAAATTCCGTCTCATGCAATGTGACGTCATTATTGTAGTGAAAAATTTATAAATTTCACAAAAATTAATGCATTGACGTAATAGTTTACACATAACCTATTATGTTTAAAACTAACTATGAGTTCTCAATCCGAAAAATTTGGATTATGACCACGCTTAATAAAAAGTGATGTCATCAAAATAACAAAACACTGAAACTTTCGAATTCATTTAAACACAGCTGTAGCTGTAGTTAAACTTTGACAAAGTCAAAGCTATTTCCTTATTAGTTTATATTTAATGCTAATTGGTCCAACATGCGTTTTTTTCATTTTCACTCTATTAAATGATGGAACAAATCGATAACGAGATTGCGAGTCTTACCCAAACACATACGCGCTCTTTACGTGCACTTTTATACCGCAGTTTTGCCACAAATGCCTCGTTGTCATTTGTTGCCGGTCGCAGTGTTTGTGGTAAACAAAATGGTGTTGACAAGCAAAGTGTTGGCATGGAATTTGTTGGTGTTTTTTGTGTTATTTTGAGGTAAAATGCATACAAGCCACACATATCCGGTTGCGCTGATTTCGAACGCTAATTTGATTGACTTTCAGTTTTTTAAAGCATTGTCTTTGATGTGTGCGATTATGTGTGCGATTGATGTGTGCGATTAAAACTTTTTTTAACATAGTTTTAACTATAAGGACATTTATCCATCCTTTTTTAACGAAATGTGTTTAAAACAAAAACACGACTTATGCGCTTTTTGAGGAGCAATTATAAAACAAAATTAGACACTTTTTTAATGCCAAAATATTTGTATGAATAATAAGACGCTTTACGAAAAAAACTGTTCGTGTTGGTTCCTCAAAATAACCCATGGTTTATGGAAGAAAGGTTTGCAGCAGCGTGTTCCTGTAACAAAATCGGCAAGGTACCGATTTGTGTGACATCACTCGTTATCGATCCCAAGTTATCGATTTCGTGACAACTAATGTTTATGTACGTTGAAATCGGTAAAAATCCGGTCCGTGATGAAAAAGAACACAAATCGAGAAGAAATGTTGCGAAATTGAGTCAAATGACAAGCAGCTGCTAACTTGCTTTTATTTTATTTTATGTGCGCCAAAATGTTACAATAAAAAGGTGATGGTCTTGTTATCAAAAAGTGATTATTTCAAGTTTGAGCAAATTAATTATGTTATATTGGTGTGTTATAATGTTTGTGGATATAATCAGCAAATACGAATGTTAATAACACTGTGCAACAGTCAACAAAAGAACAGGATCCTGGTATATAGGTTCGATACTATGATCAAAGATGAGTAAAACCCTAGCTGGGTTTTGTGAGTTTGGCGAACGTTTTCTTTTTATGGCCCATTATATATTGTGGGTCTTAGTGATTTCGACAAAAAAAAAGTATAATTAGTTTTTGTTCAATAGCTCTGTCAGATTTAGAGATATCAGTTAACTGTCTTTGGAAAAGTTATAGCTAGTAGTCTCACAAATAAGTCTTAAGAACAAAAAAAATTCATAAAATTGTTTTTTTCAATCTTTTTTTTTTTAAAAAATTATGAATTTTTTTTAATTTTTTGGTCATAACCTAAAGGGAGTCCAAATTTTTCCTATACTATTTTCAACAAAATTGTAGCTAAAAAAATACTCAACAACTCTCATATATATGATAATGTGATCTGAACGTGTCTACACTACTTAATAAGCTTAAAAATATAATTTTTTTAATTAAAAAATACCGGGTTGTAGGGTTGCTTTCGCAGTTTTTCGACCATAATTCCTAAACTTAGCATATTTTCAACTTTTAAAATTCAGCTTATTTGTAGCCAGAAGGATTGTGAATAATTCTTGTGAACATACCTATGTGGTTTGAATGCGTCTACATTACTTAAAAAGCTAAAAAAGATTTTTAAGTAATGTAGACGCAACTGGACCGAAGTTAAAATACTCCCACTGCCGTATTTTAAATTATTTGTCGTCTTAAATGTTGTACCATTTTAATGACCTCAGTTTTATTGGTCGCGGTTTTTATCCAAATATTTCACTTTTGAAACTGATAGTACGTTTTATTTATTAAAGCTTTTGTGTACAACATCAAGTTCAAACATTAGTTTTGTTGGAATATTTAAAGATTTTACTATTATAATTAAGTCACTTTGTATGGAATGTGGGCGGAATTTTCAGTTGATGTTTTACAATTTCAAACATCGAGTGGATAGTTAAGATTTTAATTAATTTGAAAAATTTAAAGACATTATAATAATTTTTGAGGAATTTTTGGGGATCTTAATTTAATAATAGCCGTGGTTTTCATTAGATTTTTAAACATTTCGTACATAAAGTGCATATTAGTTTTAAAGCTTATGTCCAAAATTTGGAGTCATCAGATTTATTTTTGCGGAATTGAAAGAGATTTACCGTTTTAGTAACCTAACTTTGCATGGGAGGTAGCCGTGGTTTTCATTCGATTTTTCCAAATTTCATACTTAAAATGCATATTAATTGTTAAAGCTTATGGGAAAGTTTTTACATTTTTAGATTAGTTTTCGCGAAATTTAAAGAGATTTTACCGTTTTAGTTTTTTTTTTTAAATATCAAAGATCCGAGGCATGCGTCTTATGCAAACAACGATTGGTCTTTGACCTTGACGGAAACGGATAGATTATTAGAGGAATAATTGATTAGAACCGTTCGTGAAAAATCGAATATTCGGAACAAACATGAAAGACAATTTGAATTGCATACAACCGGGCTAGTGTTAAGCCTTAACCTTGGCAGGCATTTCCAGCCCTCAGTTGCTCCTGTCCTTTGACCCTTTCGGGACGCACGGTACGCATGTGTACTATTAAAAGAGCAATTCACCTGAATTGCGTTCTGAAAAGGTTAATGCAACATTTTCCACAATTTAGTTGTGGATTTTTTGTTACAATAATTCTTAAATGTAAAGAACAATAGACTATAATATTTCATTATGAATTCTTACCGTAGAGCAACGAATAAGAGCGAATTAATTGTTTTATGAAAATATACATTAAGGGTATTCATGCAAATGGGTAATACTTTTATAAATGGTATAAACTGTATAAGTTTATCAGCCTTATAAATGAACTTGCAAATTTGTATAAAGAAACCTTTGCACAAACCAGATATATTTACTCTTCGATTAAGGTGAGCAAACGAGGTGGCAAACTTATATGAGCAATCAGCTGTTTTCGTTTTTGAAGAGTTTTTAATTAATTTCTTATCAGAAGCCGGCAAAACAGCAATTAGAGAGGTAAGAATTTATGAATTGGAGCAAAAGTTATAAATATTTCATTCTAAATTACATTTTATCTTATTGGCAAAATATGCAGCATATCGAAATATATTACAACTGACATATATGATGCAAATGAACAATCGATTTTAAGGGCTGTTCATACAAAAAAAAAAATAAATAAAAATAAAAATACAATATAAATAACTAATTGCTCAAATTATAAGATTGCCACTATGCATGAATACTGTTACTATAAAAGCAGTTACCACTTAACACGGCAACAGCAAAAGTTTTCGCTACACAATTTTTTTTTAGACATAAAACCATAATTAAGAAATGCATTTATCTTTATTTTTCCCATATTAATATTTTTAAACATTTCTTAAAAATCTAATTAGATTCACATGCAAATGGTAAGTGCTTTTTGAGTGTACGTTTTTATAAAATAATTAATTCGCTCTTATTCGTTGCTCTATGGTAAGGTCTCGCAATGAAATATTGCAGATAACTCTTTAGAGATTAAGACTGCATCAGAAAAAAATAAAATTATGACTTTTTTTGTAAAACGAGTTTATAGTGAAAAAAAAAGGAAAATAAAAAATATATTTTTCATATTTAAGTTGCTTTAAATTGTTACATACACGCAGAGAAAAAACATAGTTGCAACAATCATGTTTTAAGAGGATCATAGTATGATTCAGATTATGATTGTTGCTAACATGTTCTTAAACGTATAATATTTTCTTTGATCATGATAAAATGATTACAACAACCATATTTAGAAAAGGAACTTTTTTGTAGGAACAAAAATATTATTGAAACAATCATTATTCTCTTATTGGGTCAAAAATAGAATGATTGCAACAACTATATTATGAATTTATTTTTAGAATCCAGAATATTATTGAATATTATTTATTTTCATGCACTCCAATTTCCACAGCTATTAAATTAAGATATCTCCAAAGGTTTGCCATTGACTAGGCTGAATAGAAATATTAATTCAATTGAAAAATCTTTTTGAAAAAATTTTCTGTCCGAGCTGGGGTTTGAACCGCGGCTTTTTCGCTTAAGAGCCACGCACACTTCCAGTAAGCCACAGCCGCTACTACCGCTCGCCTGACTAATGCCATTCATAAACATGGTACATTAAGTGCATTGTCACAAAAATAGCAATATTTGTGATAAACAAAATATGGTCAGAATTGCGAAATATGTTTACGGTAAAAAGAAACATGTTTGCTACAATTAAAGTCGAAAATGTCACTTTTCTGCGTGCTGTTTTTAGGATCAAGCGATTTAAAACAAAACACAATAATTGAACAGTTGACAAACGAAACGGCACATAGCCAGGAATCGATAAAACTTATTGTGTCTGAATGAAGTGAAATTTTTTCCTGCTAACTGTTCAGACACAATAAATCCTTTCGATTTTTGTTATGTTCTGATTCGTTTGCCAACAGGCAAAGAATAATTTAGACAAACATTCAAAATTCTAATATGTTTGTCTCTATAATAATATTCACATTTATCATGGTTGACAGAACTACAACATTTTTGTTGCAACTAATAGTTGAGGCAATCATAGTATGTTGACGATTTCAACTATGTTATGATTTCAACTATAACGTTATTTTTGGTACCACCATTAGTAAATAATGACTTTATTAAGGCAAACATTTGTGTTTGCAGAAATAATACAATAATTCTTGTAAAAAAATTATTATTCCAGTAATCATGTCTCCACCATGTCTTTTCTCTGCGTGTAGTTGAAAATATTCAAAAACTTTTACAGATATTAGATGACTTACTTAAAAGCTTTTGAAAACCGTTTCAAATAGGTTCCTATCTGTAATATTTTTTAAATTATTTTGTGGGGGGTGGAGATGGACCCCTACCATATAATTTTTTTCTTGACCCAAGTATGGCAAGAGTGGCATGAAAGAGCCAGGTTTTAAAAGAGCCACTACGAATTACGCGGTAGTTTTCGAACGAATGACACATAAGTTATAATTTTTAAATAGCAACACTGGCCAGAGGTCACCGACAAACATTTGACAGTTCAGCGATAATAAACGGCGTTGGTGCATCGGATTTAGAATTTCGTTGTCATAAAGTAAGTTTCTGAGTGCATTTTATTTTTTTTTAAGTCACGACTACAGAATTAACTATAATATCATTATTCTTCAAAGTAATGCATATATTAGGCCTAACAATAACATATTTATTTTGTTGGAAAACTTTAGATTTTGTAATAATTATGGAGGCTATGCTTCTTGACAGAACATGTTTTGAAAGAACCGTGTTTTGCGGTGTAATGAAAAAGCCGGCTCTTTCGTAACCCATTTTTGCATTGTAATTCCAGACCTATCTTTATAAATTATATTAACAATTAAATTGTTTTATTTTGATATTTCAATACAATAGGCCTTTTTTTTTTAGGCAACAATTGCATCTGAAATAACTTAAAATAAGCGTAAAAGGCATTTAAAATAGAGGAAGCCGTAAGTAAAGTTATCGAGAAAAGACATTCTATAAATAAAGCTGTTTTTGTTAAAGCGAGAAATTATTTTATTTCCCGCTGTGTGTCTAGGCGCATAAACCTATACACACTTTTGTATTGAATTTGTTTTTTGTGCTCAAGCTCTTGGTACTTGTGCACAAATTTATTTTATATTTGTTTATTTTAAAGTTACGATTTTTCTATTTGGTGCTCAAGCTCTTGGTACTTGTGCACAACTGTTTAAATAAAACTTCCGATAATCACTTTTAAAAGACAACTGTTCCAATTTTATTAACATTTGGGTTTTTATAACAAAATATCAATTCAATTAAAAAATCTGAATGACAAAAAAAAATACAATTACATACATATAATGACGAAAAAGAAATATTAACTAAATATACAATATATAATATACAACAAAAGCAAAACAAAAAGAAGTAGAATTAAAAAACTACAAAATCATTATTTTCACATTTTCAAGGCCAGATCGTTGACTCCACAAAATTACAGCTTGCAGTTTTCCGCAGTCAGCGATTCAAGGCCAAGTCAATGAACACAAAAAAAAGCAATGTTGCTGTTTTAAGTGACGCTGGTGTTTGAAAAATATGACACCATAGTTTTTACGTTGCTGGTTGCATGGCTGGTGGCTGGTTACAGACATTCTCCCCCTCGTTGAACCTTGAGTTCAACAATCTGTATTTAGGCATTAACGGAGAAGTCCAAATTCTGAGATCGTCGTGGCAGTGGAACAGGCTGTTCAGTTGGTTGACGGCTGTTATGTGATCTCTTCATCTTCCATGCTAGAAGTGCTAGGAACGCCATGATGATAAGTGCGAGACCCAGCAGGACGTTATTCACGATAACATGATGAACATTATAGTTGTTGTCTGGTGTTGGAAGTTCTAATTTTCGAGAAGCCAGTTGATGCATTATGTCATTTAATTTTGATTGTTGGGTTTTGTAGTGTAGTAAATCGTTTTGTATGGGTTCAGCGTCTGCCGGTAGTTCAAAAGTGTTTTTGTCTCTCAGGACAGTGTATGAAGAACGTGTCCGACTAGTATATTCTTGATGGCCTCTGATGGTTAACAGCTCATGACTTATAGTGCATCCTGTAGGTACTGTTATTATTCCTGATCCGTCAATCGTAAATGAATAGGTAGTTTCGTTGCACACTGCGTTAAAGGTGGTCCTTTCTGTCAGCGCATATATCCATTGGCTCACGTGTGATAAATGTATCCATGTAGGTCTGTTTGGTATTGGTTTTAATCTGCATTCAGTGTTTGACTTGTTGTTGAATATATTAAATTCACATGTATCCCCTTTTATTTCTCTTGAGAATATTGGCTGGACTTGGTTACACAAAAACTCTGTTTCTTCAATTTTGCTGCATGCTGCTACCTCATTTTCGGTCATTGGATAAAATTTATCTCGATGTAGATTTATGGCAAGGAATTTCGTGGAAGTTTCTATGGAGACGCGGGTATTATTGACTGTGGTTGGCACGGGCAATAATTTGAAAATCTCGAACTTGTCTTGAAAAACTAACGGCAGTTTAAGCCTGAATATTGCATGGTTATTTATGATTGTTCCTTCAGCAGATATTAGTTTGTATATATGAATTATGTTTTCGGCTGGAAGGCGAGATGTTTGTGGCAGGTGAATCTTAATTTTTGCGATTTCTTGTCGCAATTGCTGTGGAGATAGTAGAAGATGGCTTACTTTTCCATGATGAGTATCGGTGATAACATCAATAATAGATGATTGGATGCGCTGAAGTTTCGTTGTTATCATAGTTAAATGCATTGCCCATGATAAAAACAATTGTTGTTTTCTGTGTTGAAATAGCTCTTCAGTTTGATTGTTTATTCGGTTTATTGTTTCGGTTATCTGATGGTCCAAACTTCCGAATTTCTTTTCTACGTTTTCTTGATCTGTTTTTATGATGTTAATCGTAGAGTTTATAATTGATGTCTGATTTTTTAACAAATTCATCATCAAATCATCGTTGTTTGAAAATTGTATTATCTTTCTTGACATTTCTTCTGCATACTGATTATCTAGTACACCAAACAATGAGTTGGCTATATTGCCAACAAAATTTACAGCTCCTCGTCTTGATCTGATGGCCACAGGACGTTGTGCAAGCAATGCGTTATCTTGATCTATTTCAGAAATGGAATACTGAATTTGATTAATCAACGATGAACAACTACTTTTTTGAATTATTTGACTACATAAATGCTGTAGAAGACCTGTGCCATTGTTTAACATATCAAATTCATTCCAATATTGATTTAAATCATAATAAACAATTAGATTCCATTCATCCGATATCAATTTCGAAGTACCCAAATTGTCAAAGTGTATTCCAAGTTGAGATGGAAACTGTGTAATGTTGATGGGTGTTCCGTTTGACCATGGTATTATGAGGCAGGTTACTAATAATGTCAACATTGATGTTGCGAATGAGTTGAGTTTCCTTTTTTTAGAGGCTGTATTATCATCATTTGCCAATGTGGTGTTATTTTTGTTTGTCTTGAAGTGTTGTACTGTCATATCATCATTAGCGATATTTGGTTTGTTCGGCTGTGTTGGATTACTATTGATAATCGTATTATCTTGCTCGCAAGGAAGTGGTGATAATCTGTTGATGGGTCGACGAATAATCCCTTTTGCAGTTTGGATGTCTGCAACACGTACAAGACCATCTTGACCTTTAATAGCCTTTATAATTCTACCCAAAGGCCATTTCATCACAGGTTTGCTGTCGTCCTGAATTATCACTATGGTATTTGGCTCAATATTGCTATAAGTTCCATTTAGATCGACCTTGCAACTCGTGGAGATATTCCAACGACCATCTTCTCCAAAACTCGTCTTTAATGTAGTTAACAAGTTTCCATCGTGATAATAAGCCTCGTTGATTTATTTCTGCGTTTGGATGTATACTGGCTGTCAGAGGTTCTCCTATTAAAAAATGACCTGGGATCAATGCCGTTAAATCATTTGGGTTGTCTGACATAGCCGTTAACGGTCTAGAATTCAAGATGGCTTCGATTTCTATTATTAACGTTTCCAATTCCTCGTAGGTAAGGGATGCAGTTTCGATGCTTCTGTGCATCAAATGCTTGGCTGACTTGACCGCAGCTTCCCAGAGTCCTCCAAAGTGGGGAGCTCTTGGCGGTTTGAAGTGAAATTCCATCCTCCTTGTGCTACATTCATTTTGTATCATTTCTTTGGCCTTTTTTGAGAAAATGCTTTCAGCTAATTCGTCTAATCGATTTCTTGCGCCAACAAAATTTGTGGCATTATCACAATATAAGTGGCTACAATGACCGCGCCGTCCAATGAATCGTCTTAAGGCTGCCATGAATGCTTCTGTTGATAGATCGCTTACTATTTCTAAATGTATTGCCTTAGTAGCAAAACAAATGAGTAGTGCGACGTAGCTTTTCTGGGGTCGTTTTCCTCTGAGTCGATAATGAATCCAAATAGGCCCACAAAAATCTACACCGGCATTCACAAACGGTCGCGCTGGCTGTATCCTGCCTTCAGGTAAATTTCCCATTATTTGATTAAGCATCTTTGGCTTCGCTCTGGCGCACCGAATACAATGTTGAACAACTGATCGAGCAAGTATTTTTCCTTTGATGGGCCATGACTGCTGCCTTGTTGTTGACAAAAGACCTTGTGGTCCAATATGTAAATTCTCTCGATGCAGAGCCTCCATTAGGAGTTTTGTGAATGGGTGTGAATATGGTAGAAGTGCTGGATGTTTGGCATCATAAGATAAGGTTGAGGCTTCTAGACGGCCTCCAACTCTTAATATTTCACAATTGTCCAGAAATGGTGTAAGCCCAAGAAGAGGACTCTTCATTGGTAATTGGGTTTTATTTTTTAAATGTTGTATTTCGTCCTTAAATTCTTCAGCTTGCATCAATTTAATGATGCTTTGAAGGGATCGTTCTAGCTCTGCCGCTGTTAGATTTTCTGACTTCGGGCTATTTGACCTCCTTGTCACTTGTTTGAAGCGAAGCATATAGCTTATTATTCTTTGCAATCTTCTAAATGAGTTTCGATGATTTATTTGGTCAATGATATTAGATTCTGATTTCTTCTGTAGGGCAAGTAAGTTGATTGGTTCAACATTTGGTTCTTCACTTTGACTGCGTTGGATGATTGATTCATTTTCTAATTCTTCCTGTTGATTTTGAACAGTGATTTGTTTTCTTTCCAATTCGGCACTTGAAGTTTTTTTAAATGGTGGTGGCCAAAGTGACTCGTTTCCATGCAAGAAGAGTGGGCCGTAGAACCAAATGTTGCATGAAATTAGTTTATCTGGTGATATGCCTCTTGACAAGATGTCGGCTGGATTTTCTTTACTACTTACATGCCGCCATTGGTGCGTCACAGAATTATCTTGAATTGAAGCAATTCTATTTGCTACGAATGTATGGAAGTTTGTCGATGTAGAATTGATCCAATTTAATACTATTTCGGAGTCTGACCACAAATAGACCTTTACATTTGTTAAATTTAATGCCGTCTTAATCCGTCTGGTAAATCCAGCTGCAAGTTTGGCGGCACAAAGTTCAAGCCGTGGAATTGTTAATTTTTTCAGTGGAGCTACGCGTGTCTTAGCGCACAGTATCCTCGTTATTACTATTCCATTTTGATTGATAGATGGGATGTAGACTGCGGTTCCGTAAGCCTTCTCAGAGGCATCCGCAAATGCATGCAGTTGCACCTCTTTAGGAATATCACGTGCATAGACATGGCGTGGAATATGAATTTCATTTAGTGCATTCATATCTTCACGAAATTTAATCCATCGATTATGCATTTCCAGCGGAAGAGCGGCATCCCAATCTAATTTAAGTTGCCACAACTGCTGCAAGAAGATTTTTGCGGTGATCACAATGGGTGCCATTATTCCCAATGGGTCGAAAAGCCTAGCTATGTCAGAGGCCACTATCCTTTTAGTTACCTTGCAGTTTTCAACCTGGTGGCACTTGATACGAAATACATCAGCTTTTGGAAGCCAAAGTAGGCCTAACGTCTTAATTTGGCTCTCTTCATCTTTGTTGAAGTCTAATTCTATTTCTTGGTCCTCTGGAGCTATGTCTTCCAATAATTTCTGATGATTTGCGCACCATTTTCTCAACTTGAACCCTGCTGTACCGAGTAATGAACTTATTTGTTGTTGATAGTCCTTGGCGGTTACAAGACTGTTTGAGCCTGCCATGCAGTCATCGACATAAAAATTTTGTTTTAATATGTTTGCACCGAGTGGATATTGTGTGCTTCCCTGATCCGCTAGCCTTTGTAAGCATTTGATTGCTAAATATGGAGCTGACGTTGTTCCATATGTTACGGTTGCCAATCGGTATGTTTTCAGGGGCTTATTTGGATTATTTCTCCAGAATATGAGTTGGAAATGCTGGTCTTCATTGTGAACTAAGATTTGGCGATACATTTTTTCAATGTCTGCCGTAAACACGAATCGTGGCATCCTGAATCGGAGTAATATTGTAAACAAATCTTCTTGTAGTGTCGGTCCTGCATGGAGAATATTGTTCAGTGATATGTTTGAAGATGTTTTCGATGACGCATCAAAAACCACTCTTAACTTAGCTGTGCTACTATTTGGTTTTAAAATGCAATGATGTGGTAAATAGTAATTGGGTGTTTGAACGGCATTGTCATTTACTTCTTTCATGTGGCCTAAAAACAAATACTCATCCATAAAATTAGTGTACTGTAAGTCATTGTATTTACATAATCTTTTTTCGAGTGACAAGAATCGGCGTAAGGCAATGTCCTTAGACACTCCTAATTTATCTGCATTCTCGGTAAATGGAAGGCAAACGATGAATCGTCCGTCTCCTCGTCTCTGCACAGTATTATCAAAGTGAATTTCACATAGTTCTTCCTTTGGAGTCAAGATCGTCTTTATTTCATCTGCTTCTTCTATCTCCCAAAACCTTTTTATGGCTTCATTAAGAGATTCGTCTGTTGTTATCACATTACATGTAGACATAGGATGTTGTATTCCATCAATTTTTTCTGAGACTACCCATCCGAAAACCGTGTTTTGGAGAGTTGGCAAATTTTTACTTAGTTTTATTTGTCCAACACAAAATAGCTGATGATAAAATTCTGCTCCAATCAGTAAGTCAATAGGGCCTGGCGTGTAGAAATCTGGATCAGCAAGGTTAATGTTTTTAGGTATACGCCATGATGTAACTTCTATGTGGCAAGATGGTTGCATTGACGTAATTTGGGGGAGTACAAGAGCTTCCATTCTAGCAGAGTAATTATTTTCTCTTGATCCTAAAACGACGTTAACTCGACCTTCAATCTTCAAACGTCCATTTTCGATGCCTTGAATCATTGTAGAATTGCCTTTAGGGTGGAGTCCAAGTTTCTTTATAAGCTTGGTTGTTATTATGTTTACTTGTGATCCAGAGTCCAATAATGCACGGCATTCTACAAATTTTCCATTGCCAAGACTTAATTTTACCCAGGCTGTGCTCAGCATTACATAACTCGTGTGGCTGACATTATGAATTGTTGTTAATGACAACTTAGAATCCGTATCAGGGACTAAATGAGTAATTTTACTTGATTGTGGTTGATTCTGTTGGCCTTGTCCTGGTGGACCTCTTGATGTCTTCAGTGGTATATTGTTCAGGTGGACTAGACTGTTATGTTTTCGCCCACATCTTGTGCAACCTCTTAGTGTGCATTGCTTACTACAGTGTCCACCCTTCATACAATTTACACATAATTTATTTCTTTGCACCAATTTTAATCGATCCTCTGGTGGTAGCTGTATGAATTCCTTGCATGCATAAAGTGGATGATTTTCATTGCAAGCTACACATCGAGCAAGTGTTGTTGTGAGCGTAGTCAACTGTTTTGAATTAGAGTAACCCTTTTGTTCAAATATTTTTTTGGGTTTATCGCCTATTGCTTCTAGCGATTGAAAACGATTTTCCAAGAATTTTAAGAAAGACTGTATTGTCTGGATTTCTTTCGGATCGTCTAGTGATTGTTCATATAAAGTGTGGGTTTGATTGTCCAACTTTTTTATCAATAAGTGTAACAATAGTGGATCCCAATATGATATGTTCACGCCTAGGTTTTCCAGTGCCAACAATCCTTCTTGGGTCGTGTCATGCATATTTTTTAGATCAATCGCTGAGGCAATCCTTGTGGAGTAATTAGGTTGTCCTACAATTTGTTGAATAAGGCTAGAAAACAAGAGTCGTTGATTGTTGTATCTGTTCTGCAACACTTTCCATGCTGTCTCGTAATTCTCGCTGGATAAAGTGAGATGACGTATGAGTCTTTCTGCTTCGCCACTTACATTCATCTTAAGGTACCAAAACTTTTGTATGTTTGGCATCGCTTTTTTATGAACAATTTCGTTGAATAACTCGTAGAATTGGCGCCACGTAAGATAGTTACCATCAAATTTAGGTATCGAAATTCTTGGTAATTGCACTGGATTTTCGACTGAGATTGAGTCTGTTAAATTCGTTGCGTACTGGTTGGTTCGCTGTTTTGCTTGGATTGATAAATGGATTGTGTGCTCTTGAACTAAATCTTCCATCTCTAAATATTCATTAACATTATACCCTGATGTTTCTGGGTTTTCACAGGTTTCCCATATAGCGAAATTTGCATCTTCGCATTGTTGCCAGAGATGGTTAATGTTTTTAATTTAACGTCGTAGTATTGAGCTGGTTGGATTTCGGTTGTTGTCGATAATGTTGCCAGGAATCAGCGAATTGAAATGAATATCAGAGATTGCCGGCGTAGCAGTCTTATCATGTTATTATCGCGCACTTCTGTGTTTTTTTGTGAATATTTTATTACACTTTCTGTTGGTATGGGATTTTCATTGCTAGCATCACTGGTTTTGCGTGCTGCCTTTTCTATTTCCTTCGAAAATAGTTCTTGGTATTCTTGTACTAAAAGCTTTATTTGATTGTAATATTCAGAGGTGAAATATTCATGGTCCAATGGTGGTTTATCGAGATCGCGAATTTGGTTATCAACTTCTTCGAATTTTGACCAGGCCTGGGCAAGGCGCTGTGCCCGATCTCGATAGTAGGTAATAGTTTTTCTTTCCGATGAGTCTTTTTTGAAATTCCTGATGAGCTGCTGTATTTCAGATCCAGTTAGATTTTGCTCCTGCATGAATTGGGTAAAGCTAGCCATGGCCTTGCTGATATGTATTCAACTATTTGAGTAGTCACTATGCGTTTCTTGAATCACTTTGGCGTGATCACGTCGGGGTCACCAAATGTTTTTGTTAAAGCGAGAAATTATTTTATTTCCCGCTGTGTGTCTAGGCGCATAAACCTATACACACTTTTGTATTGAATTTGTTTTTTGTGCTCAAGCTCTTGGTACTTGTGCACAAATTTATTTTATATTTGTTTATTTTAAAGTTACGATTTTTCTATTTGGTGCCCAAGCTCTTGGTACTTGTGCACAACTGTTTAAATAAAACTTCCGATAATCACTTTTAAAAGACAACTGTCCCAATTTTACTAACATTTGGGTTTTTATAACAAAATATCAATTCAATTAAAAAATCTGAATGACAAATAAAAAAAATACAATTACATACATATAATGACGAAAAAGAAATATTAACTAAATATACAATATATAATATACAACAAAAGCAAAACAAAAAGAAGTAGAATTAAAAAACTACAAAATCATTATTTTCACATTTTCAAGGAAAGATCGTTGACTCCACAAAATTACAGCTTGCAGTTTTCCGCAGTCAGCGATTCAAGGCCAAATCAATGAACACAAAAAAAAAGCAATGTTGCTGTTGTAAGTGACGCTGGTGTTTGGAAAATATGACACCATAGTTTTTACGTTGCTGGTTGCATGGCTGGTGGCTGGTTACAGACAAAAGCTGCTCTTTTCTTTAATGTTTCAAGAGCTTATTTAGCTAAGGTAGTAAAGAAGTTTAAATCTTCTGGCGAATTATCCAACAAACATAACCCTAACGTAGGTAGTAAGCAAATTTTTACTGTCCAACAAGTGTGCTAGCAGATTATTTGAAAACTGCATCTAAAATGTGTTATGGGCTTACAATACAGCAAACAAAAAATCTGGCATTTGATTATGCGGAAGCGAATTCCGTTTGTCCAAATAAATGGAAGGACTCTCAAAGTACAAGTGATGATTGGCTAAAAGGATTTATGAGACGACACAAAGAATTCGCAGTTTGAAAACCTGAAAGTATTTAAGTTTCCAGAGCAACTAGTTTTAATAAAACGAACTTACGCACGTATTTTTAGAAACATACTGATGTTTTTACAAGATTTAATTTTCCGCCGCACATGATATTTAACACAGATCAAACAGGATGCAGTACTGTAACCAATCTTCCGAAAGTAATTGCTGAAAGAGTATCGAAACAAATTGGCCAAGTGACATCAGGTGAACGAGGAACTTTGGTGACAACTTTGTTTTCATTAATGCTGCAGGTGGTTTTTACCACCAATTTTTGTTTTCCCCCGAGTAAATTACAGAGATATTATGTTAGCCAATGGTCCACCAGGAGCTTTTGGCTTGGAAAATATTTCTGGATGGATGAATGAAGAATGTTTCATTAAGTCTCTGTAACATTTTGTGGCGCATGTGAAATCCTCCAAAGAAAATCTGGCATTAATTATAATGGACAATCATTGTTCACATATTAACCTCAGATGGTGGTGGTTCAATTTGCTAGAGATAACTCTGTTATAATAACAGCTTTCCCACTACACTGTAGCCTTAAGCTGCAGCCTCTTGATGTCACTACTGTATATGGTCCCTTTAAAACCAAGTATAGAATTGCTATGATTGAATGGATGTTGTCAAATCATATATAATGGTCAACATTTACCAAGTTGGACAGTTTGTAAAAGATGAAAAGTGTTAAGTCCTCACAATATTACTCAAGGTTTTCTCAAAACGGGTATTTATCCCTTGAATTCGAACATATTTAGGGAAGAAGAGTTTCTATCATCATTTGTGACTGATAGACTTGATTCATCTTCTGAAGTTGATTCTGATAACAAAATGATAATAGCAACGTGACTGAAATCGAAGAGAATTTATGTCTATTACCATCACCTAATTGTACATATTCACAGCAAACTTCAAGAACTTCCGGGAAAAAAACTAGACCTATGATGTGCGAGCACATCAGGGCATCTTGTAATATCACCACAAGAGATTATACCATTTTCAAAGGCAAGTCTCAGAAAAAGCACGGATCGTAGACCGAAAAAAATGGCTAAAAAACAATCTATAAAAGTGCTTACTAAGAAATATAAAGCAAATAATGATACAGACTCAATTACAACAGAATCTGATGATAATATAGTATTGTCTCAAGTAAAAAATAAGGTTTCAAGTTAAGATAAAAATAAAAGAGGAGAAGGACAGGCTGAAAATTGTGTAGTCTGCAATCAAAGTGATAGGAACACCAACCAAGAATGGTACCAGTGCAAAATTTGTAGAGTTGGGCACACGAATCTTGTGTGTTTTTAAGTTGCTTAACCATTTATTTTTGTTTAACTGTTTTCGGTTATTTTTTTTTAAAGAGATGAAATAATTTATTTATTTAGCCAAGTATTTATTTATTTTTAGTATTGAATTGTTTTTTATTTAATTTATTTTTATAAAAGAAAAAATTTTATAATAACAAATATCTTAAAATATATTTTCGTTGAACACAGAAGAACTTGGCTCTTTCATAACTTTGGTTGGCTCCTTCAATACCGATGTGTTATGACAGAGCCGAATTTCTTATTTTTTTTAAATGATTAGAAGTCTAAGAATATTATTGATTTTCGAAAATGTTTCACGATATTACGTGCATAATGGAATAAGCACGAACTTTTGATACAAGTTGTATAATTTTAAGGTTTTCTCTTATTTTTTTGGCACCTCTTGTAAAATCGGGCCCTTTCATGCCACTCTTCCCCTAATCTAGGAGTGTCCAAAGTAGCCCGTACTGACGTTTTGCTCATACGGGCGTTCTGCCTGCCCGCAGCAAGCAGCATGGGCAACAGCATATGATGGTTGAATTTCGGAAGTAAAAGGAACGAGGGACATGCACGAAGAGAATGAGAAAGAGCGTAAGAAAAAGCGACATTTATATCGTGAACAGTATTGCCAGCAAAATGTTGAGCCTGTTGCTAAAATTGCTAACAAAAGCCTGTTGCTAAAATAGCTAAAAAGAGCTAACAATTTTTTGTAAGAAAAAAAAAATTTGTTAAAAGCAAACACATCTGCTATATTTAATCAGTTTATCAGATTAATCAGTTTACTAATCATATTGATTGATTTGTAAATGCAATATATTGCTGCATAAAAAATTATTAAAAACTATCTTTATTCAATTTTATGTTTATTCAATTCAATAAAGAAAATTGATAAAATTTTATGTATATTATATTGAATAAGGTATTTTTGATAATTTTTTTTTTTTAATTTTCAAATATAGTTTAATATTGACCTGTATTAATAAATAAAAGTAGTAGTTAAAAATAGCTAAGCTCTAAAAGAAAAAAGCTTGAAAAAGAAGCTAAGAGCTAAAACACAATTTTCGAAAAAATAAGCTGCATCTATTTGAATCTAGCTGAATCTAACTGGCAGCGCTGATAGTGAGTGTGAGAGTCTGCTTTACGATAGTCATAATATAGCTCATTTATGTAAATAGGGTTACCATATTTTTGTAAATAAATACTTTATAAATTAAATCTTTTAAAAGTTCTAAAAATATCTGATAACTGACAGCTAGTGTGTAAAATCAAATTGAGTTTAATAATATTGTGGTGTTAAAATTGCTTTTAATGCAATGTGGAGGCAAGGCGCATTATTTATCCCAAGCTGATATCAGAGTTTTGTCTTCTCAAACGTCAGTATATTTTGAACTGTTCAAATCTGGAGATTAAAGGCTCAAACATAATAGGCTCGAGCTGGCTGTAGCTAATGTCAAAAATCAACGAAAAGCAAGCTCAAGTTCTGCCAAATACTCAATTTGACCAAAATGACATGATCGAGCTCGTCTTTAAGGGCCAGTTTTTCAGTACGAGTTTAAGGTTTAGTCAAATTGAGCAAACCTTAACTCACCAAAATTGGACATTTTAACTTTGTTTAGGCAAAAAAGAAACACACTATTTGATAATTTAAGTCAATTTAACTTCAATGAATGCTAAAATATCTAGTTAAACCGAGTTTAAACGTCCAGATTTGGTGAGTAAAGCTAGGTTAAATTTGACTAAAGTTTAAACTCGTACTGTAAAACTGGCCCTAAGTCATTAAAAAATTCGCCTTTTTGTATATTAATTAGTTTTGTTTAGTTTGTTCAGTTGAATTTGTGAAAACAGGAATGAATCGCGAAAATAAGTTGATGTCAATTTCATTTAAATTTGTTTGAAAGAAAAAACAGCTGATTCCTTCCGGAACATTCGATTTTAATTGCTTTGGCGGCCAGATCAAGATAACGAAACTTGACGAAAAACCTGGCTTGAGGAATTATGGGTTGTACGCATCATACCTATGTAGTTGTGTAAAATTTGACATTAGCTGCAGCCAGTTCCAGCCTATTATGTTTCGGCCTCAAGATACCGTTTCGAGGCAAGAAAAACAATTAAAATTATATTCTCCAAGCTAGGGTTTCAAAAATCAAATTTTTGATTAAACGCTTTAATTGAATTATGTATTTCATAAACCTAATTTTTTTTTTTACATTAAGGTCAACTTAAAAGAAGAAGTTTTCTATAATTTTTAATCGTAATATTATAAATAATAGTATAATATTATGTTTGATAGAAGATGTATTAATTTATTGAATTAAAAATATATAATTTTATTTCTTAAAAAATAGTTGCATAGTAACCCTAGCAAGAGCGCTTGCATTGCGAAATTTATAATTGCGCTCATTGTGCTCAGAATCGCTTTAAATCAATGTTGCATCTTCAGTGATATAAAAATCAAGCGTTTTATAACTGTAATCGTAAATACTGAGCAAATTATCCAGTTACCGTAGCAAGTATGTATTTTGTCATAAAAAACAAAAAAAATTTAGTAATATTTTGATTGTTAAAATTTTGAGAAAAAATATTTATTTTGTTTTTTATTATTTTACGCAAAAATAAAACGTAAAATTTGCCTGATATTCTGCCAGAGGTTTTGCCTGATATTCTGCCAATATTCATCACATAACTGATATTTTATTTTATATTTTATCGTTGAACGTTGGATATTAAAGGCTGTACGTTTACACCAAAGTTTATACAAACAAACAATTTTGCGCTGTAAGATGTATAATTAGTAATTATAGGTCAAAGCAACATCGCTTTTTGTAGCTGTATCAAATAATAAAAACACTTTTAAGGAAAACTATGCGGAATGTGCAACACCGCTTTTTCATAATAGCATGCTCTCACTCTCAGGGGTTCTGTACATCTTTGCTCTTCATCCTCTCAAAATATTCCGCTCATCTTTCCACTTTACCCCCGAATTCATCCAGCAAACGACAAAGTGCACTGCCTGGCCTCTGTCGACGCACGGGCAAGAATTCTGGACGTCCCTACCCTAATCAACCAGCGCCGGATTGAAACGTTGATATGGGATACCCGTATATAGGTATAGATTGGGACAGTACAATTCTTTAGTTAAGTTGCGATATCGGAATGCTTAAAGCACGACAGAAAAGCAGATAGTTTACTACACCGTAGCTTTATTTATTTCCTACATAAAAAACTGCGAGAAGTAAAAAAAAAAGAAAATTTCTTCTAAAACACACGCTCAATATAAGAACGAAAATATTTTATAAATTTAAATCTAGCACAAAGTCGATTTCAATATTCCCTCTGAATGGCAATTTTTCACAACATCGCATGGAAAAATGCCATGTGATGACTAGGCTGAAATAATAAAAAGACTTATGGCAAAACATAAATACTCCTGAAATATTTTTTAGTTAGGTGTCTAACAAGTATTGAGTCAGAATTCTTCATCAGAGTAGTATGATTCAGAATTCGATTAGAAAAAGCCAAATTGATACGTGGAAATTTAACCCACCATTAATTTATGTAAAGGGAAAATTGATATGCATGAAATTTAATAGAGAAAAAAGGTCAACCAACCTACGTGCTTCAAATTGGCCAAACTACAAACTTTTGACGTAATAACAATTAACTCAAAATTTTTTGTCGTAATTTGTTCGAAATTCGTACGGTTTATAAAAGGTGCATCCTTACCCTTTATTTTTCCTTAAATTTGACTGCACTCCAAGTATATCGAAATTTAAAATTATTTTGATTAAGTATAATTATGAAATGGTTTATTTAAACGTTTGATAATAAAGAATATCAAGCAGACAACAAAACAAGGAATATTCGAAAACAAAGAAAATGGGTTTACATACGTTTATACAAGGTGGCGCAAAAGTAATCCTCCTATCAAAAAATGCTATAAATTTTGCGATTGGCCCCTAATGTCAGTTCTGTTTTGACATTTGTGCAGTAAACACATGCGAAATACACGTTAATAAACAATGTTACGCTACACTGCTCCAGAACGCGGAATATTGGTGACTATTTATTTGACCAATAATCGGTCGGTGACTTTGGCACAACGTGAATTTCGTCGCAGATTTCCTGGCCGTCCAACGCCTACTGGTGAAACACTGCGACGTTTAGCCGCTCGCCTCGAAGAGACTGGCACAACACGAGATGCTGCCAGGCGTGGCAGACCCCGGAGTAGCCGTTCTGCAGAGAATATTGCTGCTGTAGCCGAGGATGTCATGGAAGCGCCGTCGACATCGACCAGACGACGTGCCACGCAAATGGGTATCAGTCGACGGTCTTTACAGCGAATTTTGGTACAAGATTTGAAGATGTTTCCGTACAAAGTCCAGACGGTGTATCAGCTGTTAGCTGCTGACCGCCAATCGCGTTTAACATACGCTCAAGCCATCCTTACTCACCACCAAGAGGAAGATGATTTTTCATCAAAAATAATCATGAGTGATGAGGCCCATTTCCATCTTAGCGGGTACGTAAATAAGCAAAATTTACGCTTCTGGGGCACTGAAAATCCGCGTGTAACACACGAAGAGCCATTACACCCGCTCAAAGTCACTGTATGGTGTGCTGTTTTCGCTGGAGGAGTCATCGGACCTTTTTTCTTCGAAGACGTCGCGGGCCAAACGGTTACTGTGAATGGTGAGCGCTACAGAGCAATGATCAACGAGTTCTTTTTGCCGAAACTTGATGAATTGGAATTGGAAAACATGTGGTTCCAACAGAACGGTGCAACGGTACACACTGCACGTGCCACAACCGATATGCTGAAGGATGCATTTCCCGGGCGCCTAATCTCCCGTTTTGGCGATTTGCACTGGCCAGCAAGATCGCCTGATTTGACCGCTCCAGACTTATTTTTGTGGGACTTTTTGAAGTCGCGGGTTTATGTCAACAAGCCTCAGACTCTTGCAGCTCTTAAAGACAATATTCGTCAAGAATGTGAGGACCTATCGCCGGAAGTTTTGGCCGAAGTGAGGAAAAATGCCATAAAAAGGGCTCAAATGACAATCAGCTGTGGCGGCGGCCATTTACATGACATCATATTCTCGACTTGATGTAAAAAAAATTAAAAGACCAAATAAAAATAATCCCACAAAAAGAATCAAAGTTTTTAATTTTTTTTTAAATTACAGCCAAAAAACATCGCAAGGTTACTTTTGCGCCACCTTGTATAAAAAGGTGGTAAGGCAAGAAATCTTTGAGATAAAATGCAAATTTAATGATGTATGCATGGCATGCAGCACATACTGACTCTTTTCTTTTCTGACTCTCTCTTTTTTTTTTTTGTGGACATGGCGCACATATTTTGCCTAGACTTTGCTATCCTCTATTTATATACGAATATAATCAGTATTTGTCTTTGTGGTTGTTTGCGCTCACTGTTTCACCGTGCGTCAGTTTGTCTGTCGTCTCGCCTTGTCAAAAACTACTGAATGTCTGGTTGTCTGCGTGCAAAAATATTAAATTAAACTAATCCCAAAAACGTTTTTAACCTAACATCTCGGTTTGCTGAAACTGAAACTTTGGTTGGTTTTGTCTGTACAGCTTTTAAGAAAGTCTGCGCAGTTGCGCATCCTTGTGCATATGCAAGGATTTTCCAACAAATGAAAATTCTTTTTTTGTGAGATTAGATATCAAGGTAGTAAACATACAGACGCACTCGTATATTTTGATATAAATTATTATTCCCCACAGAATGTTCGCCATTTTCGCAGAATTGCCTGTGGCGTACATGAGCATATCCGTTGTTGTTTTTATATGCGCTATGTGAATATGTTTTTTTTTCATAATATTTTGTTGCGATAATGTTGTGCTTAGTATTTGTTTTAATGTTTGTTCTGTGCGGCTTTTGATACTTTCTGATTTTTAAGCACTAGGCAAAAATCGTCGTCTTTGCTTTTTAATTTTCTGTTATTACGTTTTGCTTGCTTTTTGAGATTGTTTGTTTTTTTTGCACAGCAAATGCAGCTAATACAAACAGTCTGTAAGCAAAGGGTTTTCCGCTAAGCGCCATGTGAGCGCTTTGACGCACGGATTTCCGTTTCCGGTTGATGGTTTCACTGTTGTTTAAAGTAATTGTAAGAATGTGAGTGTTAGTTTTTAAAATCATAAAAGAGTCCTGCAAAAACTGCATAGATGCAACAGCAAGACAAAGAAGTTATAGATGCATATATGTATATAGTAGTTGAAAGCATAGGCAAGCTGCTAGATAACCAAGCCGCTGGACAGACAATGACTGAAATATTTAATACTAGTCTATTTGTCTAGCAGCTGGAGCCATTTTATTATTACATTTACTACAATCTTTTATTTTATCTAAAAACGAACACACTTCCAGATGCAAGCAAGCAATTGTATGGGCCATGCTAGAGTTGCCAGACTTACGTACATAATAAAATGGGTTCTTACTGTGAATATACTGCAACTTTGATATATTATTTTATTTACGTTAGTTATTATAAGCCTTTTGGTGTGAGAATATTCTTTTATCCTTATTTTTATAAAAAATTAATCTTATTAATTGCAAAATTCATTATGTTTTGCTATATAAAATTTTCTTAGAACAAAAACAAAAGAAAATATTTCATAACAAAAAAATACTTTGGTTTACAAATAATTGTTTGTTTTTGCAGAAACTTTTTTTTTATTCGTGGATTTTTGAGGTATCGGTAAAAATGTTTTTTTAGACAGAGGGTCGACTCAAACCAAAATATATCGTTATTGGTAAATCCGACAGTAACAGTTTATATGATGTTAAAAAGGCAACAAAAGACGCATTTAATGACACTTTTACTGAATTGTGTGGAACAAAATACTGTAATACTGTAACTTGTAAGCAAAACGTTAGATAATCATGTAATTTTGACATGCATAGTTCGAAGATTATTGCTTCCTTAAAACTCTTTTGCGCCATGCAGCTGTTTTCCTGTACACTTGTTCAGTTTTGTGTCCTCAAAATGGGAAATGCACCTCAAAATTTGTATTCATTTATCGATTTATGCAGCCTTTTTTATTATCAGTGATAAAATCTTTCGAAGAACGTATTAAAAAATATAAGAAAGATTTTTGTAATTGTAGAAAACATATAAAAACTAGTAAGGAAATATCTTCGACTAGACCGAAGTGAAAATAGCCCCACGGCCGTATTTTAGTGTATATGAAGTCTTGAATGTTTAATTATATTTTGATGACGTCACTTTTATAAAGGCTGGGTTTTATTCAAATATTTTACAAATGAAACTCAGAATCCTTTTTATTTATTAAAGCTTATGTAGATAATATCAAGTTTATAAATCAAAGTTTTTGGAATTTGTAAAGGTTTTACTATTGTGATGACGTAACTTTATATGGGAGGTTGGCGGAATTTAAATCTTTTTGTTTTAAATTACAAACATGGCACTTACAAGTTTTAAGAAATCGTACTAATTTTTGTGGAATTTAAGAAGATTTTACTGGTTTCATAAAGACACTTTGTATGGGAGGTAGGCGTGGATTTCATTGAATTCTTACAAATTCATACATAAATTGCATAAGTGCAGGTTAAAGCATATGTGCCAAATTTGAATTTTTTAAAAAATTATTTATCACAAACTTAATTTTTGTGAAATTTAAAGAGATTTTACCGTTTTGCTTAAGTCACTTTGTATCTAAGGTAGAGGCGTAGTTTTAATCCGATTTTGCTAAATTTCGAACTTGATCTTTATCTTTAAATAAAAAGCTTATATATGGAATTTAGAATCGTTACGATAGCTCTAAAATTACAGCTGTTATCGCGATTACAGACAGACAGACGGACAGATGAACGTGGCTAAATGGACTCAGGAGGTGATGCTGATCAAGAATATATATACTTTTCTTTACCAGCCACGCCTCTTTATCGGCGTTACAAACGAAGTGGCAAAGTTAATATACCCCATACGTAACGCTCCCATCCCTTTTTTCACCAAAAACAGGACAAGTTGACAAAATTTTTAAGATTTTACAGGATTTACAGGACGTCTCTCAAAAAGCAGGACGTTTACGCAGTACGCAATTTAAAGTCAAAAAATTATTATTACTTGTATGTTCAAGGAATTAAAATAAGCATTTTCATTGATAAAATTATCAAATTTATTATTTAATATAAGAATTGTGGCATAAGCTTCAAATATCAATTAATATTAGGTATTTGTATTTAATATGTAATTTTGTTAAATAAATATATAATTCAATCTTACATAAACATTAAATTATCTTTAATACAACAAAAAATTTGATTAGAAATAAAGAGAAGGAAAGGTTGCAGCATAAGAACGTGGCCCTGCCTGGATTCGAATCCAGGACCTCTGAGAAAATAAAAAAAAAATTCAAATTAATTTTATAAAAATGGCACGTTAACTAGATTTTCCAGGTACTTCTTTGCACTTTGAGCAAAACACCTCACTATCAATATTTGTTTTTTCCAGAAATGAATATTTTTTAAGTTGATTGCTTAACACGCACTTTCGCTTCGACATTTCGACCAGTTTAAGAAAAAATTTGCACAGAAACTTTTGACAAGTTTGTAAAAAAAGTAAAAGTAAAAGATCCTACCACCACCTACTACAACTCTTTTCGTCGTAAGTTGAGGTATTTTAAATTTGATTAGAAATAAAGAGAAGGAAAGGTTGCAGCATAAGAACATGGCCCTGCCTGGATTCGAATCCAGGACCTCTGAGAGACAGTCAAACGCGCTACCACTAGACTATTGAAGCCGCCAATTCCGAGAAGGATTTCTTTCTCTAACAATTGTGCTTTTTTGTTGCAATAACGTTATGGCAACTACATTACTGAATGGGATATTGACAGAAACTTACTATTAAAAAATTTATAGTAAGTTATGCTTTTAACAAATTGTATCCTAAAAGTTTTTAACTGACAGAATAATGCACAAAATGTGCTATTTTAAAGAACACATTATTTTTAATATGTAATATTTAGAATATGTAATATTTAGAATATTAATTGTATATTAAAGAAAACCAAGAATGATATAAATAATGGAAAGATAGAGAAACCATTAACAAAGGATGTTAAGCAGCCCAGGACCGAAAATATGTCATTGCACCGAGAAAAAAATTTGTAAAACCAAAGGAAACGCAATTTTCCGCAATTACTTTTGTTGGTTAAATCGTGCCCAAAGACAAAACTTCTTTGTGACAAAGACGTTATTTTATTGATTAGCAAAGGCGCGTACTTAAAAACAAAGACAATATTCTTTTCTAAGTGAAAGAAAAGTTTTGCTATGCTGAAGAAGATTACAATAATTTAATATTAAAATTTGTATATGTTTGTGTTTATGATCTTATAAAACTCAAAAAACATAATTTTTATTGAATTTACAGAAAATTGTGTACGAAAAGCATGCAAAAATGCAAACAACGAAAACTTGAGTTTAATGAAAGTATGTTTGTGAAAAAAAGGCTCAAATAAAGCAAAGAAATGTCTTTGAACTTACAGACTTTTTCAGTTTCTCGATAGCAAATAATTAAATCTTTCTGGTATTGAATTTATCTTTGCGATTACTAAATTTTTCCTTGCATTTGGAAAATAACTTTTGGCTCTTGTTTTGAAGACGCAGCAGTCGATCATCAGCTTTTTACGCCTCCTTTTGTGATTTGCTAGAGTGATTAAAAAAAAATACTAAAACTATCACACGTATTCTGTCAAAAAATAATTATTTTATGTTTTAAAATGAGTGAGATATGAATTTTTGTAAATTTAGGACTTTTTCGTAAATTTTCTCCAACTAAAACAGAAAACCGCGGGTAGAACCCAGCGTTGTCAGATGAATACACTTCAAAAATTCTCTTTATATCGTATTGAATTCTCACAAAATACCATGCGTCAAAAATACCAAAAATTACCACAAAATACCACAAAATCTCACAAATTACCACAAAATACCTCAAAATTGCTAAAAATATCTGATTATACAGTGATAATAACACAGTTTCAAAGAATTTAACGAAAGCAGACCTAAACTGCAATAACTTAAAACATTTTCAATTAATAAAACAATAGTTTTCATAATATTACAATACTTTTTGTTATTGCATGAAGAAATCTGCAGCAATGAGATTTTCTTCCAGACATAATTATTTTTGAAGTGAAAACTTCTTTAGGCGCGTTGAACGATTTTGGTAGAGGGTAAATCACACAATCGTAAGTCCACAATCGGCCGCAAGCTCACAAAGAAATCACTTGGAAACTCCTGAAATTAATATTACATGCAATAACAATAGAGTTCAGCTACTACAGCTTTTTCGCACTTTCTCCGCATTGGATCATCTTAAGAACCAGCCCAAATAACATCAAAACATCTCAATAAGGCCATTCACAGTTCGAATACGCTGGTCTGCCATTTGTTCGATCCGCTATTTGTACGCCAATTTACGAAAGCGCATTTTGCTTTGCTGTTGTTTTGCATACAAATGCAAATACGCAGGCACTCGTAAATAAAAGCAGCCCTTGGAGGTGTTTTTTGTACCTCGTATTTTTATGCTCTGTCTACAGCCGCATAATCACATACATCATAGAGTTGCACAGTCTTTTTATACGACAGTCACATGGCGAGGTGCTCACAATTCGAACAATAACAAATGCTATAAATACGATTTGTTAAAAGTACGCTCAAACCGTGAATAGCCCCAATGATATCGATAAGAGCGGTCCAAAACAATCCAAAGTGAGAAAAATTTACCCACCATAATATGGGTTGGGCTCAGGGACAACACAAGACATAACAACTAACCATGCGTTTACATAGATCTAATCATACATTAGTTTTCAATCTACTTTTGAGTTGACCTTTCGATAAGTTAACATCAAAAAAGCTACAGTTGTTAACAAAGGTACTCATGCGATGTAAAGGAGCAGTAGCCATATAATTTGTTCTACTAAAAGGTAAGTAAATTAAATTGTTAGCATTTCTACTGCTTCTACGGTTAGTGTTAAAATTTATAAGAGTTAGAAGTTCTGGTGAATCGAATACACCAGTTATGAGTTGGTGTAAATAGACGATATCTGCAGACTTCCTTCTCTCATTCAAAGATTGCATTTTTAAAAGTTTTAAACGATCCTCATAAGGAGGAAGGTTTAAAGTATCAGTTGCACTTAAGCCCCTTAGAGCAAACCGAACAAAACGTTTTTGGATTCTCTCTATACGTTCAACATGTACATTGTAACTTGGGGACCAAACTTGACTTGCATACTCTAAGTGAGGTCGCACAATTGCATAATACAGCGTTGTAGTTGTGATCATACTATTCAATTCTTTGGCCCAGCGTTTCATAAACCCGAGCATAGAAGATGCTTTTTTACAAATGTAATCAATATGAACGTTAAACGATAGCTTAGAATCCATGCATATACCAAGATCTTTGACAGAATCTACACGATTTAAAGCCGTATCTTTTATCGTATAATCAAAAATTAAATTATTCCTTTTTCGCGAAAAGGTCATAGTTTGGCATTTATCTGGATTTAGAAACATATTGTTTTTAGAACACCAAATTTCAAAGGATTTCAAATCAGACTGGAGCAGATCTGAATTGTCTTTAGCATCTATTGTTCTGTATATTTTCATGTCATCTGCATAGATAAGTAGATGAGAGTGTTTGATGATGTGGGTTACATCATTAATGGCTAAAATAAACAGAAGTGGACCAAGGTGGCTACCTTGAGGAACACCTGATTCAGCAATAAATTCAGCTGACAATACGCCTCGAAATCGTGTTTGATAAGATCGCTCCGTCAGATACGATTGAATCCAGCTTACAAAAAATTGTGGAAAACCCATTAACTTTAGTTTAAATAGAATTAAGTTATGTGGCAGTTTATCAAATGCTTTACTAAAATCAGTGTAAATACAGTCGACCTGGTTACCTGAATAAAATGAATTTAAGCAAAACGTTGTAAAATCGAGGAGATTAGACACAGTGGATCTGCCAGTAACAAATCCATGCTGACGAGTTGTCATGACCTTCCCACAGTGAATTTTCACACGATCATACACGAGGCGCTCAAAAAGTTTTGGAATTGACGAGAGTTTCGCGATAGGCCTGTAGTTGTTTATATCGTTCTTACAACCTTTTTTATAGATAGGACCTATAAAAGATTTTTTCCAAAAAAGTGGAAAAATACTTTCGCTAATTGATTTATTGAATAACATGGACAGTGGTTGACTTAGAACGGAACCACATCGTGTTAACACTGCGGCAGGAATTCCGTCAGGTCCAGCATTAAAATCCTCATCGATCAACCCAATATACTTTAAAATATCCTCTGAAGTAAAGGATATAGAATCCAACGAAACCCTGGGTGTAGAGTTCATATATTCAAAGTACTCTTCATCAGGATTAAAAGAGTCTGAACAAAATGACTCTTTAAAGAGATTGGCAAATAGACCACAAATTACGACAGGATCGTCAGTAAATCCGTCAGAGGTCTTAAATGATGAAGGGAATCCATCAGATTTTTTTTTGGTGTTTATGAAACCCCAGAATTTCTTCGGATCAGACAATATTCTCAGCTTAGTACTGTCTAAATAATTTTGATATAAGGTAGCTGAGCAATTTTCAAAATCCAGAAACAAACGCTTGTAGATTTCTAGGTCATTCAAGTCTAAGCTACAGACATATTTTTTCCATGCCCTATTCCTGCTGTTGCGAAGAATCTTTAACTCCTTTGTGTACCAGGGGTAAGCACAATTTTTCGTAAATTTGAGGCTATATGGCACGGACAGAGAAAACATAGCAAAGATTTCCATATAAAAAAAATTAATTGAATTATCAAGAGTGTTATTATTAACATATTCTAAAATAACATGAAGTTTACTTTGAAGTAAATGATTCAACTTCAAAAAGTCAGCTTTTTTAAAATTGAATTCATAAACTTTATCTATTGAGTTAGACTTTACTATATTATCCCTGTCTGATTTGTACCATATGCTCAATGGTGGATGGTATTCATCAACAGCAGTCAAAACATGAGGGGCCCTCTCAACAATCACATTGTTACTATCTGTAGTTAAGACCAGGTCAAGAAGTCTTTCACGACTATTATAAATACAACTCACTTGTTGTAAGTCAGAACATATATTATCAACAAATATATGCTCTTGGCGAGTCTTCGAATTAGATGCACAAAAATATGTATCATCGTCAGAAGATTCCCATTTCAAGTCAGGCAGATTAAAATCACCTAACAATAAAATGTCGTCATTAACGTCAATTATGCTTATAACGTATTCTATGCAATCCGCAAGGCTTGCATAAACTTCTACACTGCTCTTAGGAGGAACGTATGCATTAATAAGATATACATTAGAATTGGAATGTACAACCTTGACGCATATAAGTTCGATGTTAGCAGAGCAGGGAATAACAATAATGGAACTAACGAAGGAGTTCCTTACAGCTAATAAGACACCTCCACCGACAGCAGAAGTATTGTCAGCATGTCTATCTCTTCTATAAACTTCAAAACTGTTATCAAACAATTCTAAGTCAGTAATGCTTCCGTTTAACCAAGTTTCAGTCAGTGCGATAATATCCTCAGAGCAATTCTGAGACATTAAAAATATGTCTCGCGTCTTAGAGCGTAATCCCCTTACATTTTTATAGTAAAGGGATAACCTATTCAGTTTTTTTGGGATTGACGAGCGGCTTGAGTCGTCCCTCTAGGCTTATTCTTAGGCTGAAACTCTGTAACGAGTATATTATCAGTCCACAAATTAGAGTTTAGAACAGTTGCAAACTCTTCAGCTGGAACTGTGAGTATAAAGGAAGCATGGGAAGGTTTATTACCTATTTTTTTGCATGAACAAAATGCATTTTGACTCAACAATTTATTATGTTTGATAAAAGTCAATACATTTTCAACAGTTGTGTCGGGCTGAAGACGTGAAATAAATACATTTTTTTTCCTCGACACTGCCCTTAAGCTTGATAGATTTCTAGGCTCAATAGGAGTCAAAACTGAACTATTAGTCAAAGAAGGAATGTTAGAAGGTGACGAGGAAGTAACTGGAGTGTTCCTGTTCAAAAGCGGTGCTGAGGGCTGCTTGGCCTGAGAAGTAGATCTAGATGATTTTCGCTTCTTATTATTTTTTTTATTTTTTCTCTTTTTTTTTGCGATAATGTGGTCTTCTGATGATAGGATTGTTTGTGTCCCTGAAGAAACAGTCTGTGACAAAGAAATCGGGATATTTTCCGAAATGGAATTTTCATCATAGACGCTGGTACTGGGTGCGGCCCTAACTTCACTAAAAAATGTTACAATTTCTCGAAAATTGTTGTTTAATGAGTTAAGACTTTCCCCAAAAAGCTTAATTTTTGAATAAAGTTCATCTGGGGAAAGTGCCCTACACGAAGCACAGTACCAGCGAAGGCCTGATCGCTGAGATTTTAAGTCGTCAAGGCATGACTTGGATATACCGGCACAAGATGCATGAAACATCTGCTCACATGGACCAGAACAGCTGAACATGGGGTTTAGAATGTTTTGGCTTTTGCAAAGTTCGTCCAAAGAACAAGCAACGATATTTTCTGCAGAAAAATAATCCATTTTTAATTTTTTAAAAAAATGAGCAGATGCAAAATGTGCTTTCAGGGTTACTTTATTCAGACAGTGTGTGCACAGTTTAGTAGAAAACAAAAAACAAACAACAACACTCACTGAACTGAAGATAAACAAATCACAGCACAAAGAAGAAACTAAAACACCGCAAGCATGCAAAAACAACAACAACACTGCATTAACTAAATAAGTTAAACAAAGTTAAAATGCAAGAATTAAACTTACACAACTTAAATGCACAATTATTATTTAAGCGAACAGTTTTATATTAATGTTGTTAGTATAGTAAATATGATATTTAAATAATTACTATATTGAAACTATTTTAACTATTCACGAATATAACAAACAAAGGCTTTTACATAACACGATAAAACACAACCGATACCAACTTATATACGAGATCAACTTAATGCATATAATCTGTTTGTTAGTATAAAAATACTTAAGTTAGATTGCAATAAGATGTTTGCAACCAAAACTTATTATTAGTTCGGCTTATATTGGTATATATATGCCTTTAAAGTTTGGCAATTTCTTCAGTTGTTGTATTTTTCAACATTTTTGAAAAATTTGCTTTTACTCAAACAGCTGCTATTCATGGTGAGATTTAAAAATGGATCGATCTTCTTCTCTTTCTGCTTTTTTCTGCTGGAACTTCGTTTGCAAACAAGAAAAATAATGAATGGATTGAGTGTTTTAACATTTTAATCTTTAAGTTGTGATAAAGGAATATGTTGAACATTCTAATAATTACATGCATGCTCTTATTTTATTACATATCGTCAAACAAAATTGAAAATTTTCATACTTGTTGTATTTGTCAGTGGCTTTTTATTTTCACCACTGCGGCATTTTATATTCAGAGTTGTCAACTATGGCTGTGTGTCAATCGGAAAGTTTTCAGTCGTGGTAGGATAGAAAATATCAAGTTGAATAAAATTTGTGTGTGTGTTTTAACAAATTTGTCTTTTTTGCTGTCTCAAATGGACGATGATATTTTGACAATTACAAATTTTGACGTTTCACATTTCGGTCGTGTTTTAGCGCAAATATTTTATATTATTTGCATTTTATCAATTTGCGACATATTTTATTCGAGAGCTTGAACTTGCAACATATTTCGTCAACTTGTAATAATGTAAACTTAAAAAACTTAAAAAATAACAAATTAATGAAAAAAATTTGAACTTGGAGCGTCCCCCAAGTGCCACCACCAGCAAGTGCAGTGCAAAATTTGTTGCTAGCCAACATCCTCTAAGTGCCATCACCAGTAGCACAAGCAACTGCTAAGTGCTTGCTAGCAGGCAAACAGAAAATATAGCATGCAAAGTGCTGTATATTTTACGCCGTCAATTCGGTTCATCCCCTCTAACGCTGCGCAACCGCTTGGATCTTCTAACTCTCTTTGCGTTGTTGTTGTAAATTTGCTAAGTAGTTATTGTTGTACAGTAAGCTTTAATTTTTTGTTGATGCTTATTTGTAGCTACAGTCAGCATATCACATCGAACTAATTTAGAAAACAGTTTATACATATGAATTAAAGAATATATATAATATTGGTAAATCTATTTGTTTTTAGTAAAAGTGTTACCGTATCGGAAATACATATATATATATAGTATAACATATTTACATATATATAGTTCATATATATGAACAATTTAGCTCATTGAGGAAATTTAAAGAATATTTATGTATATTTATATAATAACAATTACGTATTAAACTTGTGAAATAATTAACATTTTCAGTAGTACTTGAATTACTAAAGTCTGCTTATCCTAAGCATTCTATTTTTTAAAACTGTTTAGCTTTAATTTCTTATATGAATTATGTATAATTTATAAGATATAGATATGTCTTAATTTTAGAATATTCTATTTTTAATATACAACGCAATATAGATATGGTGAACATGTATATTGTGTTAGTGTTATGATATAAATAGATATAAATAAGCTTTAATTTTTTATATTAATTCAATAATGAAATAATTTAAATAAATTACTTTAATTATATATATTTTTGATATGGTAAAACTTTTCCTTAAAATAAATAGTTTCAGTTATATATAAAAAAATTAATAAATTGTTATAAGCTATTAACAAAAATAATTCTAATTTCATATGCCGACTGTAGCTACACGATTAGAATTCACAACGTCTACAAAAAATTTCCGGCTAACTGCGCCAACAACAATTACCAAGGAAATCTACAAACAAGGACGCACAGAGAAGCACAAGATCAGAGCGGAACTTTTAAAACTTTTTTATTTCATTCTACATGTAGGACGGGCTGCAGTATTAGCTTTCGCACATCCTACATGTCCGTCCGACCTGTCAAATCCATCCTACATGTAGGATAGTCCGAAATCCCCTATTAGCATGAAAATTCTTATATAGCAGTAAGGCGGTCCGTGGCAGGACAACGTCTTCCAGGGAATACTAATATTTTATATATAGGGCTTCGGTCGGCAGTCCTCTCACTGCTATACTTTTTTTTTCATTGAAATTCTTAACGTTTTGCTTGAGAAACACAGAAAAAACCACGCGTGGTAGAAATATCTTTGTGGCAGTATGTTGTATTTTGTGTTATTTTTTATCTCTCGCGTGGTAAATATCTTACATTAGGTAAAATTTTTCCCATATGACATTTTTCTCTCATAATGCGATGTTTTTTACCTTATTTCGCAGCATCCCACAAGAGCTCAAAAAATACCGAAAGTACGATTTATAGTGCAAACCTGACAACGCGGCACCGTCTAGAAATTAAAAAAAAAAAATTTTAAATATTAATTTTGCGAAAAAGTTGAATTTTTGGATTACCCTAACGTTATACATATATGGATAGCAGAGAGGGAAGTAAGGACTTTTAATTAGATCCTCGTTTTCTTCCAGAAGATCCGAAAATCCGTTGTTCAAATTTTTTTTAGTAATAAAGTGAAAATCTATAGTGTTCAACGACAAATATCAATAAGCATTTAAGTCAAGTATAAATGATTTTATTGCAGTGTTTTGTTTAAGTGGAGAATATATTACTCTTTGAATTCTTTTGAAGAAAGCGATGTTTTGTTGCACTGTTCTAGCTGAGCATGAAAAGAGAAGAGTAGAGAGCAACATGCAGTTTATTTAAACTCTCACACGACTACTGGAAGATTTCTTAAAAAACTTTACGTTATATACAATCGATTCATAGGGATTAAACTTCAAAATATGCTTCTTACTGGTTTTCATATCACATTTTTGTATAAAATTCTCTTATCGATCTTTTTCGATTTTTTGCTCTCATTTTTACTTTATATAAATTAAAATTAATTTATATGAATTCGAATGGTTTATTGTAACAAGATTAAACTAAGACAATTTTTTTCAATAAAAATATTACCGCGATTCTCTCACCCACATAATGTGAAAAGCCTCATAGACTGAGCAGTTTTGGTTCCACAAGGATCATGGCAATATTAATTTGTATGCGACAAAATAAAGTCTTTTTAAAATTAATTCGCATTTGCTATGAAATAAAATTGATATTAATATGAAATTCAGAGCATTTGAGGATCCGAAATTTTGAATGAGATCAACACTTTTACAATCAGAAATTTTGAAAACTGGCAGAAGATCCATTTATTCCCTCCCTGATGCATAGTATATTTATTAAATAAGTAATAAGTAAAACAAATCAAAAGTGTTCTAGATTATAAAATGATATTAATTTTTCTTGGCTTTTTCGACATAATTTCGATTACATTTTCGCAAGTTATTATGTGCGTTCAATAATGCCAATCCATTCAGTCGGTCTTCACTTGTTTTGTTTCGCAGATACGTTTTAAATCAGTGTAGATATGAAAATAAGCATTCGCTTGAAGCCATTAAAATCGGAAGGGTTGCGTTTAAAAATTACGATAAAGTTCTCTGAGCGGTGTTTGGGTATATTTGATCGGAAAAATGCCGCAGCTAATGGTGCGATATTGCAAAAAATATAAACAAAACCAGGAACAAAATTCAGTTCATTAGCAATAGAACCAGCTACCAACGTTTGCAGCAAAGGCGTGTGAATATTTTAAATAAATTATAAAGTAAATCAATGTTTTTCTTTTTGGTACCCTTATCCCAAATAATAACCACCAGTACATCACAATTAAATACAGATTCTCTAAGAATTGAGAAAAGTTTGAACCTCCGAAAACCCATAGAATCTGCGCCTGGTTTGAACCCTTCCAGAGAATTAAACTGTTTTAGATTGATTGCGATAGTTTCTGTTTTTAAATAGATTGTGTACACTACTTTGTGGCGGACGCAGAAGTTTACTTAAGCAGAAATGGTGTTTCATTCATCTGAATTTGCGCTACTAGCTCCAAAAATTGTTAGCAGCAACTTCTAATTTCAGAACGATAATAAATTTGCTCTCGCCAAATTTTGACGTCTGGTTCGGATTTTTTTGCTTACAAATACTCAATTTCACACTGAGGTTATGTCTTCGTTCGTTTCTGAGTCATCTTTTTTCGTTTGTGTCTGACATTCTTCATACATGGTAATAGACGCATCTTTTGTTTTACCCATGGTGTAATTATGGTGTAATTAGGTGTTCTCGTCCCATGACATTTTTCAATATTTTTCTGTGACATGCTGCCTTATTTTGACAATGAAAGCGTTTCATATAAAAAATTTCGAATCAAATGCCAAAATAAGGCAGCCTATTTTTTCTAATATTTCGAATGAGAAAACCTTATAATAATTACACTATGGTTTTACCTGGCGGCCGTAGCCTAGTGAGTAGAGTGCGTGGCCCCTAAGCTAAAGAACCGCGGTAGCCCGGGTTCAATTCCAGCTCAGACAAAAAGTTTTTCAATTGAAATAATTTCGTCACCTCTCTGCAGACAATGGCAAACCTCAGAGAGTAAAAATTGCCATGTAAAGCTTCTTGAGAACATAAGCCGTTCGGAGTCGGCATAAAACACGTAGGTCGAGTTCTTGGTCATTTGTGGTCAAACATTTAATTACACGCACAACACAATTTTTCAGCAGAAGCTAGGTCAAAGTCCTTACAAGGGCTGAAATGGCCATTTTATTTTTTTATTTTTTTATGGTTTTACCTAAACTTACTGTAAGACATGGAGAAGGCTCTCTTTTGGTAAGGGGTTGTTTTTCTTTGGTTGGAATAGGCGAACTCGATACAATATATAGATACAAAAATAACTGGCGACCACTATTTAGCCAAATCCGCCGAAAAAAATTATCTTGGGTTATTTAATCTTTCAACAAGGTAATGATAATAAGTGAGATTGCAATGCAGTATTTTCTTTCAAAAAATATCGAAAAATCGAAATATGATGATTTCTACTTTTGTTTTAAATAAAATCTGCTACACAATTTTTGACAATCAAAAATTTAAATATTTGTTCTACTTCGTTTGCTCTATAATTGAGTGCCCAGCAAGCATTCTAGCTCAAAATGATCTCAATAGAAACTATTTGCGATTTGCAAATTTTTCTTTTAAAGTCATTAACCCGAATTAACCTGAGTAAATTTTTTTAAATTTTCAGAATGGCCTGTTAACGCAAATATAAAATGGTTTAAATTAAAATAAGCACACTTTAAGTGTTTGTGTTTGCGTTGCCATATGGCAACGACAGGGTGTTTCGGGTTAATAGATACTTATGAGACACATATGAGGTAATAGTGAGTTAATTGGCGCATGTTTTTGACCTAAGTATGAGATCAATATGAAGTAAGTCGTGAACTCAAAATGTTCTCATAATTAGCTCATATTGAGCTTCTTGTGAAAATGTAAAAAAAATTATACTTTGTAGTAGTTATACCTACTTAATTTTTTTTTGTTTGTTTTATTTTGTCAAGTATTATGTTCATTTTATTTAATTTAATTTAATTATTTCATGTGTTAAAATTTTTCACATTCCTTTTCTAAGATTTGAATATGGGATCATTGCACAAGAAGCCGACCCTCTACTAACAAAAAAGAATCGTGAGAACATAGCAAAAACTATGAAATTGTCTTTGAACATACCCAATTGTTTGCAAAATATGGTAGCACTAATTGTACTCAGAGAGGAAATCGTCGGTCGTTAGAGAAAAAATAGAATAGACTTTTTTTTTAATATTACTCTAGCGATAAGTCGCCGCGACTCTTGCTAAACGATTTCATTTTTGACGGCTTCGTTAACTTGCGTGTGTTCTGTTGTGTGTTCTAAATCGCCGATCGTTACGACTTTTGATTCTGTTCGGGCTCTAATTATAAGCTTTAATTAATTTTTTCTGTTAATAATTGAATCATCACAAATACCTCATAATTAGTTAATAACCTTACAATCAATACAACTTTCAATCTCGGTTTATTTTTCTCCTCAACTCATTATGATCTCATTATCACCTCACAACTGATTGTATTTTCTATTTGCCTCTACAATCTAATACTTACCTCATAGAGAGCTCATTGTGAGTTGCACGAAAAACTTCTGATTTCGTGAGCTCATTTTGCCTGCTGGGTGAACAATCACTGCCGACAACACAGTTCGCTCGACGTCGAAATTAAAAGTTTCAAGAAAATAATGTCAAGAAGAAGACATTTTTTTTAGTATTGAAGTTTTTAAAAAGCAAAATCCTTGCTTTATAAATGTAACATGTTAGTAAATGTTGTAAAGTATGGCAACCCTGTCGCGCTTAGGCATGCTGCATTTGCTCCCAGTTGCAGTCTAGACGTGCGATAACGTTGCGCAAGAATTACGTGGCCGATGGCTCTAAGCGCTGCCAGATGATGCTGTAAATCACGGAAGGACATCAACGCGTGGTTGTCGTGCTCGTCGTTGTCCTTGTCGTTGTCATTGTCTGCCAACCAGCTCATGCTGATGTATGCTGAGGATAATGTACTGTTATTGCAGACATACTTTAACAAGCACACATATGCTCGTTTACTTAAACACACAAACATACGCACATAACAACAAAAGCATATAAAATAAAACTCATTCACAGACAAATTTGCTTAGAATTAAAATGCAGAAAAGGATAATCTCGCTAAAGTGTCGAAATAAAAAAAATATATTAAAACAGAAAAAATCCCACCATTAAAAAGACTCAGGCAGGACAATACAGCTGCAGTTTTTTCATCTACTGCACTACGCTCGCTTTCAGGAAGTCGGGCTCGCGCACTCTTTGCTTGCTGTGTGTTGAAGTTCAAGTTCAGTGCAACAGACAGGACTATGTATGTTGCGACAGACAGACAAAAAAATGCTGCCAGTGAATCTGTAAGCATGTGTTTGCGTGTTTGTGTGTTTCAGCAGGATATGTGGCTCGCATGCATATTTAAGCTTTCGCTTACTCAGACACATTATAGCATTTACAAGCTGCTGGCAAAAATTACAAAAAAACTTTCATATTTTATATAAAGCGGAAATGTTTTAAGTCACAGACATACATATATGCGTTGCCTGTATAGACGTGTGTGTATGTGTGGATGGATTTTTTTGTGCGCGTGTGAAAATTATGCAGAAACGTTAATCATGCAAATTTTCTTTATTTAAGCTCAGCGCAATTTCAATGCTCCTTTTTTTTGTTTTTCGTCCTTTGGTGTTTTAATTTGCAGTCCATTAAATCACTTTTTTGCTTTACTTAGACATTATGTGGGAAACTAAAAGTCTTCTTAAAACCAGTTCCAAAAGTGATTTTAGAGAGGCTAAACTTAAGCAACTGTTTTGATTATGACCTATTTATTATATTTATATAAAAAATAATTAGAGCATTAGAGTATTTCAGCTTGATAAATACATAGTGGCGACCGTAGCTTAGTGGGTAGAGTGCTTGGCTCCTAAGCTAAAGAACCGCGGTAGCCCGGGTTCAATTCCAGCTCAGACAGAAAGTTTTTCTTCAGTTCAGAAAAGCAAACCTCAGAGAGTAAAAATTGCCATGTAAAGCTTCTTGAGAACATAAGCCGTTCGGAGTCGGCATAAAAACAAGTAGGTCCTGTTCTCGGTCATTTGTGATCAAACATTTAATAACACGCACAACACAATTGATCAATAGAAGCTAGGTCAAAGTCCTTCCAAAAGCTGAAATGGACAGTTTATTTTATTTAAAGACATAATAATATTGACGATAAAGTCGATAAGAAAAAATTTTTCATGTTGAAAAAAAAAATATAAAATTGCAACGCTACAGCTGCTCGAAAGTATGTAGCTTCATGAATTTGCATCGGATAAAACGCTCTTGTAATTGCCTTAAATCCATTACTCTAAGTGTTTTGATAAAATTTAATTATGAAAAAATAACAGAAATTGACTTAGAAAAGTGTTTTTAAAGTTTTCTTGACCTTTGGAGTATCTTTGAAATGCTTCCCTTTTGTGCTTTCAGAGGGACCTTCAGGACTTTATTTTAAACTCTATCTCAACTATGAAGTTACATTCCTAAGATAAAAATACTTTTTTAAGCAAAAAGAAAAATTAATAAAAATCTTTAATATCACATGAGTCCTTAAGTGGACTTGACACACAAAAATTGCGAATTTTTTTAAATTTTCCCCGGAAGGTTTTCAGTTCCTGGATTTTTTTTTAGATGCGTAAAAAAATCACCGTTCATACGATTTTGGTTGCATAGAACGTGTAAAAAAACCAGATTTGAATGAGTATGAAAAACTCAAAGGAATTAACTAAAAAAAAATGTTATCCGCAAAATAACAAAATTTCAGTATTCTTCGAAAAAGACAAATTTTTTGCACTGAAAAACTAATATAAATTCAAAACTATTTGGAACATCCTTTTTTCTATATTTCAACCGCTGAAAAATTATGTGTATAGTCAAAAATATAAAGACATGTGGTCATATCAAAATTTTAAGAAAGATTGGTGAAAAACATTTTTTGTATGTTGTAAGAACCGAAGAAAACTATGTATGAAGTTTCATTAATATATTTTTCCTCTTGTCTTTACAATTTTATACACTCAACTTTGTTTTTATACGGTTTTTTTTTTGCATGATTTTAAAATATCACGGTTCAGTAAAAAATTCTTTTACACGAATTTTTCGGTTTTGCACGATTAAAAAAATTTTTTCACCAACTATTTTCATGCTGTATTCAAATATGATCGGTTTATGCCCACACGTCTGTGTAACTTACTGAAAAATTTTGAAAATTTTGCCGACTACTAGTTTACGATTATTACTTAAGATTAACAACCGATTTCTATAGTCTTTTTCACGTTGTTCTCTTACTTTTTTTGGTTTTTTTAATAAAAATTTGTTTTCAATCGAAAGTTTTCTATATGACCTTATAATTTATTATTAGTAAACCCGTGTGGCGTTAAAACGCCAAAATCAAACATTCCTAGATTTTAATTTAAGCTATTGAATAAATTTTCAACTGATCAAAATTGAAATGGAATTGATTTTGGCCTTTTTGCAATGTACGCGGTATTTAAAATTTTTGTATAAAATTTTAAGAAATAAAAAATTTTTCGATCAACAGTTTTCTAAACTGAAAGAAATCATTCCAGTATCACTTTGATATTGAATATATCCATTCATAGTTTTAGCCAGTTGTGCCAACTACACAGATAAACGGAAAACAGCGGCAAAATAATTTTTAAGAATATCACACAGAATTTTCATAGATTTCGCTTTTTTTCACCAAAATTTTATGTCAACAATCTTGGAATGGTAAAAAATGTATTTATCACTAAAAAATTTATTTACATCATTTGTTAAAACTTTGCGCTTATCAACACTTGCAAATAAAAAACTTTTTTAACTTTTTTTTAATCTAATTTCGAAGTGAGCCAGAGGGCAGCCTCACTTGAGACAGCGTAAACCAGTAATGCTCACCACCAGAACTCGTTGAGTTTATTTTTAGAAATTTTTGGCATTAATTTGTATTAATGTTAGACGGAAAACCCTGAAGTTAAAGAAAAAAATTCAAAGATTTGTAAGAAAAGGGGTCTGTAAGTTAAGAAATAAAAACGCAAAAACTTAAAAAATTAGAAATTGGAAAATTTTCATTTCGTAGCGCAGCCTTAAAACTCTAACTATAATTTTTTTAAATTATATGTATTTACTTTCTTTTTGATGTTTATAAAAAAAATAGCTCACCTGAGTGGAATTTTTCACTTTTCCTTGAAATACTGCAGAACTGGCTGAAAAAAATAAACAAAAAGGCTTTAAAGATAAATCTTAGAATTTTTGTGGAAAAGCATAGTTTTTGCTTTCTCACACTGTTGGAAGCAAAAGCTTTACAGTGGCTGCGAATTTTTTAAAAATGCTGTCATCGCGTATGACATATCATACTTTGTCATTAATGGGTTAAAACAAACTTAAAGTGCCTGTAAAATGTAACTCAAGGAAATTGTATTTATAATGATTCCAGATTTAAGAAATCTAATGTTTCTTTAAAAGATATAAAAAGTAACGTTTCATGTTATGTTTTTAAGTTTTCGTTATAGTAACATTACTAAAAGTAATAGTTGTTTACTACTTTTACTTTTAGTAATGTTTTATGTTGTTTGTAACTTTTATAAGTTTAACGCAAATTTTATAAAAAAAATCAAATATCGGTCATTCCATGTCAAATCGGACGCTTTTGTCCAAAATCTAATTTTGAGGATTCCGATTTTTTTAAAATTTTGCACGTCGATAGAACTTATATAAAGTATTGCATACTTTTTTACAATTTTTTATTTTTGTTTTTGTAGTTATACACAATGAAAAATTATAAAGAAAAGCAAAAATTGTCATTTGGACACGTACTCAAACAACTATATCTTCTAAACCGTTAGTTCTACAAGAAAAAAATTAACATATTTTACAGATCTTGAATTGCTCTTTATTGTGGTGTCCTTTTTTACAAACACTATCGAGAAAAAAATTTAAATTTTTTGACCACTAAAAATTTCATTCCCATTTTTCAAGGTCAGCACTACTATGTTTTTGGCACTTTGAAAATATTATCGTATTATGGCATTCATTCTTAATGCATTCTCAAATTTTGATGTTGGAGAATCAATGTTTAAGATTTTTTACGAAATTTTCAAAAACTGACTACACAATTTTTACGTACAAATACTTTAATTTTTAATTAAAAATGGAATTTTTAGTATTTTTTTTACTAAACTAGGTACATATCGTCGCTGTGCCAACAAAAACAGTCATATGTTTTTTAGTAACTTTTCAGGAGAGCAAAAAACAAACTTTTTTCAGAGCATTTCTGGTACTGCGAGCAATAACAGTTTTTGATCACTTCTAAATCATAAGAGGAATAAAAAACTGCAAATGTAGAAATGTGGGTATTAGATAGTGTAAGCAAAATATGCTATAAAAAATTTACAAAAATCACTTAACTGGTTTTTCTGGTGCAGCGACGATATGTAAAATCAGTCAAATTTAAAAATTTTATCAACTCGTTAAAATAGAGTGTCTTCAAAGGAATATTACTTTGAAGACACTCTATTTTTGAAATTTGCAAAAAAATTTTTTGGTTGTAATTCCATTATGTATACCTATATTAATACTAAATTATGTAAAATTGCTTCAACATTTTATTTATAATTTTTTTGTTCTTGTAAACTTGAATAATAGTTGAAAAAGTTGATGTGGATGTAGTGCGCATACCAATTTTCCCTTTGCCCCGTGATATAAAGGAATGGTGGGTTAAAGTCCCGCGTATAATTTTTGCATTTTTCGAATCGCTTTTTGAAAGATTGTTTTTCTGAGTTGTACTGCTTTGATGAAAAATTATCCGATTCAATACTTGTCATGTTGTTTGAAACCCAATTATAAAATACTAGAAGCGTATTTGTTGGATCTGCAATTCAAGATCTGTAAAATATGTCCTTAAATTTTTTCTTGTAGGACTAACGGCTTAGAAGATATAGTTGTTTGAGTACATATCCAAATGACAATTTTTGTTTTTCTTTATAATTTTTCAGTGTGTATAACTGTAAAAAAAATTGAAAATTATAAAAAAAATGCAAATATTTTTCTTTTTTAAAGTACTATCCACTTGCAAAGTACCAACTTTTTACAGAAATGTGAGTTTCGAAAAGCGTCCGATTTGACATGGAATGACCGATATACAAAAAAATTGTAAAAAACTGTTAATGACTTCAATTGAGTAATTTTATTAGCTGTTAGTTTTAAATTGAAAAAAAAAACAATGTATAAATTTGCTAACACGGACTTATACGAATTTTTTATGTCGCATGTGTAGATTTTTACTCTCCTCGGGTTGGCACCACTGGTTTTAGCTGTGAAATTATAAAAGATTATTCGTCAGTATAACAGTTTCATAACAGTGGCGTTAAACACCAAACATATTTTTAGGCATATGCTGAAATTAAGAAGAGAAAAAGCAACATAACAAGAGCAATTATATGAAAACTTTAACTAGCTATAACTTAAAATATATAAAGTTTTAAGAAATAAAAAGTCCAGTTTGCACATCTACAGATGCAAACCTTCCAAACCATACTAAATTTATTAAGATTGGACTTGTACTTAAAAAGCCTTACGCCGTACAAAATTTGCGTTGGCGTAATATATATAAGATTATGTTAATTTTCTGTGAATACAAATTTTAAATGCTTGAAAGTTTAAATTATTCTTGATTTTAAATACAAATTCTAGTTTGATAGTTTAAATGAGTTTATTGAGATTTAAGTTCAGGTTAGAACAATTAATTGCTCTAACCTGAAGAAGCCAAAGAAACAACAACAACAACAACAAAATTTTTCAATATGAAAAGGAAAACATCACTGACTGATTTTATTGCAATTTCGGCCTTGCTACAGGTTTCATAAGAAATCATTGTGATGCCAAGACCGGGAATCGCCTGGGTCGCTGCGCCAGCGCATTTTAGCGCACTGCACCACAGGGACGATGAGATTTCAGTGTAAATTCTCAGTTTTTCTCCCTTTCATACTTTTTGTTGCTGTTCGTTTTTTGCTTACTTTAGTTTATGCTTATGTTATTATGGAGTCCAATTATTTGTCGGAAGCATAGTTACTAATGTTGTTTTTTAGATTTGCTGAAAAATCTTCAGGCAGTTTCAGTGGTTTTTTTTTTTTGGTCACGCTGTACTATTTGATTACGATTCAAAGTTTTCTATATGACCTTATTATTTATTATTATGCTAATTTTCTATGATTTAAATACAAATTCAAAATGTTTGATAGTTTAAATCATTTGTTAGTTTAAATCATTTGATTTTGTTTTGTTTAATTGAAATCAGTTCTTTTTTGCTCAGTTTTAAACTTTAAAAGTTTTCCAACTTACGCGATTTCTCAAAGTTTTGGAACATATCCCCAAATTTACCATATACCATAACGTATCTATTGTGTTTTTTGCAAAGTGTATTTTGCAAAAAATAACTTCACAAGTTGAATGTTAAGCCCCTTTAAATAAACTTATCCTTATAGTTAAACTTTAACTTTCATAAAATTTTTTGTCAATTACATGTTCGTTTTTATTTATATTTAAATTTTGTTTTTTATTAATAATAATGTGTTAATTTTATAATTGCGTATAAGATTTACTTGATAATTATTCTTTTTTTAATGCTATTTATATATGATTTGGATTTTTTGCTATTTATATATTTTCTTATTATGCATATAATTTTGAAAAATGATAATCCACCATTTCCAATAGCAATCCATAAATTCAAAATAGATCAGCGGTTTTCACTAATATTTAATAAAGTAATTCTTGTAATCGATTACTGCAATTCTTATAACAGAAAAACTGGAATTACAATAAAAGTAATCGTTCATCGAATGAGCGTAGGTTACGATTCGAGCAATCATAATTTCGACTTTTCGTTATCTAAGATCGGTCAATGAATGATTAATTTAATTGTAATCCCACTTCTATTTTAAAAATTACTGCAACCGTTATCAAGTGGTAATCGTAATACTTATCGTCTAGCTCTGCTTTAGAGGTTTAAAATTTACTCTAAATTTCAATAGCTAATACTAAAATTTAGACAAGTATTTTATGTGTGCTTTTGGCATAGTTGTTGTGTGATCCCAAGATAGACCAATAATGGAATTTTAGATAAATATTTTAACCATCTAGCGCCACTTTTTATGAGTATGTTTTTAACATAAGTTTAAAAAATAACTCTTATACGTAGTTTTAAAGGATTAAATATTCTATGTAAATGTACCTTGTTTCTTGCTTCTTAGTTTAGTATAAGTCTCTTTATATAAGAGTTGTTGTAAAAATATTTAACCAAAATATTTCTCATACAAATTTACTAATAGTCTGTAAACACAATAATTAAGTCAAAGGCACATATTTAGTAGTTTTTCTACTTTTTATGTTGGTAAATTGACTAACTTAAAACCTGTGTTAAAAACTACTCAGACGTAAACTTTTAAAACGGTGATAAACGCAACATTTTTGTTCATTTCACTTACCAGAATCCATTAGTCTGTTATTATTTAGGTTGTTGGATTGTGTAATTGGTAATTATTTTGAAACTTTTTTATTTTTTTTATTTCAAAAGTTGTAATGTATTTTATTTTATACTTATCATGTTCTTTCAAAAAGCCTTTAATATGTATTATGCATGGGCGTAGCGAGGGTAAGGCAGGGGGGAAACGGAATGACCATATCCTATTTGGGTCAAATTTTGCATGGATCATCACTGACGGAAATAAAAAATTTAATCTGGAGGAAATTAGTTTTGCGTGATTTTTGGCGGGTGCACAAATTGATTCTAACGAAAATTTTTATCTCAAACACTTCTTAACCGAGTGTTAATTTTCAACTACTGTTTCAACAATATAAAAATATTTTCTAATATCAATTTTTGTTTAGATGTTAAATTTAACCCACTGAGTTCTCATCCTTATTTTTATATTGTTGAAAAGGTTATTTTGCCAGATTTAAGATAAACTATTTTAAGTTTTAAAACGGTGTTCTTCGAACCCATTTTTTCAAAATAGATAACCTTACTATAAGGGATAGAACCTCCAACCAACAGAATTTCTCAAAATTATTTTTAGATTAAAGTCTGTTCAATTACTTTTCTAACGATAGTTCAAACTTTACATTCGAATTTTCGTAAAAATCTATTTTAGAGGTTTTAGTCGATTTTTGCCAATTTTGTGCACTCCGCAAAAAAACACACCAAACTTTTCTCCTCCAAATAAAGTTTTTTATTTCCATCATCGACGCCTCATTAAAAACTTGAACCAAATCGGATATGGTCATTCCGTAATATATATTTTTACAGTCCTTTTAAAATGGAACTGCTGTGATGTTTTGTTTTTTAATTTTTTTACTAAAGATACTTCAAATAAACTGAAATTTTCATTGAACTAAGATAAAAACACAACCAAAAAAAAACTACAAGAAAGAGAGTTCATAGATCACTAAAACACGTGTCAATCCACGTGTCAATCCATGTTAAAAAATGTAGACATTTTGAAAAGACGACAGCAACATATATACAAAAAAAAAATAAACACAAAATCTGGCAACATTGTAGCTAAGTATACAATGTATATAAGCATACCATTAAGTTTATTTTTACAAGTGAAGCCAAAATAAATATAAATAACACACACACGAATGGTTCCTGAAACAGTTTTTTCCCTTGGTCTAATTAAAATGCTTACGCTTCAACTTCAAGTATTTGTTGAGATGTAGTCCTGTTAGGCGCCGGCATACTTATGGCACATGGCAACCTTTGCGGTTGCAGAACAAGTTTTCAAATTATAAATTTTAAGCTACAAAAATATGCCAGCGTTGATAAATAGCTTAAACAAAACTTGCCGTCTTAATTAAATTTTTATGAAAACGAACTTTCACTGGTTCTCTAAAAACTATCGGCACAATTTTTTCACTGTCAATGGCGCTGAGGGCTTAGTGTCGTAGCACTTTCTCAAACTATTTTACTGTAGATTTTTTATAATTTTTATTTTTTTTTTGAGTTTCCTAAATATATTTAATTTTTTCATCATGTGTATTCAAAACAGTGCGTCATTGTTTTTTTTCTTTACTGTTCCCATCTGTTTGTTTGTTTGATTGTTTATTTTTGTTTGTTTTTGTTTGTTTGTGTCTGTCTATTTCTCTTGATTGATTGAGTGGCAGCTCCATAGCATGAATCTTTCATACACAGTCAGTTCAAGTGTTATTCTTCGAATTAGTTGCTGCCCTTAAAAAAAATTTAAAATTAATATCATTTGTAGCTCAAATTTTTTCTGTCTGCTTCCAACAGTTCAAGAATCTTCAAAAATTGTAGCAAAAAAAAAACAATTTCGAAATTTCAAGTGAACATGTTGATGGAGACCTACCAGGTTGAAAGCCTCTTAAAGTGTGTGTTACTTAAGCCGATGAAGGGGAAGTTTTTAGTATGTTTATTTTAAAAAAGTTTCTTTAGAAGTAGTTTTTAATAGTTTCTATTTTTGTGTAATTCACAACAAAAATCATCTACTAAAATAAAACCAGTAAATTCTACTCTGACAAGCTAAGCAGTTTTACCAGTAGATACAAGTAAATACAAGAGTTTTCTTTATCTTTGTGTTATTTATTATATTTTTAATTAGAGTTAAAACAACCTCTTTTCAATACTAAGCTGTATTATTCTTTTTAAACTCAATTTAATTTTCCCCCCCTTTTTTCACGAAGAGCCTTTATTTTGCAACGGCCTACCAAATTGTAACGATGACACGTTAATTAAATGCATCAACAGTATTTTTTCTCCAAGAAATCAATTAAAATAAATGCGTATCCATGAAAGTGCTTAATCCCCATTGTATGTCGCATATCTGACATTTAATGGATGCACGTTTTACCTAGATTGAACTGCTCCTTCGGTAACGCAATCAGTTGAAATTCACACTTTTATTTAACGTATATCCTTTGAATAAAAGTTTTTTCTCGTTTAATTGTAAGGCCTACAAAAGAGCAGTTATTTGCAAAAAAAAAATGGGATACATTCGACGAAATCCCTATCCTTCGCGACGTTGCAACATGTGGCAGAGAGCGAAAATTGAATTGTACAAAAGGTTGACATTCTCGTACAGTGCTTAAAAAATGTTCAAAGGGCAATAAAATAATATTGTTTACCTGAGAATCTACTAAAACTTTATCTTAGTTACAAATAATTTCTATTAATTGTAATCAAAAATTCATACAAATATGAAATATTGAAAATTCTTTGAGTTTTTAAAGATAAAACATTTAATTCATAAATTATTATTAATTTTTATTACATATATATCATAAGGAATACAATTAAAAATGTATATTTAGGATTAATTAATGCTGACAGTATTTTTTTAACCGAATTTCTTCCAATGAATACATAGCGATGGTTAACTAACTTAAGTGACCAGTGACAAAAATATAATTTTACAGGAACGTAAATTCTATGTTTTTATCATGATAATTCATAATTTTTTTTAATGGTTGGTATTTCGATTTATTAGAGTTTGCCAGTGGTCAAAATTCAACATTTTCGCATATTTTTCGTTGGTTCGATACAAAATTTATGTCAAAAACATATGTCTTTCATAAAAATTTAGCATCACTTTTACTTTCCTAATGAATATGCCACGAGTTCTCTCAGTCAGAAGACAGCGCAAGATAGGAATTGAGCAATTTTTTTCCTCTCTACGCTTATCTGAAAACGTTAGCAAACTCATTTCACAGTGTTTCCGCGGCGGTTCTAACAAAAGGATCCTTTAAAATGGTCACAAATGTATTTTCACAAAAAAGGCCACACAAAAATAAAATTAAATTTTTTTCTAATAATGCAACCCAAAATTTTAAGCATTATTGACAATATTTTTTATTTTATTTGAACACTAATAAATAACTTTGTTAAAATGTAATACTAAGAAACAAAACATTTACATAAAATTATAAATCATAATATTAAGCCCGATGGTCTAGCGCTCGAAAATTCTAGGTATTTTTAGGATTTTTTTTCTCAAAGGTTAAAATAATGAACAACGATATTAAACTTTTAAGATACATATTCGTTCTATTTATTCTACTAATTTATTCTACTAATCCTTCTACTAATCCTTCTAAATAATTTTGTGATTAAGTTAAAAATGGCGCTCAATGAGACTCTCTCATATGAAGGGGCCTGGGCGGTATCATAGAATTTGACTCTGCTATTTATCTGAAAAATAAAATCCAAGAATATTAATAATAACTATGAGTGCAGTTAACAGTGCAGAAAAAGATATTAAAAATTTACTGAGAGTGAAAATTCGCGAAACTAGCCATCTAAAACAGGAAGTCGTAATTTTTATACATAAAATAGATTTTATTGAAGTGTATATAAAAAAAATTAATTGCAATTTTTTAAAGTTTTTTTTTGCAATGACTTACAAAAACTTTAGTTTTAGGCCACTGTTTTAAAAAAGTTAGTAAAGCGCTGGGATCGAACAAATTACATGTTTTTTGATAATTACAGTTTCTTGATGACGTTCTCCTTTTATTGCAACTGATTTAACGTCTCTTATTCCCGGCATGACACGATTAATATTATCTGAGAGATAAAACCATGCACCTTTTCTAAAATTTCAGAACATAGCACTCTACCAACTTTTTGATTTGGACTTGTTCCATAGCCATTTTGGTATCGAAGTCTATGAGCTCTCGTTACCAAAAAGCGCGACACACATAACATCTTCGTAGTAGTATCTAAAATCCCAAAAATAAATAAAATGCGTTCTGGATGTCAGCATTCATTCATGTTGGCTCTAAGTATGCCTACAATATTCATATTTAACCCTTTCTCTCCCGAATTTCAATGAATTTTGAAAAATTCTGAAATTGTTTTTTAGAAATACATCTCAGCATTTATGTTGGAAAAATTTCAATAAAATAATTTGAAAATTCTTTGTGATATAAACGATTCAAAATATACCTGTTTTTTAAAATTTAAAGCCATTGTTAATTATATTTCCAAAAAATTTCCAAAAATCCCTTCTTAGTGCCCGTCCACGTTACTAAAAACATCAGCCTAGCAAATTTCATCTAGCTACGTTTTATGGTTCTGGGCTGTTTGCCCAAACAGTCATGACAAACTTTTTTATATATATAGAAAATAAATTAGCTAATAGTTTTGGCTGCAGCTTACATGAAAGTGTTACACTGTGCGACGCACTTACGTGGTAAGTATCAGAAAATACTCACATGCAAAGCAATGCGTCATGACATGGAAAGGTATAAATTTAATGAAATTTTGCAAGTGAATAACTGAGTTTACAGACAGACCATCGCACGCTTTAATAAAATAATCAACTTGAGACAGAAGCCGACCAAAAGACTGACCAACAAAAATAATTCGTTGGCAACTCAATAACAATGACCACAATTTAATTATAGAAATCTACTTTTTATTATTAAAAGTTTACCAATAACAAAAAAAAAAAGCAATGAAGTGCAACCCAAAAATATGTATGTATGTATATTTAAATTCAATTTCGTATTAAAATTGAAAATAATTATAGACAAAACTTTACAATTACAACTTGAACGAGTTATTTTCTGGCAGCTATGTTGTAATTATAAACCAGCCGGGAAGCTGAAATGCACCGCAGCAATTTGAAGCGTCCTCAGGCGCCAAATATTCAATGCAAGTGGCAGCTATTGTTTTTTGTACTAATTATTTTTATGTTTTTACTTTAGTCTGGAAAGACTTTTTTTTTGTTTTACGTAATTTTCACTGTGATGTTTTGCTTTCATTTTCAATATCCTACCGCTGCATTGTAAGGGTGACTGAGGTTTGTGGCTTGTTTGTAGCTTTATTAAATTAATTTGTAGCTTCAAAGATTCCATTGAAAGTAGAGCTATCATTCAGCTTATTTTCATTGTCATCATCAATATCATAGCCATCATCATCATCATAGTTATCATAGCTTTATCATCAACTTAATCATTAACATCATCAACATCATTAATTGGTATAGCGTGTGCGTGCTTTTTGCTATATTAACTTGGCCACAATTTCGCTTTTTGTTGCTGTATCAAAGTATTGTGTGCGTGCTTGTGCATTTGTATGTATGCGTTTTGTGCACAGCAGTTATATAGCTAAAGGCTTTAATTATTTAATTGCGGATATTTTTGGTTGTTCACACCAACATTGATAATTTCCCATCGAGCATCCATTTTTCAAAGTTCCTAAATACTTATGATTAATTTTGACTAAAATTTAATATCATATTTACGTGTGTTCCTATGTATTAATAACATGCTAAGTATTAATATTTGTGCAAAATGATACGCATGCAATAAATATAAAAAACAAAAAACAATCATTAAGATAATTCTTTTCTCTAGGAAATACCAGTGGTCACTCTTAGCATTTTTTTACGTTTTGATAGTAACAAATGTTTACAGCATACAAACTACGTTTATATACATATCTGTGAATATTTGACAAACCAACTTCTTTCGAAATTGCTTACTTTTCAGGAAAGCAAAAATAACAGTTACACAAAATATTTTGTATATATATTTAGTAAAAAAAGTTTTTAGTTTCTTATTTTGCACTAATATTCCTCAAAACTTACTTGATATAAATGGGTCATAATTAAAATCATTAACAAAAAGTTTATGTTGTACAATAATACTTGAAAAGATTTTCTTTAGCCCCTATCTTAGGTATAAGGTCTGACTAGACCTATTGTCTAGTTTTAATAAATTTTTGCGATGAAAAATTGGAGATTTGGATTAAATGCTTTACAATAGCCTCGGGTGATTAATTCTTAAGATATTTGAAAGGAAAAATTCTTTACTTAATTTTTGGCTTTCGAGTTATTTCATTTTTACTATTTACACTCATTCATCATATCATAGGTCTCATCATATCACTCATTCATCACTCATTCATCATATCATAGGCGTAGTTGGCAATGTGTGCACCAATTGAAGTTTTGGCTAGTAAAAATCGTACAGCCTATTCCACACAATTGGGATTTAGTAATTTCTGAAGTGCCAAAAAATAAACAAGGAAGGTTTACTATTTTTTCCCATGCATTGTTACAGAGAAACCATAAATGAAGAAAACAAACCAGTAGCTACTATCTTTTACAACAAAAACAAATGAGGATTGATGTTATATTACCAAATGCCAGGCACCAGTCTTCAGATTTTACTGCAATTGTAGTAGATCAACTGAACTTTTTAGCAAACTTTAATGTTCTACTGCGTCACTGCGGTGTTTACAAATCTACTGCGATTTATTCGCAACAAACATTTGTATGGTTATTTCTGTGATATTTTTGGAATATGTAAGCATTGGTGTGGATTGTAAAAATGTAGTTTCAGGGGCCCATTACATCTGTACACTGTGGTCTTAACGTTGAAGAAGAAAGTAATCTATCATATTAAGCTGTCATTGCAATAAAAAAAGAATTATTTTAAAGTTTTACATAAGTTTTTGCAACCAATTAAAATTGTATACGGCAACTATATTTTGAATCAGTAAGAAATATGTGGCGGCCATAGCCTAGTGGGTAGAGTGCGTGAACCCTAAGCTATAGAACCGCGGTAGCCCGGGTTCAATTACAGCTCAGACAGAAAGTTTTTTCAATTGAATTAATTTTTCTGTTCGATCGTCACCTCTCTTCAGACAATGGCAAACTTCAGAGAGAAAAAATTGCCATGTAAAGCTTCTTGAGAACATAAGCCGTTCGGAGTCGGCATAAAACACGTAGGTCCAGTTCTCGATCGTTTGTGATCAAACATTTAATAACACGCACAACACAATTGATCAATAGAAGCTAGGTCAAAGTCCTTTCAAGGGCTGAAATGGCCAGCTTATTTTTTTTTATATTAGGTGGCAACCCTTAATATTTAATTAATTCTATACTTATTTATTCACTTTGTTTTGAATCAATCACATATGAGTACTACTTTGGAAACTACTTATACTTATTCATACTCATTTTTGAGTAAGTGGCTCATTGATTCAAAAATGTGATTCGTTGCAGATCTCTGATACTGACAAGCCGCGACCAGTCGGCAAACTGCAACAGCTTTCCGGCTATAAGCCAACAATATGCATTTTTCTCTCTATCATTTTTCACTATGCCGTTTTGCAAATTTTGTAATCGTGGCATGATAATTTTTCAAGTGTCGCGCGATAACATTGTCCAATTCTATCCGTTTTTTTTTACTTTCAGTTTTAAACGGTTTTAAACGGATTGCCAAGAAAATTAAAAAATTTCCCTAAGGGATGCGTGTGGCACAAACATTTATATTGAAGACATAGCCGAAGAACAGTTTCATAATAAACATTGTATCGCTTAATAGAAGTAAGCATTTGTACGAAATTAGAATTATTTATGTTTTTGATTTATAACAATAACTGAAACAATTGGTGGTAGTCCATCGATCGAGTTGTTTAAAAAAAAAATCATTACACGATTTAAATTGTATTGAGGTTGAACAACATTGGTTTTAAAAAATTAAAAAAATGCAATAAAATAAATTATAGACAATAACTTCCTTTTTATTTCCACTGGTATAAAGCCTAGACGTTCATTGATTTAAAAATGATACTTTCTGAGGACTAAGCTTGAACACAATTAAGACTTATATATAATCCTAGCATATACTAATACAAAGACTTAAATTGGTTTAAATCTAAGTCATATATAGGTTTAAATATGAAACTGTCCGAAGACTAAATTTGAAACAGTTAAAGACTAAGATTGAAACCACAATATTTATGTTTCGTAAAGACTATTTCTGAAACTAAAAAGCACTAACAGATTTCATTTAAACGTCGGGAAGACTAAATTTTAGTCCTTATTTCATATTGTCGTATATGTAGACTTAAAAAGTTTTAAATTTAGTCCAAGATTTTTTAACTGTGTATTTTGTAATTTTTTTAATCTACAAAAATTCACTTATAATAGAAGAAGGATAATAATGATTTTGGTCAGATAAGTATAAAGTATGTATATTAGGGTGCTCGTTATATGCAAGATCATGTTGGATGGTTGTTGTTAATCGGCTCCAAATGTAGAAAACTTTTCTGTACTTTTTTTAGATTTTTAAACTGAGCCCTGAGTCACCCCGTTTGTCAATTTGTCCCTTTGCTTGTTGAAATTGTGGTTACGGCTAAAGTGATAAAGTTAGATGTGTGAAAATTGGCAGGAATAATACTAAGGGCCAATTTTTCAGTGCGAGTTTGAACTCTACTCAAATTAAACCGAGCTTAACTCATCAAAACTGAACTTTTAAACTCGGTTTAACTAAATATGTTAATATTCGTTGAAGTTAAATTGACTTAAATTATAATGTGTTTCTTTTTTGCCAAAACCGAGTTCAAACTTTCAATTTTGGTGAGTTAAACTCGGTTAAATTTGACTAGAGTTTAAACTCGCACTGAAAAATTGGCCGTAAGAGCGATAGCCTGACTGGGATTAAATATTTACTTGATCGGTTAGTGTTTTCTGATATTTACTATCTGCTATGAGAATTTTATTTATATTATGTATTTGTCAAGTGGTGATAGCCATAAAAAAACTAAAAGAAAAATCCTAGAAAACATCATCTTTTTACCTTAATCTCAAAATTTTGTGCTTCTCACGAACAAAAAACGGGAAAAAAATCATATAAGAATGTAAAAAGGACAATCCAAGGATGCATGCCTCGTATCCTCTTCATACCTTTTCATTACTTTTTGTTCCAAATTTTTAAAGCATACCTAAACTTAAAACATCGTGATACATTACAATGTATCACTTTTAGTCGCTGTGATCAAAACACAAAAGATCTTATAATTTCAAAACTTTTGAATGTTTGACAATACCCTGATTGTGTTTAAAACGAAACTGCTATTTAACATTACTATTTTAAACTGTCAAAAATGTCAAAAATAAAAATCGAACAAATGGAAAAACAGGGTAACGACTAAGGGCTAAATTTAGAAATATGAAAAATTACAGGTATTCTTACTGTTAGTGTTTGGTTAAAAATAAAGACGATGTTTCCTGATTATAATTAGGTTGTTTATTAGCCACGAGGCGAGACTGTTTTTACAATTTAGCAACTGCTTAATGAAAAGACATCTGTCATGATATTTTATTAAAGTTGTCAAAACAATGAAGCGTTGCCAGCTTGCTGATATTTTAAACTCTACATCCCCTCAGACCTAATTGTGCATGTCACAACATGTCACGACGTCAGGGAGCAAATCGCGTTACCATAGTTCTAGTTCTTGCCGATCGTCTAGGCTCTGTTAAGATATTGGTAGGCTGTACTATTTCCAAAACCGGCCTAGATTCGCAACTGGAGCTCTTTGTAGACTGATTGAAATCTAACGAGGCGTCCTCATCTGGCTGCAGGTCGATATCTGGGTGCTCCTGCTGCATGGGTGGCATACTAGCTTTTTTTGAATGATTGACCCGGAGCTGGTTCTGATGTCTTTTATATAAACCCTTAGTCGACTGAACGCAGTACATTTTATTGCCCATTGTGTGTTGCACTTTACCATCAATCCATCGAGGGGCGCCGGAGTAATTGCGCACCCAAACCCTTTCGCCAACAACAAACTTCGTCTTCGGGTCAACTGTCGCAGCAGTTGTCTTGGGAAACAAGGCAGCCAAAATCGTTCGGGGTTGGCGTCCATGCAGGAGTTCAGCTGGTGATTTGCCACTTAGTGGATTCGGAGTGCTTCGATAAGTCGACAAATACTTGTACAGGGCTCTCTCAGCATTGTTATCATCTTTCACAATTTTATTAAATGCCTCTTTAAATGTTCGTACGTAGCGTTCAGCTAACCCATTGGAGGCGGGGTGAAAAGGTGCGGTAGTTAGATGCTGGATGGCATTCTTCTCACAAAATTGCTTGAAGTCTAGCGATGTAAATTGTGGGCCATTGTCAGTTACAATGGAACTAGGAAGACCTTCAACCGAAAAGATGCGTTGCAGCGCTGCAACCGTTGAAAGAGTGGTCGTGGAAGCCAGCTCAACAACATATGGAAACTTGGAGTAAGCATCGATCATAATGAGCCACATACGATTATAAAAGGGGCCCGCAAAGTCCAAATGAATTCTTTCCCAGGGCATAGTTGGCTCCGGCCACGATGAGTACTCACTCTGAGGATGACTAGCGGTCGATTGACAGACTACACATCTGTCATGGACTCTCTCTAGTTGCTTGTCAATGTCGGGAAGCCAAACGTATCTTCTCGCCATTTGTTTCATTCTACTTTTTCCCTAATGACCATCATGGAGTAAGGCTACCACCTTTTGTTGCAAGGTTTCTGGAACAACTACTCTGGTGTAGTCTGTGTGCAACAGTAGCACACCGCTCTGTAATGACAACCAAAATTTTCGATTAAAAAATGGTGCTATTTTTTCAGACTTATGAATCTTTTGTGGCCATCCTTCTTGAACATAGTTGCTGACGAGCTTTAGGGTTTCATCCTCTTCGGTGTACTTTTTGACGATATCGGCATTCAATGGAAAGTCATCTATTACGGCCTGGTATACCGAATCAATATCAAGCATTACCTTCTCCTTTTCATCGAATTGAACATCTTGGCCTGCAGGTAAGCGGGACAATGCATCAGCATTCGCGTTTGCCGCTGAGTTTTTGAATTTAATGGTATAGTCGTAAGCCTGAAGCACGATGGCCCAGCGTTGAAGTCGATGTAAGGCCATCACGGGTAGTTTTTTTGATGGGTTAAATAATGTCGTCAACGCTTGATGGTCAGTTACGGGCTCAAATCGTCACCCAAAGAGATACTGATTAAATTTCGTTACTCCGTATACTATAGCCAATGCTTCTTTTTCAACCTGTGAATACCTGACCTGACTGCTGTTAAGTGTCTTTGATGCATGTGCAATCGATTTTTCGGTGCCGTCCTCATAGCGGTGTGATATTACAGCACCAATCCCCAATTTAGACGCATCTACTGCCAATATAAGAGGAATTTTGTCGTTATAGTGGACTAGTTGAGTTACTTGAATTATCGCATTTTTTAGCTTTTGGAATGAATTTTCTTCTTCTTGGGTCCATTGGAATTCGACATTGCTTCTTCTGGGCTTATTAAGAGGTGCTGCCTGTGAAGAAAAATTGTCGTTGCTTCGTTGGACTATTGAAAATGTTTTAAGACTGTGGTGAGAGTATTCGAATCCATTTCCTCGTCGCCACTGTTAGTGTTTGGTTAAAAATAAAGACGATGTTTCCTGATTATAATTAGGTTGTTTATTAGCCACGAGGCGAGACTGTTTTTACAATTTAGCAACTGCTTAATGAAAAGACATCTGTCATGATATTTTATTAAAGTTGTCAAAACAATGAAGCGTTGCCAGCTTGCTGATATTTTAAACTCTACACTTATCTTTAGAGCTGACTTACAGCCATCCAACATTAAAATATTAAAAAAACCACATAACGACCACCCTAATGTATCTAATCAAGTTTCTTCTTCAAAAAAGTTCATGTTCCGATTAACTTATTTTCACGGCTTTGATGAATATGTTCTCCCACTCGTTAATTGTTGATTACACAGTACGACATAATCAAATTTTTTTGAGTATACATGAGAAATGTTAACAGAATATGAAAAAGGCTTAAAATAAAGAAATACCTGTCTCAGCGTTTTGGTGTAGCATGTCAGAATTTTGAGAAAATCGATTTTTAAGCTTCGAAAAACCATGGAGGTTCACTTGTAATGTAATACTATTATAAAAATTTCTATAAAAAGAGAATGGGTGAACCAATTTTAATGCTTGAGCCAGTTTTGAAAAGTGAAATAAATTTGGTATTTTTCTTGTTAAAAAAACGATTTTTTCTACGCTAGATGGCGCTTTAATTTTCATGTAAAGTTAAAAATAACCAAAAATGTACGAAGTTCATTAAAAATACAATATTGTTAATTTTTAACACAAAATAATAGTTAAGATTTCATATTTATTTTAGTATTTTTACATTACATTTACATTAAATTACATTACATTACATTTTTGGTTATTTTTGAACTTTACATGAAAATTAAAGCGCTATCTCGCGGAGAAAAAAATTGTTTTTTTTTTAGAAAAAATCCAAATTTAATTTCCTTTTCAAAACTGGCTTAAACATTAAAATCGGTTCACCCATTCTGTTTTTATAGAAATTTTTATAATAGTATTACATTACAAGTGAACCCCCACGGTCCTTCGAAGCTCAAAAATCGATTTTCTAAAAATTCTGACGAGCTACAGCAAAACGCCGAGACACGAATTTCTTTATTTTGAGCCTATTTTCATATTCTGTTAACATTTTTCATGTGTACTAACCACTGTCGTACTGTGTTATAATTATGCTGATAACGCCTTGTATTGTTCTTGTTGCTCAAATAAATTCTTATTTAACTTATTTTTCTCAATTTTGCAAGAGCAATACTTAAACATTGCCAGCTTTTCCCTTTGAGCGTTTAAAAGTTTTCTTAACATTTTCGCAGAATTAGGATGTTTAAACTTTTATGCTGCCGGTAGCAGCCTGTGCAAGGATAATTGTAAAAATAACCGGAGGGCATAGCAATTACAGCAATTGTTGTTGTTAGTGTTTTTGTATTAAATGCTGCTGCAGCTGCTGTTAATTAAGACGATAAAGTTGCAACAGTTGTCGTTGTTGTTGGTATTGTTGTTGTTGTTGCTGCTACTGCGTATCTCGCTAGTCGCTGCAAGAGTGCAACTGAAATACAAACAACTACTTATATATCGAAAAGAAAGTGTGTTTCTTCAAATACCCAGTAGTCCCGGTCTAAAAAATTACATAAATGAATCATTTACGACATTTCTTCATATGCATATGATGAAACATGCTATTTCGGGGCCTCACATTTAATGAACGAAAATCTTATATGTAAAGGCGAATTTACACGATTCACTATCATCCTTCATTTTGGATGAATCATCTGATTTGTAAAATGTAAATTGAGCTTCATCTTTAAAATGAAGATGATTGTCATCCACATTGAACAGTGAAAGAAGTAGAAGGTCTTCCTACTTTTGATGAAAGTGAAAGCAAACCGAACTGATGTGTCATTCGTACTAAAACACAATTAAAAGGTGTTAACATAATTTGAAGCAGAAAGTTTATATTTTTTTTATTTAATTGCTGAATAGCTTTTATTTACTTAATTTTTTTAAACGTCAATAAAATTAATCAGCCAGAGAATATATTTTGACATTCAACACCGAATCATCCATCAAATTTCAAATTTACACTTTGAATAATGTAAATTAAAAATTGATTCACTGTCATCGTTCAACGTTCACTATCATCGTTTTTAATGAAATGTGTAAATTCGCCTTAAGTTCCAAATTCATGCACGAACGCAATATAGAAATGCTGGGATTATTCGTGGAAAGGCATTACACCGAAAGACCGGTATATATGTATAAGACAAAAACTCTTTTTTATAAATTCTTTGATTTAATTTTATTTAAAACGTTTTTGTTAAAACAGATTATTCTTACTATACCTATATAATCTTTGATAAAGTAATCACGACGACCATAATTATGTGTCTTTAAAATGATAATGTATATATTAACTTTTAATGAAAAAACTACTCGGAAACAGAAGCCCAAATACGAGGTGATTTCTAAGGAAAGAATTTTCGATTAGAATATTTTTTATTACGTAATTTGATTGCAATGTTGGATATAGTACTAGTACTTGTACCTGTATTTTTCACTCATTCGTGTTAATTGAGCACACGTATTGGTTGTTTTACTGTTTTTTTTTTGTTGCTGATTTTTATGTTTTTGATGAACGAACACAAGACAGGTGGACAAAATACAAAATTTCGACTAGTTTATTTGTGTGTCAATTCGTCAATGATGCTGCGAACCGCTGGGTAAGTTCGTGTGTGAGTTTATGTTTGTGCAAAAGCAGAGCAAAGCTATAACAGCCTCAAGTTTCCTATCAAGACTGTGTTTATTAAAGCTTCACACAAAAACACTAGTTAAACCCAAGGTGCACAACAAATGGCAGCAACAACAACGACATCCTAAACAAAAACAACTATAAATAATGCCCACTTACATTCATCATGACAACGCATTATTTGCAAAAGTCTGGCACCACCGCTGGCTATATTCTTGTTAAACACAATAATTCATGTAACGTGATACCATCACGTATGTCACGCAGGACAACAGAAAAGCAAAAAAACTTAAGAAAAATTAAAGAGAAGAAGAAAACAAAATACAAAATTGATTGAATACAAGAATAATACTATTTTCACTTTATATTTGCGTCACTTTCCTGTTGGTCGTCTGACACACTTCCTACCTTTCTGCCTCATCTTACCGAATTGCATACCAAACCCATTACTTGACTGCTTGTCAAATTGTTACAAAATTTATTTTCAATTTGTAGGCGCCAAACGCGTGGATTGCTGCAATTATTAAAAACAATTTAAGTGAATGTTCTTCAATCATGAGTATTTTTCCTTTTGTTTTGCCAATTGCATGAGGTGCGCATGCGCAAACGCCTTAGAAATACGCGTGTGCCAACACGCCTGAGTGTATGTGCGCGCATGGCTCTGCTGTTAATTTGTTTTCCATCGATTTGTCATGCATTTTGAATTGAGGAGAAAAAAATATACAAAATCTACACAACTTAATCCAGAGGCGCTGAGCTATTGCAGAATGTCACATAAATCAACTTTCTGTTTGTCGCTATAGCACTATTTATTTGATTCTACTTTTATTTTATAGTCCCAATAAGTGATTCAAATATTTTTTTTGGAAAAATAACAGCAGTTTTTAAAATAGTACTGAAACTAAGAAAATACTAAAAACGCCAATTTCTAAGGAATCTGTGTTTTAAAACTTTTTACCAATGAATTTGAAATCAACTATTCAAATTAATTCATTACACTAGGCGCCAAAATCCAAAAAAAATTTTGTGATCCACATGCCATTAATTTTTTTCTTATAGACCTTGGCCTTCTAAACACTAATATCACAATAAAATTTTGTATGGATAAGTTTTTGAGATATGATTTTTTGAAAAAATTTCCCCCTTTTTCCAGGATGTAGTGTCATAAATAGCAATCTATCTCGAAAACGAATTAACCAATTTAAAAAAAAAAACTAAATCAAAACAATTAAATTACCTACAAATGCTTAGAACCATGATTCAATTACTATAGATTGTCCATTCATTTGACGTTTACTCACAAGAATGAAGATATACACCCGTAAAATTGAAGAGGAGAGCAAAAAAGTAATTTTTTTAATGCCATTAAAGTAGTCAGTTGCAGGAATATCATACTTTTTCGCAGTACTAAATACCCAAGGATACATTTCACTGCTGCTTTTTCTACTACGTTCTCTGCACTGCTTATTTGTTTTGATAGAAAATTTAAGTGAGTTTTTAAAAAACTAATTTCAATAGTTTGTTGTGCAAATCTATTCACACCGCTGACGGATTATTGGATCCACTGGCACATTTTCGAATTTCATCACCAAAATACACTGCTTTGCAAATACCGCACGTTATTTTAACAATTACAACTTAATAGTCGCGATTTATATTTCAATTGAAAAAAAACGACTCAGAACAAAATTTTAAAACAATTTTCAATAATAATTATCAGAGCAATAATTATTATAAACGCAATGCACACAATTTTTTTCTGCTAACAGCAAAATATAGAATAACTATTTTTTTTTTTTTTAAATACACAACAACACACTGAAACATCACTTTTTTCATAGAAGACCACAAAACCCTGGTTGTCATTTATATTTGAGAGAGAATATATTTTTTTTTACAAATTTACGGGTGTTGTCAGACGAATGGACAACCTATAATAATTGAATCATGCTTAGAACAAACTTTGTCATTTGGCTCAGTTAATTTGACGGAATTAGAAGAAATTCGGCGAATTTGTTTTTTTTTTTTTAAATCAAGTTGAATAATTTTTCAATAATCTAAAATAAATCGAAATCTTTGAAGAAAAGAACACACTGCTTTTGAGGAAAATTCATGGAAGAATAATGAAGTTATAGACCATTGAGTGAAGGTACCGAAATTCTTTTTTTTTGTGATTTTTTCATTTAATGCCAGTTAATTTAATATAAACACATCTGAAATTAATTTTTAATTAAAAACTTTTATTTTTAACGAAATATTAATTATCTGCATAAATCCTTAAAAAGTACAGAATAAAAAGAATACCAAAAAAAAAATATTGACTCAAATAGGAAAGGAAATAAGATACAGATGTTGAATTAGAAAGCGATAAAATAAGTTCAGAAAAGTATTCGAAAATTAAATTGTTGAAAAAAAACATTCGCCGAATTTCTTCTTTTTCCGTCAAATTTACTGAGCCAAATGACAAAGTCCATAAGAAAAAATTAGTGGCATGTGGATCACAAAATGGGTGGCGCCTAGTGTAATTAAACAAAAATAAACCAATTCATTTAAATTTAATGAAATAAATAAAATGTAAACATTAACAAACATAAACAATATAAATAATTAAAACAATTCATTAATTATTGAGTTCATTGTTAATTTCGATGAAATAAATTTTTTCCATAAATTTTTCCCTAAAAACTTTTACTCGAAAATCAGACACAAGAGAGTTTCTTATGTGTTTTTGACTTGTTAACTGTAAAATGAAGGTCCCAAATAATTTTTTGAATTAGTTCATAATAATGTTAACTTACCGATGCTTGAAAATTTTCATAATATTTTGTTAAATGAAATATAATGCCTTGTTAAAATTCAAAAAGTCTTCAGGCAACGAAAAAAGCTTTAAAGCTTTAACTTTGAAACGACAAGAATAATATCAAAAATATTTTTATATAAATTGCTAAGAATTTTATCATTATTCAAACTGCATCATTAAATTTTTGATTTTGATCGAATTTTTAAAAGTTATAAAGCGTTTTTTAAAAAATTTACGATAATTTCACGAAAAAATGTAATATATGACACCCAAATGACAAAACTGTCAAATTTGACAAAACTGTCTTTCGAAATGACGACTCAAAGACTTAGAAAATGTCTGTTATTGACCAACTTTTGCTTTGAATTAAAAAAATCTCCGAAAAACCGGGTTTTCAGAGGAAAACCGATTAGCGCTAAACCTCTTCCAAAAAATCTGGAAAAAATCTCAAAAATACTTGAGCTCATTAGCCTTTGAACAAAGGTTGAGAAACTATACAATTAAAAAAAATATTCTTTTGGGACACCTTAATGCATATTGCATTGAAGCTATAAAAGTACTACATCAAAACCTGATATACATGTAGAATAAAATACATTTTCTGCCACCATTTTTCAAATACTCAGTTTCCTTAAAATAAATCCTGACCATCTCTTTTCAAAATCTCACGTGAAACATTAAAGAAATTGTTTCAAAAACAATCGAGCATCCTGTGCTTCCTCTGTAAGTGTTCCTATTAGTAGTATTGCAGATGATATGATCTAACCACGATGCAATCAAATTTTATGAACAGTTACTGGTATTTTATACCAATTATACAATTTGACATACAATTCCGCTGTTTGCATACAATAATGTTGAAATTTTTCCGGATCAACTGATGCACAACTTTTATAGTGTTTTGAATGACTTTTTATCAATGGATTAAGTCCTGATCGACACCTACAATACCTGCTTTGATATCAGGGCTCTGAAAAAAAATCTACAAGCAGTATACTAGTAATGAAAACTATCGAATAAAAACGATTGAACAATTAAATAAATCAAAAGCATTCATTCATTCGATAGTTTTTAATTTTTACGATAGCTTCTTCATTTGCAATTCGTTTACTTGCCTTCAAATGATTGAAAGAATTTTTGTTTGTAAAGGAATACAAATGAATATATTCGGAAGTTGAAATAACTTTAAAGTACATAATGCTACTTATTATTAAAGAAATAATGAAAATAGACGAGTCGCTACGTACCGAGTGAAGACGAAAATGTTCGCTTAAGTGGAATTTAATAATACTTTCAAAAATAGGCAACGCCAAGTCATCGAAAATGACCGAAACGGTTTGACAAAACGTTTTGTTTCGTAAGAACTGAACTTTTAGCGTCTCAACTCGTCTTTGAACAACAGCTGTTCAAAGTGTGTTACATTTTTTTCACTCATAATTGGGAAAAATTTATTTAAGAATTAAATAAAATTATAATTGCACATGAATTGATAACTAATGGCGTTTTCTTTTCTCGCGATAATGTTTCATTTATTCTGCCCTGCGCCGGGGCCATAGTTGCCAGTTTTGACTCCCACCTAAATACTATATTTCCCATAGCGTGGGAAATTAAAGAAAAAAATTTCCACAGCAATGAAAATTCCCAGGAAATTCACTCAGTCATTAAAAAAATCCCACCGAAATTCCCACAGTCATCAAAAATCCCACAAACCATAAAAAATGCAATTCAATTAAATTTCAATTTAATTCAGCACAAAATTTCTCTTATGTTTTATTAATATCCATTTACTAACAAAAGAAGCAACAAAAATGTTAAAAAGAAATTAAAGAAACTCGCTTTCGTGTCATGTGCTGTAGCGGAGAAAAAATTTTGAGATTATCCAAAAAAATATCTACAAATTTTCTATCTTTTTTTTTAGCGGAGCTGTTACTGTCCAAAGTTAGAATTTAAAAAAATACTGTTGATTAAGTGTATTTTTACATGAAAAAAAGACATTTTAAATTTGGACGGTTACAGTTCCGCTAAAACAAAAGATAGAAAATTTGTTGATATTTTTTTGGACAATCTCAAAATTTTAGCTTCGCTACAGCACATGACACGAAAGCGATTGATATACTTATGAAAAATCTGATATTTTTTCTAGAATACAAAATATTATATTTTATTTTATGGTGAGTAGTTTAGATTCTAGATCAATAATACTAAACACGTACCAAAACCGTAAAACACCCTGTATCTTGAAAGTTTTACAATATAGGAGGAAACTGAGTACGGAGTTGGAACGAGTGTTGAAAGTACATACAGGAATGAAAATGGACTTACCGGATCCGAAATTCGTATACTAGTATTATTTATCCAAACATGTATGAATATAAGGGCGCTACTATTATTTTGACCGCAACTGTATATGAGGAAACATAAGTAATGTGTGGGAACAAAAAAATCTCTCGTGGGGAAAAAATATTCCCAAGTGGGAAAAAAACATCCCATAGAAATAAAAATTCCCATGGAAATTCCTGTTTCCGAAAGCAACTCAAATTTCCCACAAATGGTAAATTTCCTACAAAACTGGCAACTATGGCCGGGGCTGTCAAATTTTCGTGTTCTTTTCTCAGCATATTCATAGGGTTGCGTGTTTTTTTCTCAAAATGTTGCACTCTGATCCGGTAAAAGTGCGACATTTTCTACCCTTGTGAAATCGTAAAGGCGGAATGCAACATTATCACGAGAAAAGAAAACTCTATAACAGTGAGCGTTGCCCAGAGGATTTTTATGTATCGTTTGTAATTTATAAATAAAGATTTTGTAATAACGGATGTGAACTGCATAATTTTATTATTTAGCTGATTTGTGACAGGGTTGCAGTTTTCTTGTTCTGTTCTCATATGAAAAATGTAACATTTTCGTAGGGAGCATGGCAATGTTTTTGAAATGTTGCCATATAATGAAGTGACATTTTGATCGAGAAAAGAAAACGCCATAAAAGACACTCAGTTCTCAATTGATTAGCTGTTTCAGGCGAGTTGAGCAAATCTTTTCATTTTAGTTAAATGTTTGGGAAATTTGGCAAGTTGCAATCGTCTCGTTTCGTCCATGGTATAAATATTTGACAAGGTAGTAGTGACAGTTTTTTGGCGAACAGGAGTTGTCAAAAATAGCTACAGGCAGTTTTGTCAGATTTTGGGAGGAATCTTTCCCGTTTTTTATTCATTTCAAGAAGTTTTTCCCGTTCTTTCCTTAACATTTTCCCGTTTTTCCCATTTTTTAAAGTCTATTAAAAGAAAATTATCGACATTTTATTTCTTGCTTCAGTGTTATAAATTGTTATTTTAAATAGAAACGATAACAAGAAAAATCTTAAAAATATTATTAAAAAAATGCCTTAAGCAATGAATCACATTTATTACTCGTACAATTACTTTCAACTCCTATGCAGTTCTAAATTTTCATAAGAACTTTGGTGTGTCAAATATCATAAACAATACGGTTGTCTAACTGATTTCTTAAAATAGTTTTTTTTATATTTTGCTTTGTGAAAGAGAAAAATTAAAAAATTGAAAAGTTTTTAATTTTAGGGATTCAATTGTTCAATTGTATCTGCAAATTACATATTTAAGACATGATGCCAAAAATTTGGCACATTTTGTGTTCAATATATAATCAATATTTCTTAGTGACCTATATTCTTAGTAGAGATCAATTAATTAAAATTTTTTAAATAAATGAGGAAAATAGGAACACAACGGAATTAATGAAGAATACGTTCTATTTTTCAAAACGATAGGATTAACAAATGCCTAAAGTTCTAAATGCTTCGAATTCATCCGAGATATTGACTGCATATTTATGTAAAATGAAACGAACGCTGAACGTGGTGCGAGACACTGTTAGCAATACGTTTTTTCATATCAAAAAATATTGTTGCTCGTTTCTTTCAAGACGTTCAATCTTCGTTTCATTTTACATAAACATGCAGTAAATCTTTTAAAAACTATCTGTCTTACTCAAGATGCCCCAGACTATATGTTTCATACAGATGACATGTTAAAAAAATTACATACCGAATTTAATCTGTGTGTCAAAATAAGTTTTTGTCAGACAGCTTTTTTCTTTTGTCTTCACACTATCTGATACGTCATTTGAAAATTAAAGACAGCTTTTGAAATTTTTGTGAATCGGAAAGCTCCAAAGTGTCCTCCTTTGGCCATTCAAACTAAGAATAAATCCATTATTAATCAATTTATTGAACAAATATCTTAAAATTTACCTTTTCTTTTATTTTCACAAAAAACCAATTTATCGAACTGACATTTTGTACAGATGAAAAAACAAACGAAATTAGGGACGGTTCTAATTCAAAAATTTACAGACGCAAATACAAAGGACATTTCAAAACTACAGTTTCATATGCTTCACACTATCTATAGCTAAAATCCATTTGTAATTTTTGGCGTGTCATATGTATGAAACATATAGTGTAGAGTCACTTTTACCAAGTTTTCAAATTAAGCTGAAAAAATTTTGTTTGAGTTTACAGCTGATGACATTCCAAATGAACTTAAATGAAATACACAAGCTAATATTTAGTATTAAAAATTAAACTTAAATTTAAACTCAAGATGACTCTATAATTTGAAATATCAAGATGAAGATAATTTTAAAATGCATTTAACTGTAAAATGCTAATGTTATGTAAATGTCATGTTGTGACTAAATTACACTTTTTTCACAAAAAGGCTGCCAACCTCATTTTCTTCGTTTTTAAGAGTGTTATTCCCGTTTTTTCTTTTGGGTTGATAATTCCCGCAAAACGGGGAAAATTCCCTTTTCTGGCAACACTGGCTACAGGAGTTGTAGTTTGTTGACTAGCTATGTTTAAGTCGTTGCTTATTTTTTCACTTTGATTCATTGCATGCACAGCTAATTTTGACAAATTCCGATTGCCGCTCGTGATTAAAAAAGCAAGTTTTCACTACTACCTTGTCAGTAATTGTACCATGGTTTCGTCTATTTTGGTTGGGCCCATAAACAGTGTTGCCGTTTTTGCTATTTATAGCCATAAGTGGTTTTTTTTTTCTCGAGGTCAGTTTATGGCTATTTGGCGATTTCATTTTTATTTGGCTATTTTTTTTTATTCATAATTCTGACGAAAATTAATTATTTTTTGTTTTACACCTAAATGATTAAAAATTTGTTGGCGAGATTGGATTTTCTCTTCGTGTAAACACAACCTACCAGTGATGCCAATCGTGCAGCACACGACAAGAATATACAATAATTTTACATGTGGCAACTCAAATCCTGTTTCACTCAAGAGTACGCAGCAACCCAGTCTACCAAATGATATTGCAACAATATAGAAACAATATCATAGCAATCAAAATTTGTATCATTTTCGATTTCCGTTTTCGATACGAAAACAATACACTTTTCGAAAATTTCGGACCCAATGTTACAATATCATTTTCGATATCTTGTTTCAACATCGTTGCAATACTTAATTTTTAAGGGTTTCCGATATCGTTTGTGTATCGTTTTAAGCATTGTTTTCAATATCGTTATGATATTGAGAAGCCAAAATTATCAATATTTTTTTCGATATCGAAATACTCTCTACCTTATTAATTTTTTAATATAGTTTCAATATTGATATTCTGGCATTTTTCAATATCGTTTCGTTATCTAAGTACTGCAATTTTTCAATATTGCCGAAATACTTTCATATCGAAAATCGATATCGTTGCAATATTGAAACCACATTGAAATAATTAAAATTTTCAATAAATTTATATTTTCTATTAATTGAATTTAATTTTATTAATTTTTTTGTAATTACATGGTTTTTATTTTAATTTGCAATTAATAATTAATAAATATGAATTTAATAATCCTTATAAATATGGTTTGTAATTAATTTATTTTTGTTCCTTTAATACTTTGGTTTTCCCTTTTTTTTTGCATATTTATATGTATCTTTAAGGAAGGTTTTCGTTTTGTCTTCAAAAACTTTTGTGTCTGTTTCGGGAAACTTGCGTTGAACTGCAGCTGGAATTAAAAATAAAACGTTAGTAACAAAGCTATCAATATTAAAGAGCCATGTCAGTAATTAAAGTTCAACCAAAAAAATGATTCAGTGTTGGACACATTCATTAGAATTGGCCACAATTTTAATCCGGAACTTTTCGATAAGGGAAGCCCATCTACATTGAAATTTAATTCAATTTGACCACCATTAAAATGATGTTTCTCTAAAAATTCTGTAAGGCAGCTTCGAATGCCATAATGAATATAAATTCCATCTTCTATTAACATTTTTTCCATAGCACGTGGGGTTCTTCTTAAACTTCTCGCATCTTTCGGAAGGTGAGGAATCACTGGTCTTTATTATCCAATAATTCATTAACGGTTTTAATTGTTAAATTATTCGCGATCGACCATTTTGCAAGCTGGTCTCTTAGGGAATCAATTTTACATTCAGCACTTTCTTCATCGGAGGAGGATTTGTTATCGACAAATTCGTGGCAGTCAGATGATGGAACTAAATTTAGGATTTCTGTTGCACAAGCGCTAGTATGCTGTAAGACATCAACCTCCATTAAAGATGATAAATCTACTGTTTCCTCCTTTAACGTATCTGCAATATCAATCTTCTTTTTTTCATGTATATTTCGAAAAGTTCTCTAGCCTCATTTTTTAAACTTCGTTTACTCATTTTAATATTTTAAATAAGATGGTCAATAATTCTTATTGGAATTCACTTACTCTTTCGTCTGACTAATGTCCCACGTACACTTTAACTATTAACCTGTGAAATAGGAAAATTTGTTAATAAATTGAAGTGGTGCTGCAGATTAAAGAAACAAAAACGAATAAATGCTTACTATTCTTTAGAAGAAAATTGAAAAAAAAATATTCTCAGAATATTTGACACTAAGCTCAGAAAATATATGTTTCTAAGAATTTTAAAAATAACAAATAAATATCAATTTTACTTACTTTCTTTACTCACAATCGGCAATAAAAAATAGAGATGACGAAGCGATTTGTTAGAGATGTGTTTTCAGATATATTGTTACAGGATCGAATCAAAGCAACTATTGTTGTATGGTATACTGGGAATGTAGATAACTTTGATCATGAAAAGTAAATTGTGTTTAAAAAAGCAAAGTAACGAATCAGCAGGCAACAGTAAGAATTTATTTTCAACTAGTTTGTAAATCTATTTGCATCTAATTAGTACAAAGTTAGTTTAGTTGTTTTTTTTTTATAATACGATAAATAAATATTTTATCTATTTTTTATTTACATATTGGCTATTTTTATTTTGGATTTTGGTTACAAAAAAAAATTTCCTCCGGCAACTCTGCCTATAAACTTAACCAACCAATTTTCAAAGAAGTTATAATAAAATCATACTAGTCGAAAGCATTCGATGGTAAACATCATTAAACAGTTTTTATTACTATTTACTATTTTGTATATCGAATGAATGTATGAACTTTTCGACAGTTTAAATCATTCGATAGTCTAATGCACTTGACACTTCTTTTAATAGTAATGGATAAAAGAATCTACCGAACGAATTGTTCGATAGTATAACTATTTGATAGTAAACTATCGATAGTAAAAATCAATCTTTAGTACCCGTCGCTACATCATTGGCATCATTCATTGCCCTTGTTCCAGAGCTGTAAAAGAATTCATTCAATTTGATTTTATTCACAAAAAAGTGAATCAGTGAATAACGAAATTAAAATGCATTCAAAGAAAATGATTAACTATTAATTTCAATTATTCATTTTCGTTATTCAGAATAATGAATTAATTTTTTTATTCATTTGAATGCTATTCATAAAGAATGCAATTCACAAAGAATTTCAGAATTTTCAACTATTTTTTTTATTCATTATTAATTTTTTATTCATTCATTTTCTTTTTGTGCTCGCAAACAGTTTTTGAGCTGCTAAAAAAAAGACAGAGGGCATTTGCGGTTCATCCTATAAACAAAAACAGGCATTTGTTTGGGAAATTCCACCGTTTGTATCCAGAACTTTCCATTTCATGTTATTTAACGAAAGTAATAAGCAAGCAACGTGTAAAATGAATCAAAGCACATGCGAACCGTGCGAGCGAGCGAGTGAGAAAGCAACAATCGGAAAGATGGAATCCAGCGCACAAGTTACTTGAAGTTGCCAGCTCGGTTGGCAATACACGCACTTCGAGCTGGTTTCATATAATTGTATGTGCAGCGTTTTCCAGCTTTCCTTCTCTGTTCGGTTCAGTTCAGCAACAAGTCGCCACTATAAACGCGCCCTAAAAAGCCAATAAATCAGAATTTGTAACAAATTTAAATGAAAAATAGTTCGTATGATTAATAAATTAAACCTATTTTAATTTTAATTTTTATTTACCTATTTTAATTTTTTTACCAAAAATTTATTGAAGAAAAAGAAAAGAAAAAGACAAAACAAGGAAAAATTTGCAAACAGTAATATGTGCAAACAGTGTTACAGAACATGAAAAACTGAGAGCAACTTTATTGGTATTTTTACAATGTTGTGTTTTACGTGTTTTTATATAAGAAAAAAGTTTTCGTGTACAAAATACTTCATTTTAGACTTAAAATACGTCAAACGTCATTTGGGTTCAAAATACGTCAAAAAGACGTATTTAACATCATTCTGGCAACGCTGAATGTGTACCCCACTTTAGACTCAACTATTGATGAGGAGGATATTTTATATGAACCTGGAATCAGGCTTGTAGCCAGACCAAGAAGACAGAGCGGCAGGCATGAATCTTAGGGGGGGGGGGTAAATTTTTTGTTTTTTCATTTAAATAAAAAAAGAAAATTTTTTAACGTGTGAAATGAATACATTACACATATTTATTAAAAAACAGTTAATTTTATAATATTTACATGGATATGTAGATCTTTTTATGCATGAGATTAATACATAAAAAATTATATAAAAATTAATTCAGGATTTTGTAATAAAATGAAGGTAAAAATACAAGATTTTTTTAAAGTGGCTAGAAATATAAGAAAAAGTCGCGAAATGGGCTAGCAGACATTTTTTAAGTAAAACAAATAAAAAAATTGACCCACATCCGTCGTTTGCATCAAATTGATGCAAATTTTTTATTCAGATTTATATATTAAGAACAAACATGCATGTTTTGATTTAAATCTTTTGTTTCTTTAAATTTGTGCTAGAATTAAGATTTGCAGTTTTTTCTTATTTTAAAATTAATAAACATTCATTAAGCATACAAAAAATTTAAAATTAAAAACATTTCAATAAATTATATATTCTTTTTGTATCTGCATCAAATTGGTGCACAACGTGCTTTTCATTTCTAGGAGTTCCTATGGATGCGGGTTAAAACATTTTTAAAATTCAAACTTTTTTTTTTTTTGTAGCAAATGTTGGCGACCCAGTAGAAATTTGAAAAATTGTAACAATTTATCTGAAATGTTTTGTTAAGCAAATTTCATATATATATATTCAAGTCATGAATAAGGTGAATGTGTATTTTTTTTGTTATTTTAAACTAAACTTATTTTAAAGCAATACACAAATACATCTACAAGATGCATATTAATTATTAATTTAAAGTTTTTCATTGTCTGATTTGGCCAGGGGTGCAAACGGTTGTAGTAGGGAGGCATTGCCCCCCCTTGCCCCACCCTGGCTACAGGCCTGCCTGGAATAGATAATACTATATTAGTTGGAAAAAATGTATCTACGTTTAAATAAATTTCCTTTGTAATTTTATACGCTTGACCAACCGGTGACTAATTAACTAAGGATTGCTACCAAATTTTACGCAATTACTTAAAATACTACTTCTGATTAAAAAAAAATTCCAGCTAAATAAATTCTCACTGATTACCCAAAAAAAATATGCAATAAAAATAAATTTTTACTGGTAGTAAAATGTCATTTGTAACATCTGCAAAATGCCTATCTATGCTTTCCAGGTACTCCAGCAAAATAACTTACAACAAGCAAATATTTTTCTCACTACGTAAAAACATAGTTGTAACTTCACTCGATTCGAGCCGCATATTTTAGTTCACAGAAATACTTCGGCAATCGAATTGGTTCGAAAGTAGAATTGAAACATTCGAATAAAAGTCACCGATTTATATCATTTTATTTCAGAAACAGCGCAAGTGAGAATGACGTCGCAATCACGTCAAAGTGAAAAAATCTGGTGAGAGCTGCGGTGAGAATATTTACAAGACCGATCTACTGTTATCAACCGCATTCATTATCGTCAATATTGATATCATTCTTTCATTATGTATTAGGGTGGGCCACTCTTGTATGGGAGAAAAAAAATTATTAAGTTTTTAGTTCTAATAGCGATAGAAACTTGCCAAATGGTTATATGAACTGAAATACAAATTTTCATAGCATTTAAAAATTATCTTCTGCCTCCGGATTGACCTTGAACTTTTTGAAAATTTAAAAAATATATGTTTTTTGAAAAATTAATAAACTTTTTCTGTGTATTCCTTTTACCAATATAAATAAAGAAACACAATATTTGTAAATTATATTTGTTTAATTTTGATATTTTTAAGAAAAATAATACATATTTTACAAGAAAAAAGGTTTTAAATTTACACAAAAATCTTGTTTGCTATCAAATTTAGGCATAAGTTTGCGAGACTTAATTTGCGCTTTTATAAAGTCTTCTCATTCTGGTTTTGTGATCAAGGTTACTGCTGCTTCAGTTACTGTCTTAATTGCCCTCTCGACTGACTGCGTGTGAAAAGGTAATCGCAAAAAACTTAGTTCATCTTCTCCTTGGGCTATGAAGGACTCAAACTCAGCATTTGACACACTTTTTAATATTGGAGTCTAAGCTTTCTATTAATTATTTTTTTATTTAATTTCGTTGTAGCCACATCTAGGTTTCCTATTATCATTGCTCGGTCAGTCCTTTGATCTGTGAGAAAACTTTTCTCCTGAAGAGGCACCTTTCTTTCTTTAGGGCAAGCACATTTTTTAAAATCTAAACACTTACAAGATGAAATATCAAATATGGCTTTGCTCAATGCGAGAAAGTTTTATAACTTCATTTCCGGTATTTTAGGAAAAGATTTCAACAAATTTTTAAATGTTATGTGATAAGCTTTGAGAATTTGTTGCATTCGAATGAGGGAAACTGTCGGTAATGATGCTTTTTCTAAATAGTTTTAGTTTTCAGCATTACAATATCAGCTACTTCTTGAAAAGTCCACTCGTAACATTTTATTACATCTTTATAGGCTGCCAACATATTAAAAGGGTCCGCCATTTAATGTTTTTTTCAACTAGTGCTTATTTCGTTAATGGTAACACTAAGCTCATGTCTGATTTGACAGATAATTAGTTTTATCTTTCCTCTGAGTGAATATGGGAAATATTGCGACATTACTTTGAAAAACATTTGCGACATTTGCCAAAAACTCATCTTTTCAGATGAAGCTCATTTTTATCTTGGCGGGTATGTAAACAAGTAAAATTGTCGCATTTGGGGCACAGAGAACCCGCGCGCATACATTGAAAAGCCGCTGCACCCAAAACGAGTCACTGCTTGGTGCGGATTTTGGTCCAGAGGCAGAATTGGGCCATTTTTCTTCGAATATGAGCAAGGAGTGGCCGTTACAGTCAATGGCGATCGTTATCGGGCCATGTTGAACGAATTTTTGTTCACAAAAATTGAAGAGGAGGATATTGGCAACATTTAGTTTCAACAGGACGGCGCTACGTGCAACACAGCCGAAGCTACACTCGATGTTTTGCGCCCTGTTTTTGAAGATCGCATTATCAGCCGCAGAGCTGATGTTGTTTGGCCACCTCGGAGCGGCGATTTGACACCGTTGGACTATTATTTGTGGGGTGCCCTCAAGGATAAGTGTTACGTCGACAAACCAGAGACAATTGACGCTTTAAAGAACAATATTCGTGAAGCCATTGGTGAAATACAGCTGCACACAATCGATAATATGCTAAAAAAACGGACCGATCGTGTAGGCTACTGCATGGCCAGCTGAGGCAGCCATTTAAATGAAATTATTTTTCATTATTAACCGGAAGAATTGTACTTTCAAATAAAAAAAGAAATTTGAGAAAATATCCAGTAGTTTTTTTATAGAATTTAAAAAAAAAAGTTATTTGACGGACCCTTTACCTTTATATCACATGTATCACCAAATATTGGACATCTACAAGCTTTTTGAGTACGATTCATTGCAAACGCTAGTATAAACACAAAATTTTTACAAATTACTAAAAATTAGCACGCGTTCTTTTACTAATAAGATGTTTATTGTTTGAAACTCTTGCACTATTTAAATTCATATAATTTTTTTTTTCTTTCTTGAAATAATTTTCCATTTTCGAAGCAAAGTAACCTAGATTCAAATTCAAATTATTTGATTACAATATTTGAAAATATTTTTGTAAATTATGTGGATTTTTGTCAAAGCGTTGCATAAGCCTTATTTTATGGAACCTTTTAGATGGTTTTAAATATTTTTAGCACAAATATTTAAATTTAATGAATTTAAAATGGATTTTCTTTAATCTAACAAGGGTACTGGATAATTTAAACCATTTCTTTTATATTATTATTTAAGGCGGTTTTTTTTATACACGCTTTCTTAAACTGTCTTTGGAGAAAAACCATTTTAATTTTTGAAACTTTGATGCTAATCCGGAGGCAGATGCTCTTGACCAATTGTTATAATATTTTACACACGTAATATCAGTCCTAAAAGACAACAAAAAATTGCTATTAGAACATGTAAATTAAAAAATATTTTTTTTGACCCAGCCTATTATGTATGCAGGCACCAATTTATTTACCAATATTGACGATAGAACGGCCCTTTCTATTAACTTTTGATATATTTTTACTACATCCACCGACACATCTTGTAATAAATATTATAATATCATATTTTCGCTTCTTACTTTTATTTTGTACAAAAGATCTAAGAGAACAATTTCATAAAACAAAAAAGAATAGTATGTCACAGTTGCTATTAGTAAGGTATATTTTCGTTGTCGTCTCTCCGAATGTTTATGCTTATACTTTAATTATTTTTACTCAATTGACTTGAAAAATGCAAGAAAACAAAATTGATTGCGAGTCGGCGATAAAAGATAATAGGCCCTTAAATATTCTTTAAAATTAAATATTCTTTGCATTGCTTGTGTGCTAGCCACCTTAAAATCCACTTAATACCACAGTTAACCACGACCACTGCTATTTTCATTCCAACTCAAACCCAATGCGTCCTACTCCACTTTTGCTACTCTTGCTCTTTAACGTTTTATTTAAATTTTAAAATTATCTGCTCATCACGTTGAGATGGATCAGCGATTGCCGGCTTGTGCTTCAAACTCACACTTCATGTCAAATGAGCACTTCAATTGCGAATGCGCATGCTCATCTAGACGGACCACCCGCGCGTCTGACAAGCCTCAACCATGTAGACACACGTGACGGACGCACCGCTGCGTGGGCATGTGCAGCGAATTCTTATCAAGATTAAGGCAAAAAAAGAAATGAGATGATTTAACAATACAACAAAAACAATAAATTAAGATTTTAATGAAAAGGTGAATATTACGGTTGATGAGTAGAAATAAATGGATGGATGAAATGCACCCTTGGGGGCAGCTTAATTGTTAACACCTCAAGGATAAAGTGCAGTCTAACGAACAACCCTCCAATTTAAAATATATGTAAAGTAAAATGTTACAATAAGAATTCCTGAGCTGATCCGCTGAACATTGACTTAATTATTTTTTGGCACAAAAACGAAATTTAAATTTGAATTTGAATGCACAGAACTTTATGCTTCGTAGACACAGTGCATATAAATATTCTGTAAACAAAAGAATTTAAAAGCCCAGCAAGAAGTACCGTAAAAAATACTGGATAATAATGAGCAGCCGAAATAAACAGCGAATGCTTTAAGGACACGCGACTCTGCAGTTAGTAGAGAATAGTAACAAAATTAAAAGGTCCTTGCGTTGCGACGAGGAGAACATTTGCAACTTAATTATGCAATAAATAACCAGTGATAAACCAAACTAATAAAGAAGCAGTGAAAAAAGGGACACAAAGACAGTGAGATAGCATAAAGAATGTGGAGACATGAGCATTTTATGCAAATTGTAGGGATAGATTCACCATTTAAACCAGCAGTAGTGAGGATAAAAAGAATATATTATGTTTAGTTAATTAAGAGAAAAAAAGAAGACATGTGGTATATGTGGGTGCGGTTAAAGGACTTAGTTGTAGGATTTACTAATAATAGAGACCTTGCAAGAAAAAAATGCATAAGGAATACACAGATATAAGATGTTCCTATTGACAGATATAAGAATGTATATCTTATGAATAACTGTTGAAAGTAAAGCAATTGATTGATAAAACAAAATTAAATTCCGTACCAACAAAAGCTTCTCAGTTGAAAAACAACTGAACACTTGTTATGTCTATCCCTTATTTTCGAGACAATATAACCTAAATAGCATCATTAAAATATTCCGCAAAAACCAAGTAATTGTCTACTCTGCTTGCCATACTAAAAAAAAACAATATCCTCTTGAAAAACAAAGGAATTCCACAATAACATAAAATACGAAATATGAAAATCATCCACAAACATCAAATAAGAATTACAGAAATTATTATAGAAAAATTTACACTTATTCTTTCATTGTAAAAACATTTGATTATGCCGTGATTTTTCCATTATTTTGAATTTGCATTTTTACTTCGCTTTTCGTTTTGTTTTTCTTTCAAATTTTTTTTAAGTATTAAAAAACCATGATTATAACAACAAAGGCAACAAAGGCAACAAAGAAATGTGCAAATTAAATATGCACGAGAGTCCTGCATAAAACAACAAAGATATAACCAGAGATATTATTAAATAATAATACAAAAAACTTGATGGTGCATTAAATCATACACTTGAAAGAACACAATTTATGTACATTAATTAGGCTAGCAAAAATACAAAATAAAAATAGTTTCATAAAAAGACAAATAAATAAAACAATTAAATAAATAGATTGGGCTGAAGGTCAATTTTTAATTATTTTTATTATCTTCAATATTTCGATCTCCATCGGAGTTCATTATCAAGGAATTTTATATAAAAATTAAAAGCAATTGCACTCAGAAAAAAACACCTATCTTTTTGTAATAAAAAAAGTCTCTATTTTCGATAGCAGCAATTTTCTCTATTTCAAAAAAAAAAATTTCTTCAATTAAAAACAAATCCTCTCCCAAAAATAAAAAAGTCTTCTTCTTTAAAAATGATATATTTTTCTAATATTGAATTAGGTAAAAAAAAAATAGAAAGCGTGAGAGGGAGTGAATGATGTTGCGAAAGGCATGTTTTGCATATTTTGCATATTATGACGATTGTTCACTGATTCTTTCAATGCATTTATAAAATCGTTTTTCAGAAGAAACTTCTGAAATATTTATAAGAGGTTCCGAAAAACAATGTTACAGCAATAGTTCTACCTCTAGCTCTTAAAATATTTTGACTAATATTTTTTTACAACCGAATCACAATACCATATTAATAATTTTACTTTACGTAGAAGAGTTAAACCAGATGCTTCGCAAAACGAAATTTTTAATCGTAATTGAAAATTTAATTTTCAGAACGCAATACAGAAATATCTTGTACCAATATTCAGAAAATATATCTCTCTTTTGAAGAAAGTATTATTTTTTGTGAGAAACTATAAACAATTTAAAGAAAATATTTATTAAAATTAAATAAATATTTCTCTGTTTTCGCGAAAAATTGATACAATAAAGAAAACGGTAAATTTTTCTGTTAAGGCGGAGGTGGTTTTATTGATAAGAAAATATTTCTCATTCTCATGGAAGCTCTTTACCATTTTTAGGGAATTTTTGAGATCACATGTAGAGAAAAGCATTCTCTAGAGAAAAGTCAATAAATTTTTTTTTTAAATATGATGTCTTGTTTCTCATATTCCGAGAAACACTCATTTAGTAACAAAAACTTTGAAAAAATATTGCATGTAAAAATTGCACATCTTTCTTCTTACCTTGCAGTTGTCCAATGATTCCTTATTGTTATAACGTGGTTGGTCACATGATTACTAAAATCGAGGTTTTATGCTCAAACATACGTAATAATAAATATCATAATGAATGACCAAAACCCGCTGAAGAGATTTCGGTTAAGCCTTATTAAATGTGGGACCTATGTATTTGTAAAAATTCCTTTTTTTCAATGCATTTTTTCATACAAAAATACATTTTTGCGAAACTTTAAATTCCATTATTTTAAAATATATAACTAAGCACCAAATGGCAGATACACCAACTAAGAAAATAAAAAAGAGTTGACAATATCTTCAGCGTGGTTTGTTTGAATGGGAAATTCCGGGTACTTTTTGTTTAGAAGGTATGAGTGATTTTGGGATAAAAAAAAAAAAGCTGTTCATCAAAAATTGCTTAGAATTTGCTTACGATGCAGTTACACGCTCAAGATTTTGCTTTCAAGTTGATTACACATACTACTTGTCAAAACTCATTTGAATTGGCAGCTGTGACGTAGGCTGCAAGCAACTTGATAGACCATTTTATAGTTTTATACATCACGAAAAATTTAGTTACAAAAAAATTGGTTAATTTTTTTTTTTTAAATAATATCTTCCCAACTGGTTTTTCAACTTTAGTTTATAGTTTAAATTGAAATAAATTGTTCATCTTTTCTTTACATTTGAATCAAATTTCTTTTTTAAGAAAATTAAAATAAAAATTAAATTAGAAATACATTTCTTCATTATGGTTTTATGTCTAAAAAGCATTATCTGAAGAGAAACTTTGCTGTTTCCGTGTTAATTAGTAAGTGCTTTTTGAGTGTATGTTTTCATAAAATAATTAATTCGCTCTTATTCGTTGCTCTGCGATAAAGCCTCATATTCAAATATTGTATTGAATTATTTAGAAATTAAAACTGCATCAAAAAATAGAACTTTTTTTTTGTAAAACGAGCTTAAAGTGAAAAAAGAAATTAAAACACGTATTTTTCATATTTAAGCGACTTTAAACTATTTCGTAATTTAAAAATTCTAAAAAACTTTAGGAAACAAATTAAAAAGCATTAAATAACCGCTTCAAATTGGTTTCTATCCGTAATACATTGCAAGTAATTGCGTTAAAAGTGATGTCATCTATGAATGTAATTTTGTACTATACTTCCGCTGATTACTCGAAACAGGGGGGAGATGGACCCCCCTGCAATACAATTTTTTTAATGGCAGGGGGGTCCATCTGGTTAATGCTGGTTAATTTTTGACCCAAGGAATTAACCAACTTCGAATTGAAAACGCTTCCAGCGATACCTCATTTGTAAAGTTATGATAAGTAGTTTAGAAGTGAGAGATTTATAAATGAAAATACATACATACTAGGGAGTTCAATCCCGAAAGTTTTTCTCGATCCCGGGATTATCGGGATTGAAAATCTCAATCCCGGGATGAGTTCAGGACTGAAAACTTTAAGAAGTAAATCATTCAAAACGTTTTTAATACATTTTTTTTATGTATTACTTGAAACTAAAAAATGCAAATTAGTTCAATTATAAAGCAACAAAAACAAAACAAAACACATTAAGGGTATTCACTATTGAGTTGTTTTCAGTGTAGTTAAAAAACCCCGTGGTATTGATACCACACTTTACCGAGCGCTTTTTATATTTTTTTGTTGTTTTACATTAGATCTATTAAAACCAAAAGTGTGGTAATTTTAAGTAGCCCAATTATATGTTTAAAGAACGTGGTTTCTAAAGTTCCATAAACATCTGATCGGTTGCCAGATACTTTCTGATTGCAAAAGTGGAAGAAGCTCAAAATGCAAGTTAAACTTTTTTATGCCATTTATTAATAAAATATATCAAATTAGATAGTTAATTTATTTGCATTGTAACAAAAAGCTACAGTGGGAGGTTTCCAACCTCAAATTCTGTTTTAATTTTTTTTTAGACACCGTCTTCATTTTTTTTTTGTTTAAGGCAATTAAGGTTGGAAAAGACTGTTCAAAATTAAGCTGAACAACGCGTCTTATTTAACATTGGAGAGCTTTATTCGAATATTATTACAAATAATATAACCCACTTATGAGAAGCACCGTTCTGATGCTATGCTAGTTGGAGAAATAGTTGTACGATAATCGTAAGCAATTTGTAAGTTTCGATCACGATCTTTGAAAACACATTTATCGCAAAAGTACATTCATATAATAAATCATATTTCGGTTAAACATTGTTTGATTTGCAAAATTTTTACTTTAAATATTATCTACATTAAGCAGGCTTCACAACTGAAGTGTTCTATTTTTAAAAAACATCATTTTATACCAGATTGAGATATTTGAAACAATAACTGAGTGGGAAAAAATCAACTATATTCGTGTTTATTTGCTCCTGGTGACCGCAAAATTAATTTCATGCCAAATCTGAGTACGAAATCGTATTCAGCGACCAATTTTACATGTGGATTGAATTTTCTTTTAATATTCGTGTAGCTTTAATGCCAGTATGCAAATTACTAAAAACACACTAACCCTGAGTTCCCGAAAAAAACGCTTTCTTAACTGCAGCTCATCGAGTTTATGAAAAGTGTGAGGGGGACAGAGAATCAGAAATACTTTAGTAAAATCCATATAAATGTGAATGTATCTTATATTCATATCAACTCAAATTGAAATGGTTGCATAAATATTTGTAAAATAAATTTTTTATTTAAAAATCCCGGGATCCCAGAAAGAAAATCTCGTGATTTCAAGGGGCTTAAATCCGAGATCCCGGGATTGACTTCTCTAATACATACATACATACTAAGTTCGATCGAAAAAAAAACACTGTTTTCGAAACTCATATTCTGAGAGCTGGATTCAAGTATATCTTAAATCCGAAAAGATATCGAAATCGGTTGCAGCGGTTTTGATTTGCAAAAACCACTTTTACTCCAAAAATCAACGGTTTTTTCGCCGTCAGTTTTTAACAAGCTGAAATAACTACCTCAAAGTAGGGTTCAAATTAAAGACATCTGGATCCCCAAAGTGGTGAATAGCAACACCCAGAGAAAAATCGCATGGCAAAAATAAATATGTAAATACTTGATTCTTGGAATAGTTAAAGTTAATTTGAAACACTTTATTTTAACTGAAACCATATTTAAATAAATATTTGATTACGATTGCATTTTAACTTAAAGAATAAGGCACTTTATAATAAGTACTTAAAATAGAATTTTAAATGGAATGACTAAAATCAATAGTAAAAGTTCCATCAATAGTTAAGGAATAGTTAAATTAAATATTTTAACACTTCTGTTCAAATATAAATGCACTTTGGTTAAAGTATGAAAACCATTTCAATCTTCTTTTTTTATAGTTACGTAAAAATCAAAGTGGATACACTTTAGAATAAATATTTCACCCTTTAAAGCTAAATCATAGGCAAAAATAGTTAAATCAAATTGAGAATATTAAGATTTAAAACGTTTTTTCTCTGGGTGAAGATTGTTAGATTCGGCAATTTTTTTAGTGCAACAGCGTTCAGATTTCGGTCAAAATTATGGATATAATGTTAAAAACCACTAATTTTGCTTTGCCGTAGTCGGGTAAAAAACTGTGATCAGCTGTTCAAAACTTGACTGTCAAGTTGCCATACGAATTGAAAGGAAAATTGAAAGCAAGTTGGTGGTCAATTTTTAAAAGTGTGAGTGTGTTAGTAAAAAAGTGTGAATGTATTGCAACTTGGAAGGAAAAACTTGAACCAGTAACCCCCTAGTAAGATAATGTATTAATTTTTTCAGATTTTTTTAAAGCCATTTTACTCTTATTTTTTACTCAACAAGGTTCGATTTTACAAAAAAAAAAAACTTCATAAAACAATATATGCTTAGAATAAGCTAAAGTATGCGTTTAGTGTTATTTAGAATTTTCGAACACAGCTTTGAATTTTCCCAAAAGAATATGTATGGTTTTTTATATTTCTGGGCTTGGTTCATTAATGGGTTAAGCCGTTATACTGCGACAGCCATTTTAAGGGGGGTAAGGTTTTAAAACTCTTTTTTTCTGAATGTACGTGTTGAGAGTTTTTTTTTATGTTGAGAGTATTATGTCAAAATTTCAAGTAAATCGGAGCAAAACTAACGAAGATACCGTGTTTCAAGCGACCGGCCCTCAAACTGAAATGTACGAGTATAAAAAACTTTAAATCAATTTCCCAAACATATAATTTTTTAAAGTCGGTGACCACCATTCCGAATAAACTACTAACCGATCGTTTTAAAAATTTGTACATATATTCTACATACAAATATTTATCAAGTGGATTCGAGTTTTTTTAAATTTTTCAATTATTGGGGGTTGGAATTAGTTTTAAAGGTTTTCTAAGAGATGGCGTAACTATCAATAGATCGCATCGGGCACACCTGTGACTATATTCATTTCAAAGCACATTGTCTAAGCTTCATTTTTCAGTATGTGTCATTCCACTGAAGTGTAAACAACATATATTTTTTTCTCTGTGAACATGTCGACTTTCGTTCCAACAAAACGCAATTTGCGGGAAGGTTTACTTTTGTGCTTCCATTTGAAGAAAAAAGCGGTTGAAGCACAACGCACGCTTACTGAGGCTTACGGGGACTATGCTCCATCGATTTCTACTTGTGAGTACTGGTTCCGTCGGTTTAAAAGTGGTGATTTTGATACGGAAGACAAAGAGCGTCCGGGCCAGCCGAAAAAGTTTGAAGATGAGGAATTGGAGACTTTGCTCGATGAAGACCCGTGTCAAACCCTTCAAGAATTGTCAGAATCATTGGGAGTCGACTTATTAACGGTCGTCAAACGCTTGAAGGCCATGGGAATGATTCAAAAGCAAGGAAATTGGGTGCCGTACCAGTTGAAGCCGAGAGACGTTGAACGGCGATTTTGCATGTGCGAACAACTGCTTCAACGGCATAAAAGGAAGAGTTTTTTGCATCGTATTGTCACTGGCGATGAAAAGTGGATCCATTACGATAATCCTAAGCGAAAAAAATCGTGGGGACCACCCGGCCATGCATCAACATCGAGGGCCAAGCCGAATATTCATGGCGCCAAGCTTATGCTGTGTATTTGGTGGGATCAGAAGGGTGTCGTGTACTATGAGCTGCTAAAACCTAACGAAACCATCACTGGGGAACGTTACCAACAACAATTGATGCAATTGAGCCGAGCATTAAAGGTTAAACGGCCGGAATATGCCAAAAGACACGACAAAGTGGTTTTTCAACATGACAACGCACGGCCACATGTTGCAAGAACCATCAAGGAAACGTTGGAGGCGCTGAATTGGGATGTGCTACCCCACACGCAATCGCGTCGGAAGCGAATTTCATCTGGGGGGCAGTACAAATGGGGGGGCAGTACAAATGGTGGTGCAAAAAAAGTTCACCAAAATTTCTTCACATGAAACATGAAGAAGAAAAAAAGAAGAGGAAAATATATAATACAAAAATATTATCGTTGTAAAAAAACTGATATTTTGAATAACTTTTCCTTTTAAATTGTTTATCTAGCTAAAAAAGTGGGGGGGGGGCAACTGCCCACCTTGCCCCCCCGCTTCCGACGCCAATGCCCACCCGCCTTATAGCCCAGACATAGCCCCTTCCGACTACCACCTATTCAGATCGATGACGCATGGCTTGGCTGAGCAGCGCTTCACTTCTTACGAGGATACCAAAAAATGGGTCGATTCGTGGATTGCCTCAAAAGACGAATCGTTCTTCCGGCGCGGAATCCATATGCTACCAGAAAGATGGGAAAATGTTGTAGCTAACGATGGACAATACTTTGAATAATATACATTGTACCGTTGTTTCTAAATAAATGCTCAAAAACCGAAAAAAAAACCTTTAAAATTAATTCCAAACCCAATAGCATCAATTTTACAATAACAAATAGGTCGATTTTACTGTCAAAAAATCGATATTTCAACTTTAGAATGTTGCAAAAAATTTAAAAATTGATAAAATAAAAAACCTCGGTGTCAATTGAGAGAGAGAGAGAGTAATAAACTAATCAAAACAATTTGTTTTTTGATTTCAAATAATCCAGTGCTAAGGAATCGCGGTCACCGCAAAATTTTCTGAGCCACTAGCGGAGAACTGCAATAATAAATCCGTTATTTCTTTATATTTCTTTATAAATCTTGCATTGTAATATACTAATTTTGAAAATAAATCTATAATACCAATGTGTTATCCAAAATTCTTGAAAATAGGCCTTTTTTTGTCCGAACAAACTTTATCACCACCCCCAACCCCCTTTTTAAATTAAAAAAGTGGATGCACTGCAGTCAAAATCAGACACTTTAACTAACATATTATTCCTCCGAAAATGATTTTTACTCACAGACAACTCATCTTATAAACTATTTAAATGTGTAAATATTATTTTTTAATAAAAATTTAATTTTTTGTTTGTGAACTGTGCTTTATTTTAATTGGACTTCAGTACTTTTTATAAAATTTCTAAATCTTTATAAAAAAAAGTCTACACCAAATTTCATTGCTCTACGAAAATTCCTAGTTTTGATCGCTGCTTTTATGATAGTGCTACACTGTGGGCCGCCTTTATTATTTATACATTTGCAATTTAACTAGTAAGTAAAACATGCCACGCCCATTACCATCGCTTAATAAAATCCACAACATAGTCAGACAGCAACAATAGTACTCAGCTAGAGCGCAAAGAACTTCCTCCATTGATGGCTACCGTTGGGACCAATTGCAGCTAACAAGCTTTCAAGTGTTGGCATTGAATTAAGACGCGATGAATGGTTTGTTCGCTTTGGTCTCGGGTTCCCACAACAATGCCAACCAAAAACAACAACTACAACAGCAACCACTTTCGTTAATAAAACAAACAATAAAAGTTCACAAAAAATAAAAACAAAAGCTTGCATGTGAAACTGGCTTGCATGCACGAGCTGTCCGTCCCTTCTTGTTTATCAGACAGTTCATGGCTGCTATCCTCCAAGAATGCCTTTCGATGGGAATGCAGCGCAATTTGTTTCTTGTTAGCAGTGAAGTTAGCAACATGCAAGCCAAGTATTAACTGCTACAAAAATTTGTAAATATTATTTTGGTTTTTTTTTTTCAACCCTTTGATTCATTCACCTTCATGATGTTAATTTTCCTTGTAGTTTCAAAGGCGGTCACGTTGTCCGCCAATTATTTTTACTTTTGACTCAATTATTTGCGCCAAGGCAAGCATCGCGACTAAGCGCAGGCGAGATGGAAAAGTTGCGCCCACAGAATTTTTGGTTGTTTGCGTGAAAGGCTTTAAGAGCATAAAAATTAAGGTGCAGCTAAGATGCACTATCTGGCGATTGCATTTAATCAGATTGGGAATTCAGTATTTTTGCAAGAATTCCAATTGTTGAAGGATCGTGTTGAGTGCTTGCAATGCGCACGCATGTGCATCTTTAATTTTAATTGCAACAACAACAGGTTGCTGTGTTTAAAGTTTATTTGTCTTGCGTTTCGTTCAAGATATGAATAAACACTTTGGGCTGCAGTTGCATTAAAAACGGCAGTTTATTTGTTTTTGCCTCAAAAACGATGATGTCGAGGGCGTATCCAATTGTGTAGGGTTTTTGAACAAGAAGATTATACATTTTTTTATATATTGTAATAACCAATTTTATTGTTTTTCTTGTCTTATTATAATTGCACATCTCACTTAAATTTTGTATTTATTTTATTGAAATTACTGTAACAACTATATTAGTGGCGTTTTCTGAGACCTCCTCTGCGATCTTTCATTTGCAAAACCATGCTGGTAAGTTTCTTTCTACTTTCACACAGTAAATTTTTACGCGATCATACACGATTTTTTTTAAGCCTTCACTTGACTTCAGTCCTGGTGCCATATGACTAGATACGGTATTTGAGGGATTTGTAAACATGTGGAATAAATGCTATTAAGTTATATGCTTGATTTAAATAAGGCCTATTGTATCTAAAATTCAAATATTTGTTTTTAATTAAAAATTTATTTTTATTATAACGTTATAATAAATTAATTCGCCTTAGCGCCTTAAAGGCTTTGTAGAGGCTAGCTGGTAACTAACGGCCGTATTCATTACATTTGTTATGCACTCGTTAAAAACTGTTTTAGTTAGAACACAAACTATCTCTTAAAATTCTGTTTATGCATAAACGTATATTAAGAGCATTTTAAGCAATATGGGAATTTTTTAAAAACAGTAAGCAACACTTCATCAGCTCACAGCTTAACGAAAGAACTTGACGGAAAACAGACTTTTTGTCGCCAGATAGCTGATTTTCACAAGTTATGTTAGGCATTAAAAAAGCAAAAAAAGTGAAGTGAAAAGTAAACACAAATACAAAAACAATGGATATGCTCAATATTTTGATTATCTGCGCTTTAGTGGAAGAAGAGGATCCTTTTCCAAAGCGCCGAAAAATGTAAGAGCAAGGATCAACCCCTTTGAACCCCCCGGAAAAAATACAGATTCAGCAAAGACAGTATGCGATAAATAATAAATATGCTTGCAGAAGATGTTAATGGAGGCAAAAGGGGTGGAAAGGGACCACCGGAGTTGTAAGTTCTCTCTGCAATTAGCTGTTCGAGTAAGAACGACGTTCAGGATGATTTTGACGATCGTTAAAATACTCTTAGAACGTTGATGCTAATATACGTTTATGCATAACAAAAAGTTTTTCACTGTTTAACTATCGCTATTATATGGTTTATGAATGCGGAGGTAAGTTTTTACAGTGTTAATTTTTAGTTCTTAACCAAAAATACAAAATATTTTATACCTTCTCTGTTGCAATTGTATTAATCCATTCCAAGTGTTTATAGTTTTCATATTGCTAACGGTGAGTTAGTTTTTTCCACAAAAATTTCTCAATTCTGCGTAAATTAGAAAAGAATAATTTTTATGAGTTACTAGCTGATATACCTGGTGTTACTCGAGAGTCATTTATTCAAACATTTTAATATACACTTCTCGATTAAATGTTTTTTAAATTCTGCAATAATGAAAACCATGTTGAATTTTATTTTTAAGCTACCGTTAGAAAGGTAATTGAACGAACTTTAACCAAAAATGTTTTGGAAAATTTTTGTTGTTGGTGGTTCCATCTCTTGCGGTCAGCTAATTGAATTCAAAGAAGGGGTACGAAAAACATTCTAAAAATTAAAAATAATTAAAAATAATTTTTATATTTTTTTTATCTTAAAGCTAGCAAAATTACCTTTTCAACAATATAAAAATTATGGTGGGACTCAATACGTTCTTGAGATATGGACATTTTAACACCTAAATAAAGATTTACATTGAAAAATATATTGAACTTTTTAACAAAAAAAAAATTTAATGAAATATATTAAAACCAGCGGAGATATTAGCATTAAAAGTAAAAACTTTGATTTCCATATAAATTTTTCTCATTATTAGTTATCAATGTCTTATGAAAAATTCGTTGCACTAAAAATAATCCAGCAAGTTAGCTGGACATTTGAATTGACGGCTAGATGACGCTTCGAATGAAAAAACTGGCAGTACTGCATTACCACTTTTTAACCTCGTACGAATTTTCTTACGCCAACTTTGATCAATTTCATAAAAAAAAAATGTTGAACCTTAGAGAATACTTTAAATGCTAAATTTTCGTTTTAAATTCATACGCTTTTTCGTAGGCTATTTTTGATCAATGTAATAAAAAAACTGTTGAACCTTAGAGAGAATGCCAAATTATCGTTTTAAATTTTTGGCCTAAGCCTGTTTCATTTTTTGTCGTTGGTCTTCGGTTTATGTTCAGGTTTTGTTTTCTTCCTTTTATTCTGTTGCATGGTCTTGGTTATTTCACATACCAAATTTTAGCAAAATCGGTCAAGTCGCTTAAGAGTTATTGAGTCTTAAAAATGCATTACTTAAAGCGCCCTCTTGCGGAAGTCTTTGGAATTTTTTGCCGCTATTTTATCTTGGGCGCAGTTGAACCAAATTTCATTGAAATCGGTTTAGGCGCTTAGAAGTTATTATGGAGTGCTACGCCCACAGAGTACCCACTATTTCACATCCCCTATGATCTTCCTCCCTATAAAACGTACTCGGTGTCAAAATTTCAGCTCAATCGGATAAACGGTGCGCGAGCCTATACGGAACACACAGACAGACGGACAAACATTTGATTTTATGTATTAGAAGATTGTAGAATAACGGTCCTTTTTTTATTCTTTTATCAAAATTAGCATTTTTTTCAGTTGCATTTATTTCTCTAAATCCAGAAGGTCTTTGAAGAGAATTAAAGCGTTTTAAAGCTTATTTCTTTTTTTGAGTATTAAGAATCGTATATGTGTGTGCATTTTTTAATACGCCACGTGCAATTAGATTAACAGTTATTGAAGGGGGAAAGATAATTACTTTAAATTCGAAAGGCATAGGTTTTCGTGAATTTGTTCGAAAAATCGGCCGAAGTCATAAATTAATAGGCTCCTTCTTACGCAATCCTGGAAGCTATGGGTGTGCAACAGGAGGTGGCAGAAAAAGAAAGCTGGATGGTTACGATAAACGTAGATTATTAAAGCAATAAGCAACTCTACAAATAGCTGCAAGCAACTTGCTGCTCTATGCTCAGTGAATGTGTGCCGACGAACAGAGTGGAGGGCTCTAAACTGAAATCCCAATATAAAGAGTGCCAAAATGAAGCCCCACGGCTTTTGCAAAGACATATCGATGCCCGAATGCAATAGACACCAGAGATAAAGAGATAGGAAACTTAAATTTTGTGACGTCAAAACATATGTTTTTTCGATTTTTATGTACTTTGGTGAAACTCATTTATTGCGTACGTGACTTCACCTCAGATCAGTGTTGCCGCGACGATTCTAAAAAAAGTATCCATAAAAAGGTCACAAATGTATCCACTTCAGAAAAAAGTATTCGCATATTACAGCACTGAAACCAAATTTTTTAAGCTTTCATTACAATTCTATTTATTTAATTTGAAGACTAACAAATAGCTTTGTTAAAATGTAATAGTAAGAAACAAAGTATGTACATATATAAAATAATAATAAATGTACAACCTAGTGCTTGAATATTTTAAATATTTTAAGAATTTATTTTTTTAAAAGTTAAAATAATGAACAATATTTAAACTTTTAAGGTATATTGCAATAAAAATTTTTGATTATGACGCGCTTTTGAAATTAAAGTCCCAAAACAGGGTTTTTTACTGGTTATTTACTGGTCGTAAAATATACGATTTTTTGTAAATTTTGATAAAGAAAGCCACTGATGTGAATAACATATTAAAATTTAAGATGATTCGGCTGAATAGCTTCTGTTGGTTTTAAAACAACACATTGCCGAAAAAAGTGGTTTTGAGATAAATGAGTGTAAAGAGAGTGAGTATGTATATTTCTGCTATGAGCTCGATACCTGCTAAAACGGCTGTAGAAGCAGATATAACGGCAATATCCTTTCATAAATTTAACAATAAATTTTCAAAAACTATACTTTTGAAAATTTAAGAAGAAAAAGAATATAAAAATTTTCTGCTCTTGCCAAAGGAACATATGTACATTTCAGTACTTCAGTCTGTTATATTTTGTGTTATTTTTATATTTTTTATAAATAATATTTATTACATTAATTGTAAAAGTATGATATTTATACAAAAAACTACATACAATACATAACTGTTAAATAGCGATTAAGATTAATAAACAATTAGATTTTATTTTAAAAATAACTTTAATCATTATATAATCCTTGAGGGAGATGTTTTTGATAAGTAATTGATTTCGATTAAAAATAATCAAAAAATAATTACGACTACTTGGAATTACGAAAATAGTCAAAAAGAATAAAAAGTAATCAAGAAACAATAATCCGACTACTTTTAGAAATTATTTTTGATTCTGTTTGAGGTCGACTCGCATCGTTTCAACGGTGAGGTTGTGAAGTGCAACAAGTCATTTTTAACTGAAATCGCCCATGCGCTGATACGGATTTTTCAGTTAACACAGTTATGCGAATAACAGTTGTACAAAAACTTAATCAGTTTTATTAACAAAAGTGTTGGGAGCTAGAGTATGAACTTTGGGTTCATGGCTCCTTCTCTGTTACCGCTCCTAATGATATTCATAATAAAAAAAAGAATCTAACATAATTTCTAAAAGTACTCTGATTGTTTTTCTTGATTACTTTTAATTCTTTTTGATTATTTTGCGATTTTCATAATTATATTACGATTAAAAACAGAAATGAATTGTACTTAATCAATTATTTTAAAATTTTAAAAAAATAATCTAATTGCTAATGAATACGATTAGTAATAATTATTTAACAGCTATGATACAAAATAATATATAAATACATAAAAAAGTAATTTAATAGCTTATGCAGTTAAGTGTAATATAAATAAAATGGGTTGCTATTGCCCTTTATTTATATTAAATTTAAAAATTATTCGTTTTTAAGTGTTTTGCAAAACAATATACCTTTACTTATTCCCAAGAAAAAACTACTAGTCTTATCGATTATAGTAAGACTTAAATTAGAAAAATTCACTCAGCAGCAGCTGTGGTATGAGGCAGACTTACAGCCCTATTCTGGTTGTTAGCTTAACAAGAAATAGTTAAGGAGCTCTTGTTAAGCTGATTGTTAAGTTTTGTAAATTTTGGTATTCTTAAAAATCATTAACAACATGAAAGCTTAAAAAGCTTTTAAAGTTCACCATGCATGATGAAAATCGATATGCCTATTGAAAGAAGAGATGCGCTATATAAACAGATGCTTCGAGTGCAGCCTGTGACTGAAAAATTTGCCACGGCTACTGAAAGATTTCATTATTAACACTTAAAACAAGTAAAAATTTCTTCCATTTTTCAGTTTATTGTATTGAAACTCAATATTATATTATAATTTGTATTTTTTTATTATTTTCACAACAATTTTCTATCTAAGCACATACATTTCATTCGTTGTTAAGACTCTTTCTGTTATTAACAAAATTGTAAGGAAAAGAGCTTTTAAATTTGCAGCAGAATACGAAACCTTAACAACTTGTTAATATTAACTATTTTGTTAATGTGGTGAGCTTAGCTAAGCTGCCAGAATAGAGCTGTTAATATATTTATCACAAAATTGTAAAGTTATTTGTAAAGAGGTTGCCTTAATGCATTTTTTGATAAAAAAGTACGGTCCAAAAATGTCTCAATGTCATAATTTTTCTTAAAGTTTTTGTTCAATTTAAAGAAATGCCTCCTTTTTTATATTTTTGCAAATAAAAACATGTATTTATATAAGAGTATGAAAAAAGTTGAAAAGAAAATGGATACGTTCTTAAAAATTATTACAAACTATTTCGAACACATTCAATGGAGAATGTATAAAAAACATCGAACACACTAAAAACAAAGAAAAACGTCAAACAATAAATCATTTTATACACGTGTATCATCATCAATGTCAACCAGTAAGAAGAAAACATAGAACCAGTTGTCAAACGAAATTAGATACTTTCGCAAAAAAAAACCAATGTAGGCACTTTTGAATGACTGATTTCAAATGAGTCACTTAACCCAATTTAAACGTAGTATTAGACAACCAAAACCGTTTGAAATATAGCATTTTCATTGATTTTTGGGCGGTTAAAAGGGCGTGAAAACCCATTTTTAGTACAGCTGTCAAAAGTAGCCATACAAATAAAATGACCAAACTTTAGTCTTTAGTCCCGATCTCCACGCGGGTTGTTCCGATTTCCAGCCTAAAAATGTGCGTTCCGCGAAGACCTCACGCGGGACGCCAAGTGTCCCGATTTCTTGAAAAACAATTTTATTTTTTAATATTTTCACTATTTTTTAAAAATACTTCCTACGTTTTTATTTCTTCATGACTAAATTTGTGCAGATTTTTTTGTACGCCACTAATTAATTGCACCGAATCGCATACTTTTCAAGCAACCGAACAGTGCGTGAAATAAAGAAAAAGGGAGCGAATAAAACAATAACATCATTCTTTGTGGATACTGTTAATTTTGCTTTGCTCATTTTCACCCACGATGTTCGTTAAGTTCAACATATCGCATCCTTTTTTAGCAATCAAACATAGCATGAACGAAAGAAAATAAAACGAAAAAACAATAAGTGCATTATGTTAAATACATTATAAAATACAAGTTTTGAATTTTCAGACATTAATATGGGTTAGTAAAAATATAAGTTTAATTTGTTTCTATAGTCATTTATTTGAGTTCTGTGTCACTGACTTTTGTTTAAAATATAAAATGTCTTTTTTCAAAAAAGTTACATACAACTCGAAAAAAAATCGATTTTCAGTAAACGTATTTAAAGTTTTTTTTGTTATTCTAAGCGTACTGGACGACTGAGTCTCTGTCCCGATTTTTTTGCTTATTTCCCGATTTTTTTTTTTTGTAAAATCCCTTATTTTTAAAAAAAAACCTGGTCACAACGCTTTTAATTGTATAGACGGATAGATAGACAGATACATAGACTAATACAATCTCAAGTCGGGAAAAGTTATCTGACAAGGCTACAAAACACAATTTATGCTTATAACTGAATTCTGGCAACTCTCCTCAAAACATTTGCAAAGAAAATTAACCCATTAATGCTCACTACCAGAACCCGTTGAGTTTAGCTTTTAAAATTTTCAGCAAAAGCTTGTATAAATATCAGACGGAAAACTCTGAAGTTAAAAAAAAATCTAAAAGGATTTGGGTGTGGCGAAGCGCATTATTATAAACGTATAAGGGTTCTATAAGTAGAGAAATAAAAAAAAGTCTAAAAAATATTAGAAAAAATTATAAATTGGAAAATTTTCATTTCGTAGCGTAGACGTTCCACTTTAACCTAATGCACTTTTTCAATTATATATTCTTTTTCTTGAGGTTTATAAAACAAAATAACTCATCTGAGTGGCATTGTTCACTTTTTTTTTAAATACTGCACGAACTGGCGCGAAAAAGTACACAAAAAGGCTTTTAATGCCAATTTTATAAATTATTTTGTAAAAAGCATACTTTTGGCCTTCTCTTACTGTTGGAAGCAAAAGCTTTACAGTAGCTGAGGATTTTTGAGGAATTTTTAAAAATGCTTTTATCATGTATGATATATCATAAATTGTCATTAATGGGTTAATCAACAAGAATTAAGGTTAATTCATGGCACAATTACTGACAAGGTAGTAGCGTAGACTGGCTTTTTTCTCACGAGCGGCGATGGGTAGTTGTCAAAAAAACTGTTCATACAATTAATCAAAGAAATGTGAAAAAATAAGCAACGACTTAAACATAGCTAGTCAATCGCAGCAAACTAAAACATTCCAATAAACTTCACGAACAAATTTAATGAATCAAAGAAAAGTAAAAAATAAGCACATAGCTGTCAACAGCAGCAAACTACAACTACTTTAGCTGTTTTTGACAACTACCAATCGCCAAAAACCTGTCACGGCTACCTTGTCAAATAATAATACCATGGGTTAATTAATTGTCATTAATGGTATGACAGCAAGAATCTCCCTGAAAGCAACTACGCAACATGGCTGTCGTGTTATATTATAAGCTCTTGCGGCAAAGAGAGTAAACCTTTGTCTGCTGTTGTATTGTGCTGCTCACCCAAAAAATATTTGGGATTAAATTACGAAGAAAATCTTTGTAGAAATACAAACATTAGCCGGCCTTTGTAGTCTAGTGGAGAGTGCGCTAGACTCTCAACCCAAAGGTCCCTGGTTCGAATCCGGGCTCGGGCATGGTTCTTTTCACTTTCTTTGTTCTTTCTTTGTCCTACATTTAAGAATTATGGAAAACTAAAAATCCACAACTAAATTGTGGAAAATGTGAAGGAATGGAACAACTAAGGGCTTGAAATGCTTGCCGAGGTTAAGGCATAACACTAGCCTCGGTTAAAAAGCAATTCAAATTGTCTTTCGCGGTTGTTTCCCCTAATCAATAATTCACGTATAGTTCCAATCAATTCTTCTAGATAATCTATCCCTTTCCTTTCAGGTCAAAGACCAAACCTTGTTTGTATAAGGCGCATGCCTTGGTTCTTTGATCTTTTAATATAAAAAAAAAAAAAATTTAATATAAAAAAAACAGAGGCTATTCGTAGAATGTACAAATGTTTTGTACATAGTACAAACGTTTGTAGTGTTGGCCGAATGAAAAAAATTTTTGAATTCGTAACTTTGTACATTCTACAAACGCTAGTTTGTAACAATCTATAATGTATAAATTTGTGAACTGAACAAACATTGTTTGATAATATACAAAGCGGTGGCAGCAGCGTTCGTATATTTGTTCGTATCTTTGTAGATGATACGAATGCGTTTGTAAAATATACAAATATTTCTTTGTACAATGTACAAACGGTCATTTGTATTATTCACAAAGTCGTTCGTAGGCTGAAAACAACAAACAGCTTTGTAGAATTTAATAATTGTTTTGTACATATTACGAAGCTTTTTTTTGGGTGCTTGTTGAATGTAAGCATCAAATAAAAGACGTGAATTTTGTAATAATTAAAGAATAGACTTTTCGAAAAACTTAGTAAGCTATGACATTATAAGAATTGAATAATCAAAGCATTATAAGTACTATCAAATTGTAATCAAAGAACTTATGTAAAGAATTATCAAAAAATAATCGGTTCAGCGGTTACCGAGCTTATCTGGCTTAAAATTTCGTTAGTCTTTTTTATATAATAGTATAGATATAGATATACCATGGATAAGGATCATACATGGGCATACTGCAGTAAATATTTACTGCATTACTAGAAGCAGTATTCAGTAAACTTTTACTGATAATGAAATTCAATTTGCATTACCAGTAAATTTTTACTGATTACTGGAGAAAATTGCAGTAAAAATAAATTTTTACTGATTACTGGGAAAAAATTGCAGTACAAATAAATTTTTACTGATAATGAAATTCAATTTGCATTACCAGTAAATTTTTACTGATTACTGGAAAAAATTGCAGTAAAAATAAATTTTTACTGATAATGAAATTTAATTTGCATTACCAGTAAATTTTTACTGATTACTGAAAAAATTTGCAGTAAAAATAAATTTTTACTGATTACTGAAAAAAAAAGCAGTAAAAATAAATTTTTACTGATTACTGAAAAAAATTGCAGTAAAAATAAATTTTTACTGATTACTGAAAAAAATTGCAGTAAAAATAAATTTTTACTGCTTACTGAATAAAATTGCAAAAATAAATTTTTACTGCAATATTTTCAGTAATCAGTAAAAATTTATTTTTACTGCAATTTTTTTTAGTAATGCAGTAAAAATTAATTTTTACTGATTACTGAACAAAATTGCAAAAATAAATTTTTACTGCAATTTTTTCAGTAATCAGTAAAAATTTATTTTTACTGCAATTTTTTTCAGTAATCAGTAAAAATTTATTTTTACTGCAATTTTTTTCAGTAATCAGTAAAAATTTATTTTTACTGCAATTTTTTTCAGTAATCAGTAAAAATTTATTTTTACTGCAATTTTTTTCAGTAATCAGTAAAAATTTACTGGTAATGCAAATTGAATTTCATTATCAGTAAAAATTTATTTGTACTGCAATTTTTTCCCAGTAATCAGTAAAAATTTATTTTTACTGCAATTTTTTTCAGTAATCAGTAAAATTTTACTGGTAATGCAAATTGAATTTCATTATCAGTAAAAATTTATTTTTACTGCAATTTTACTGGTACTGCAAAGTGCCCATCTATGATAAGGATATATCATATCTAAAAAAAAATTTCAGTAACCATGCTTTGTTAGTGGTGAATTCTACAGACTGTTGGACTCCATAATAATAACGTTAGCATAAAACTAAAGTAAAGGAAATATACAACAATAACAGGAATATATGAAAGGTAGAAAAAATGAGAAATTGACATTGAAATCTCGTCGCCTCTGTGGTGTAGTGCGCTAATGCGCTTGCACGGCGTGTCAAAAAGATTTCTGATGAAGCCAGCAGCAGGGCTAAAATTGCAATAAAATCAGCTAGTCATGTTTTCCTTTTCATATTGAAAATATTGTTGTTGTTGTTTCTTTGAAAAAATTCGTTAGAGCAATTAATTGTTCTAACCTGACCTTAAGCTCAATAAACGATTTTAAACTATCATACAACTAAATATTAAAAAATATTATTAAAAATAAAAAATTTAAAAAATACTTACCAAGGATTTAAAAAAGTACTAAAATTGAAAAAGTAAAACAATTTGTAAAAAGTATTTAAAACAAAATATGTTTTAAGATGAATAAATGTTTAAATACATAAAAAAATACTCAACATTAAAATAGGTCCTTAAATGGGCAGTCACGTTACATGATATTTTCAGTTTTTCGAAGGTTTTTGTGCATATTGAATTTAATCAACTCTTCCACAGAAAGAATATATTGGTAATATAAATTCAATTGCGAAAAATATATATTGCAGTGAAAATTGCAAGTATTCGAGTTGGGTTACAATAAAACAAAACTACTGCGTTACATATGGGAAAATCCAGAGAAAAGTCACCAGTAACCAAAAAATTAAAACTTATTAAAAACGTATTATTTTATGATATTATCTAAGAGAAACATTTAAATTATTTAATTAATTGTAATCTATTATTTAAATGAGTTTAATTGTGAGCTTTAGATCAAGTAAGACTTAAGAAGGTAACAACAGCAATTTGTTGCTGTTTAGTCACTTTTTTCGGAAATTACTACATTTCCTCTTCAGTAGTCTTCGAGTGATTAAGCTGTGATCAACTCACTGCTAAAGTCGTATATGATTTCACACATGTTTGAACAAATTCTTAAGAATTGAACGTTCAAATCGGCTACTCATTTGACACTTGCATCAGTAAGCTATTTATAGAACACAGCCATAAACTCTACCTAGGTTGCCATCTGTTCTAGTTGCTTCTTATTTAATTCAATATTCATTGGTGTTCGACAATTTGTCGAACTGCACCATAGCACTGCAACGAGTTTTTGCTTCGCTAGAAGCTAGTGTTTTTAACTGAAAGGTGACAATTTCACAACCAAAAGTTCAATTACTCATGACTTTGACCGAAATCGATCAATTATTAGATAGTTTAATTAACTTGACTTTAATTAAACTTATTTGGCCGTGCAAGAGGAAATGTAGCCATATCCGCAACAGACTGTCTAGTCAGCTAAGTGATTGACTCTATACAGAGTTGTTGTTGTTGTTGTTGCCTTCTTAAAATCTTACTTGAGTTAAAGCTCACAAATAAAATTCATGAAATATTTTAATTTTATTAATTTAAGCAATTTATGCATAAATTCAATTACCATGATGATAAAATCGTCTGCACTGTTTCAAAAATCAGTTTTTCTTGTCAAGGACGACAAATGAGTTTTCAGAAAGCTTTTAAAATAAAAATGTTGTTCCAAATTTAAGTTGAATAAAAATTGTCATATTTTTGTTTTATTATTCCAATATATAGCTTTTCGATAATATACACCTTTCCCAAATATATCTCCTGATCGTATAAAATATGTTCAAAAGAAGCGTCCGAATAAAACGTTGGAATTTGCCCATAGGATATATACATAGGTCAAAAATAATACTTTTATTAATTTAATTTTTTTATTTACTAAACAAATTAATAATAGTAACCGAACCTTCCCGTTTGTTCCTCTGTAACATGGGAAATGTCCGAGAAACTTTTTTGATCAAGCGTTTGTGCACACTTATAGTTACCATGTGTAATGAATTTATTTTAACTCCTTTTCTTTTTAGGTGTTAGATAAAAAAAGACTGTCACGCTGCACTTCTTAAATTACTCCCCATTTCTACATTTATACCTATAGGCTATTCATTTTTTCACTGATTTCTAAAATAAGCATCGAACACTAATATAAAATATGACTAATGGTTTTTAAAAACACAATGGAAATTATAGAAAAAAATTTAAAAAAAAGACTGACTCGATACAAGAACAAAGGGACACAATTCGTTGTCATAGAAAGCAGGTATATCCAAAACAGATATCTTCCAAGTTTATTTACGTATTTTGATAAAGAATACTTTATTCTACTACGGAATATAAAAATCAAAACAAAAAACAATTTCTGCCTACTTTTTTAAAATATTTTAACTTTTAAGAGTAAATTATAAAATTATAGTTACGATACGAATACGAATTTTTTTTATGTTTATGTTGTCAGATTCTCTGGCAAAAATCCTTGAACTACAAAGCAAGAAGTGCAATATTGACGAAAAAAAAATTGTTGTCTGGTTTCATTTTATAATTTCTGACCATACGATAATTATAATTACGGTATATTTATTCAATGTAATCACAGTTTCTGTATTCGTTCGTTAACTTACAGCACAGTATATTGTGGTCAGTTAAATCGCATTCAATAAAATTGATTGATACTAACTCAAGAATGTTACAGAATATACAATAAATTGATGAACCACTTGTAGTCCGAGTTAACAGATTATGAAAATTTCTAAAGATATAGCTGCTTGAATTAGGCGCATAAAGATCAAGTGTAACCAATGGAAGTTAAAAGGTCGATAGTTCCGTCACCCATAATAATACAAGGAAAGATCTTGATTTTTTTACAAGAAACACACGTAAAAAATACGAAATCGATTTTAAACTAAAAGTTACTGAAGCAACCGGAAATAATAATTTTTTTGTAAATCGGAAAAAGTGTTTTACAAATTTCAATGGCAATGAAACGCATTAAAAATGCTTTAAATGTTTATTTTCTATAAAAGGCAATCAAACACAAAATTTAAAAATAATTTAAAAAGGAAACAGTTAAAAAATAGTGAAAGGAATAGTGAAATTCTATTTACACAAGTTTACAAATAAGGGTCAATTTTTGGACCAGAGAAGAAGAGCTATTGGTGAAGTTATTCAAATCCGCATCAAATAAAAGACGTGAATTTTGTAATAATTAAAGAATAGACTTTTCGAAAAACTTAGTAAGCTATGACACTGGAATTATTATAAGAATTGAATAATCAAAGCATTATAAGTACTATCAAATTGTAATCAAAGAACTTATGATTAGAACTTAAGAATTTGTTCAAACATGTGTGAAATCATATACGACTTTAGCAGTGAGTTGATCACAGCTTAATCACTCGAAGACTACTGAAGAGGAAATGTAGTAATTTCCGAAAAAAGTGACTAAATCCGCTGAATTCAAATCCGCAGTCCATTTTCCTCTGTCAGATCGAGTTTAGTAGTTAAAGGAAAAATTAAAAGAACATTTCAATATCTGATAACGGGACTGTATCTTTTTAACGCATAAGCCGATTTTAACTGTCTTTAATAGGTTTGATTAAAATATACTAGGCCTAACTATAACTTGTTAAAAAATTCAGTGTCTTTTGTTTTGCTATCTATAATTATTTTAAAGTAGTCTTCAAAGTTCAACAATTTTAAAATTGTTAAATTTTTTCATGTTTGCAATCATGTTTTTTTTTAGTTCTTCCATTTATTTTCAAAAACTTTTTTTGTCAGATATATTTTGTCAGATATAGAATATTTTATTAGCTTTAGCAAACTTATTATTTTTTGCCTATCAACAGTTTTGCCTATATCTTTTACAGTTTATGAGTTCTTTTAAAAAATCTTTATTTTCAGCCCCTTGAAATTTTTTATAAAAACTCCAGTCAAAAAATAAAAAGTATGCTACAACTCCAGAATTTTTTTACTTTTTATTGATTAATAATAATAATGATAACAAATCTCTTACAACTTGTTTCTCAAAAAAAAAAAAACCAATTTGAGACATTTTCAGCAATTATCAAGAAAAAACTATTACTTTATTAGGAAAAATTTCAAAAAACGAAGTGCGGTGGAACTGTACCGTTTATTATTATCAGGTTCCGATTCACGTATTAGAGACCAACAGTATCGGCGAAAACAATAAAAGCATCGACGATGAAAATGAAAAATATTTTTTTTCGCCTATCAACCATTTGTACAGATTGGTTCGACATGCGTTGGAAAACAATTCCAGAACCCATGATTTTCCCATGTCACTTACACTGAATCCGAAATAGAGCAGATAAGCATTTTCAGATAAATTCAACAGAGAAGAATCAAACTTTCGACCATTTCGATCGAGAGTTCTACACACTAACCACTACTCCAAAATCCTTTGTGTCATGATGTGATTCATTCAATATTAACTACAATATTAACTGAAGCTATGTTGCAGTAGATGACAGGAATTTATTAAAAATTTTGTGCATTAGCTACACTCTAACAAAAATTCACGAGAATTAACTACAATAATTGCTGGCAACTGATTGCCTACATTTATTGTCGTTAAATCCCATAGAGCAAAATTATAAATATTTGTCGTTAAAAATGCGTGAATCCTCTCACCTACAATTATTTCTTTCGCTCTCTTGCAAAAACTCTCTTCTAAAATTATTTCTTCCAATTGTCTGCGCTTATAAGAAAAAGCTAGAAATGCGTGAGGTCTCTCAAGTAAGTTTTGAACATGGCAACAACAACAACTCTGTATAGAATCAATAACTCAGCAGAAGGCGATACTCTTTCCTACTTCAGTAGGCTTGAGTAATTGAGCTGTGACCAATCTACTGTTTAAGTTGTATATAATTGAACACTTGTTCGAATAAACTCCTTGAAATCATATGATGTTAAGGCATTGGTGTTTATTTAAGGGCAAGCGTAAAATACCGCTGCTGAAGCGAGAAAACGCTGAAATAGTGTGAAAAGTAGGGAAAATATACATATTTTAAGACTCTCTGAGCGAAAACACGCTCATATTTTTACACATATTTTTACACATAACACATATTTTTACACGTTTCTCTGAGCGAAAACACGCTGAAATAGCGTGAAAAGTAGAAAATATACATATTTAAGAATTCTCTGAGCGAAAACACGCTGGAATAGCGTGAAAAATAGAGAACATGTATATTTTAGGGGTCTCTGAACGAAAACACGCTAAAATACCGTGAAAAGTAGAGAGATATACATATTTTAAGACTCTCTGAGCGCAAACACGCTCAAATAGTGTGAATAGTAGAGTAAATATACATATTTGGAAAAAGACGCTGATTTTCAGACAAAATTGAAAAAACTCACTGCATAGCGTGGTTTTTTTACAAAATTGCCTATAGATGTCGTGAAATTTCACAACATTTATTGTAGAGATTTTTCAATCAGTTTTTAGAGTGTATCCTACGTATTCTATTGTGAATGTAATGCAGCACATCTTAATAATCGAACAAAAGGATTGTGCATTAGCTATCCACATGACAAAAGCAGCAAGGTTTTATTGAAATAGATGAAAATTATCACAAGATGCCTATTGTTTTAAGTGTAGACACTTAAGGCAAGGCCGGTGGTCTGGCGATCGAAAATTTAAGGTATTTTGAGGATTTATTTAAAAAGTTAAATTATTGAACAATGATATTTAAACTTTTAAAGTATATTGTTACACTCATTATAATAAAATAAATTATTTTTTTTATATAAAAAATTGTTGATCTTGTTTAAAATGTCGCTCAATGAGACGCTGTCAAGGAAAAGCGGTGTTGTAGATTTTGACTTTTCTATTTATCTGAAAAATAAAAACCAAGAATATTATTAATCACTATGAGTGCAGCTGTGGCTGGAACTAGAAATAAAAATATTGAAAATTGGCACAATATGGCATCCAATTTCGGGACGTTTCGACAATTCCGGGATTTCGGGATTGTAAAAACTTAATTCCGGGATTGATAAACTTTAGAAAATGATTTTTTTCGAAGACGTAATATGAAGTTACGTAGTAGTTCTGCCCTGCTTTACAACACAAAACAATGCAAAACTAAAAACCACAGTTTCGATTAAAGGTTTGAATAGTATTTATTGTTTATTTAAAAAAAACAAAGATGAATTATTAAACAAAAAATTTATTAAACAAGATAATTAATCATTAAACGAGGCTTATAAAATTATTTAAAAAACAATAATATAGTGTTATAATTTTAGTAATTCTAAGTACGAATTTTGAGATATTTTGTACAACTTGTTTAAGGAAGTTTTTTTTTTAATTTTTTAAGGTCATATTTAAGTTTTTTTAAGTTGGTATTTTGTAATATTTTATAAGTTTAGTTCAAGAAAGGTTTATGTTTTTATATTTTCACGTCATATTTTGTACAGATAGTTAAAAAGTATTTTTATTTTTGTATTATTAAAATTACATTTCAGTATTTGTAAGGTATTATCATGTGTTTCTCACATTGAGTTATTCTGTACAGATATTTTGAGAAGTTTTTATTTAAAAATTATCTAAATCACATAAAGGTTTTTCTTAGAACCTTCATTGAACTTATTGGTGAAATTTTTTGGATTTTTTTTTTTTGCAGTGAAGGCAATACCGGGATCCACAATATACCGGGATTTCAAGCCTTGCTTGCTCGGGGACCCGGGATTGGATGCCCTATATCATATATATATAAATATATTGAAATTCGGCTGAATAGTTTTTGTTTTTTCTACAACAACATGCCGAAAAAAGTAGTTTCGAGATAAATGAGTTCAAAGATAATGAATGTAGACGCAATACTGTGGCTCAACACCTACTAAAACGGCTGTAGAAGTGAAAATAACGTCAGAAAGACTATACTTTTAAAAAATTAAAAATTAAAATCAATTATGTTGATTTTATATGATTTAAATACAAATTCTAAATGTTTGATAGTTTAAATCATATTTGATTTTAAATACAAATTCTAGTTGGTTGATAGTTTAAAATCGTTTATTGAGCTTAAGGTCAAAGTTAGAACAATTAATTGTACTAACGAATCTTTCCAAAGAAAAAACTTTAAATAAAATCAATTTCATAAAAATTGTAGGCCATAACAATGCCGTTTTGAAAAATATAATTTGCGAATGATTAGTGATCCAAATATTTGCATAACACGATTAGGACAACTATTGATGTAATATTTGCTAGAAATATCGATGATATTTCATCTATATAGCATACGTTTTATATTTTAGATATTAAAAACTAATAATTAAATTAACATTTACAAAAATAATTCAAAATTAATGAAAAATAATAATAAGGCTATTCACATTTTAAGCGTACATTTAACAAATCGTATTTATAGCATTTGCTATTGTTGAAACTGTGAGCACAACGGCCATGTGACTGTTGTATTCAAAAATTATGCAACCCTATGGTGTATGTAATATGGCAGCCGTTGACAGAGCATAAAAATGCAAGGTACAAAAAAGGGCTAGTTTAATTTACGCGAGTTTGCGTATAATTGTTTGCATGCAAAACAACAACAAAGCACAATACGCATACGCAAATTGGCGTACAAATAACAAATCGTACAAATAGCAGACCAGCGTATTCAAACTGTGAATAGCCTTAATGTGATGTAATAAAATTTACTTTTGGGAATATTTTTTTTTTGTAGTTAACATTATGGTATTTAAAAATTTTTTATTAAAAAAACAATAAAATGATCAAACTTATGAATTGCGAAATAGCTTCGGTTCTATCGTGTGCCCAGCGACGCATCGGGGTTTTTGTTTATTTGTTCCTTTGTCTAATAGAAAAATTCTAGTAGAAAAAAATAATAGAAAAGGTTTTAATATACTTTTTACCTTTTGACAATATCTTAGACATCTTAAGCTTATCTAAAATATCTTAGATAGTTTAGAGCCTACAAGCGGCTGAAAATTTAAATTTTTCTAAATGACTCATAAGCTGTACAAGATATTGACAATAAATAAAAAGTTTGCTTAGGCTAATAAGATATTCATTCTATCTGACAAAAGAAAATTTTTAAAATAATTGGAAGAAAAAAAAAGTTACAGGATTGCAAACATGAGAAAATTCTAACAATTTTAAAATTTTTGAACTTTGAAGGCTGATATCTGTAAAACTACAAAAGACAAAGAACTTTTATAAACAGTTTTAGTTAGGCTTAGTATCTTTTAATCAAACCTCTTAAAGGCAATTTAAATAGGCTAATGCGTTAAAAGTATTGTCCAGTTAACAGAAAACGAAATGTTTTTTTTAATTTTACGTTTTACTCCTAAACTCGACCTGATAGAGAACAACGGACTCCGGATTTGAATTCAGTGCGTGAAAATACATATTTAACCACTTTCGTACTCTCTGGTCCAAAACCGTGTATACCTGTGTTATTAATTTTTTGATTGTTAAAGTTTTTTTTTTTGTTAAAAATCAACAGACACATCAGGTTTTAATGTAAAATTTATATTTTTAAGTTCTTCTGTTTAATAATTTTGTTCATATAAAAACCAATTTTATTTATTGTTCTTATTTTCTTACCACAATCATTTTTTGTATTCGTTTCAAAATAAATAAAATTCCCTGAAGAAACTAAAAAAAAAAACAACCAGCGAAACGTCGGAGAAGAAAAATTAAGTAAATTTTTTATTTGCATAAAAAACACAGACATTTTAATCTGAACACTAGTGCAAGAAATAGTATAAATTCAAAAGTGAAATACACCTATTCAAAAAGGAACAATTCGAGACCAAGTCTTAAAAATAGCAACAAAAAATACATTGCACTTTGACAATTTTAAAAACATTTTATAAATAATTATAAAAAAGGAACTATTTCATTATATTATTTAAAATAAGGCGTTACAAAAAAAAATAATAAGGCGTCTGGTGTGATGACTAAATTAAGCTAAAAAATTTCGAATGTACAATATGTATAGCGTTTTGGCAGCGGTGGTGATAATAAATTAATTATTAGAAAATGAAGAGGATTTTGATAGTTAACTCTCCCTAAACTATATTTTTATAAATATTTATCTTAAAATTTTTATAATTTTATTTAAATATATTTTTGTATAAATTTTTGTTGAAAATTTAACTAAATCCCTGGACTTTCTTGACCGGAAAACTCCGGGATCACGGGATTGCAACCACTTACCACAATAAAGTCAACAACACTTACGCTTTTAGAACGACTTAACGTATCCTAATAAACATTTACCGTGGAGGTCGGCTTGACCTCATGTGGAGCTCCAGTTCGTTTCTCCAATCTACAGTGCGAGATATCAACTTGACCTCTACTTGAGATCCAAACCATTCTCCAGGGAAATGAACCTTCGATCTCAAGTTGATATAAGGCTGGATCTTCACTTGATCTCCGAGGTCTTTCTCTAACCGATCCCAAACCCAAAATGAAAACAGAAGTTTTTTAAGATAAAGCTTTACCAACTATTTTCTTATTTCAATCATTAAAAATAGTTTTACACCTAATACTACACATTTTCATAAAATTATTTAAAATAAGTTATATTATTATTCAAATACTAAATGGAAACGTTTTGGTTGCATGCATTGCTTGTTTGCACATTTCTATAAATTAATGAAAATAATTTATTTGATTTTTTCGCTTATTTTGAAAATAATATAAAACTATGTTGAAAAGATTCGTTAGAACAATTAATTGTTCTAACTTTGACCTAAAGCTCAATAAACAATTTTAAACTATCAAACAACTAGAATTTGTATTTAAAATCAAGTATGATTTAAAACTATCAAACATTTTGAATTGGTATTTAAATCATATCAAATCAACATAATAAATAACAAGGTAATTAAGAAAAACTTTAATAATATAAAATAAATAAATGTTCCACTCCAGCTCCACTCTTTCCTTCCGCTGAATGCAGCCATTGTTTATATTCAGATTTATTCCACAAACTTAATATTTTGCACTGAATTTTGAAAACTTCGTGAATTTTATTTTTCTAATCCATTCGAGTCCCATGTTTTATTTTATATACTAAGGAGCCCAAAATTCGTTTAATAAAAATAAGAAAAAAATTATTTACGCGTGGGTCACAAACTGCGCTTATGGCTTTTATTTATGCACTTTTGGCCTAAGTAGTGCAAAATACGTTTAATAAAAATAAGAAAGAAAATATTTACGCATGGGCATTAAACTGTACTTATGCCTTATTTGTTGCAGTTTCTTCTTACTTTATTCACTCTATTTTTATTATTTTGCTGCACTTCACAAATTCACTTTTCTACAAATTCCAACAAGAAACACAATAAATAAAGCAACCTAATGTTGGTACAAAAATAAATTATTTGGTTGACACTTCAACAGTATTGCCTTTTTGAAACCTAATGCATCTCAAGCCAATTTCCAGCACAACTCCAAGATCCAGGAACTCCAAGATGTCGAAGTTGACTTAAAGAAATGAGCTGGAGATCAATTGGAGGTTGAAGACTTTTTTTCCAAGCTTGGAGAATAATATTTTTCTGGCGTGTTGGGTATAGTTTAAACTCATATTGATATACAATGATGTTCCTGCGCATCCATCATCTCGGCAGCAGTGTTTGTCATTAAAGCCAGGAATTTGGTACAACTCAGAATTTTTTTATCAAACCATGTTGCTTGCACGGCTATGATCTTAAGTAATCTCGGCATTCGACTAAGTAAACTAAGTATTTACTTATAACTATAATATTATTGTAATTACAATCAATTATTTTCACAAAGTTTTTATTAGAATTTATATTTTTAAAATAGCTGTTATGCATTAACTCCAAAAATATTTTAAATGGAGATAAGCATGTAACAGAATAATCTTCATCAATACATAACTAAACATTTTAAGCTGTAAAGTCTTTAGAAAATTATCACAATATCATTCACTGATTGTAGATCATTTTTACATTTATAATTTTTGAATATAAACTTCGTTGATATCTCTCATTTGCCAAAGCACTTATTTGAATTGCCTAACTCTGTCTAGCAGCCATGAAATTGTCTGACAACAATGTCCATCCAAGCAGTAAACCACTGAAGATTCATTGGATAAGAAGACGGAGGAGACTGACTAAATTGCTGCAGGCAAAATGATTGTGTGAGGACAATAATAGAAATCTCGTTGCTTAGTTCACTGCTATGGCCAATGACGATAATGGCATCAACACTGGCGTCAGAATAACGTGTTAACTGTAACGATAACGCTAACAACGACCTGCCATTGACATTGTCGCTTTTTAACTATATCTAAATGTACGCTTAAATGTTCATTGGTGAGCATTTACTAAAAAAAGAATACGGGCAATGCCTGCAGAGCTGAAATAAAATCCAAGAGAATCAGTGAAAAAAAAAATATAAATAAAAAAGATTAGCACAAAAAGCGACGAAATGTAATTGGATTTTTAATAGTTTCAAATACAAAGGGACATCTCAGCCGCAGAAAGGATTGCGACACAAAGGTACACCAACAATGTTAGGGAAATAATTACACGACTATAACAGTTAGGGATAATGTAGTGAGCGAGCAGTAACCCTGCAGTACGCGGCATTGTGCATGAATATTTTATGATGATTTCTTAAAGAAACCTACTGCATGAGGTAAATTTCGTCGATAATTCTTAAAAATATCTGTCTTGTGTTCGTTTATCGAAAACAGAAAGTTTTCAAACAGTGCAAGAATTTGGGGCCTTTATATGAGATTTATATGAGAAGCAAGGCCAATTATTCTTACTTATTCAATTATTATGTTACTTATTCTAACAGGTTTGTTTATTTTTGTCTTTTTTTTTTCTTTTTCCCATTTCCTTGTTTTGGTGTTCGGAGATATGCAAATCAATGTGGGCGTAATCCGCCCACCTGATCGACATGAATTCAATAACACGTCAAAAAGAAAAGGAGAGAAGAAAAGAAAAAGAAAAGGAACTTACATGCTAACATATTTTTTACATAGTAGTACAGCTAAGAATTTTATTTGATAAGAATAGGAGAGATCTGAGAAGGGAATAGGGAATAGGACTGGCTATTTATTATCTTAGCATTTAATTCTAAATGTCTAAAAGGACAATAAATGAAGAGCGCAGGATTATTGGGCTTTTAGTAGGGAAAAAAATGTTGAGAGGGCATGCTTAATTATAGATTAAGATTTCAAACCTAGTTGGAAGGTATTATGACGGAAATAGGGACTTGGAAAGATTTTTCTTAAAAGTTAATTTAGACAAAGGGGTGAATAGTACTCGCTGATATTATTGAATTCTCTACAGCACCTATTTATCGGCAGTGTGATGTTGATATTCATTTAACAGTCGTGTATGCAGTGTACGTCTGATCGGGTCATTAAATCGTATCTTGTTTGATATATACTCGCTATCAACAACATCGTTAATGATATCGAAGGTAAAACATGAACAAAGTAAAGTCCTTCTTGTTGAAAGGAGCATTAAATTCAGAAGGCTAAGCCCATGATAGAATTACAAGGTATTATTATTCGTTGAAAATCAGCTGGGGATAAACTGTCATTTTGGGCATATAGTGTCAAAATGAAGCGAGTTAGTGCAAACAATGTTGCTTCTTGTATTATTTGAAATGAGAAAACGACAAACAATTATTTATCTTGCCATTGAACTTGATATTAGCCACGTGATAAACATCGAGAAATAGAAAATTTTTTGCTCCATTGCATCAAAAATTAACTAGTAGGTTTCTGCATAAGAAAAACAATATGAGGAATATGATTTAAAGTTTTTATGTTTGACTAATTAATAAGTGAATAAAAAAATTTTATAAGAATAGGACTCCTATATTTTAAACTTCTCAAAACTTAAATGTAGTCTATGGCATAGAATTTAACAGAAGTAACTAGCATCAGAAAAATTACCGACTTCATATGTAAATGTAGAGATGAAGGCAAAAGTAAAGACCAAAAAATCCCCTTGTACTTCTTGGTGGGATTGCAGTACTTTTATTTGACACTATATGCACCTTTTTGACGCCCAAAGTAACGAGTAAAAGTAGCGATTAATACTACCTGGTAATTCTATCATGGCTAAGCCTATAATCATAAGGTAGCAATATATTGTACTCACGGGGGTTATACGTGTCCTTAAGCGCAAAAAGCAGAAAATGCTTTTGAACAGATTCAAGTCTTTAACTGTGTGATTCGAAAGCAGGATTCCAAATAATGCATCCATATTCAAGAATAGGGCGCACTAACGCGCAGTATAATGCCTTCGTGACTCAAACCTTTTTGAACTCTTTTATAAAACGCCGTTTTATAAAACCGAGTAGTTTGCTGGCCCTAGATACAATTTTATCATAATGTAAGTTGAAACGCAAATTGTTGTCCAAGACTACACCAAGATCAACAATATGGTTGACTCTTTTAAGTTCAATGCTATTAAGGAAGTAACTGTTATGTGTTACCAAATTTTTACGGGAGAAGGTTATTACGCAGCATTTCTTAACATTAAGATAAAGTTTATTTTGATTGCACCTGTGCTCAAGAGATGACAGTTTCGACTGTAAGTAAATTACATCTGTTTCCGATTTAATAACATTGTACATTTTTAGGTCGTCTGCATACATTAGATATGGGATATCGCAAAGAATATCAGATAGGTCTGAGATAAAAATATTAAAGAGAAGTGGACCAAGGTGACTACCTTGTGGTACGCCGGATGTAACTAAAATCTGTTTGGATAAGGTACCTTGAAATTTTACGAACTGAGACCTGTCGTGGAGATAGGACTTCAGCTAACTGAACAAAGATCCTGAGATACCAATCTTTTCCAATTTGGAATCCAAGATATCATGATCGACTCGATCAAAAGCTTTGCTAAAGTCGGTGTATACTGCCTTCACTTTATGTCCTTTTTCCATTTTACTTTAAACATCAGAGATCATATTCATTAGATTTGTTGTGGTTGATCTACCTTTACGGAAACCATATTGCTGTTCATTGAGTAAAGGATTTATAATAGATGTTAGATTTGCGCATATAATTTTTTCGAACAATTTTGGAATAGCCGATAATATGGCGATTCCTCTATAGTTTTCAACAGACCTTTTATCGCCATTTTATATATTGGTGTTAGGTGAGATATCTTCCAATACGATGGAAAAGATCCTTGGAGCAGAGATTTGTTAAATATTATATATAAAGGCATGATGAGTGTGTCTAAACATCGAACTAGTAAGTGCGGGGGTAACAAGTCTGGGCCGGGTCCTTTATTTGTATCAATTTCTTTAATCGCATTGGATATCTCATCACACGTTAGTTGGATATGATTAATTATAGGGCAAATTCGTGAAAAGGGAGGGGAACTATAAGTAATACTTGTGAAAACACAGAAAACGTCTTTAAAATAGTCTGCATATAAGTTGCTGATTTCATGAGGGTTGGAGGAATTGACATCACCTTTAAACATAGAAGATGGATAGCCGCTAGATTTTCGCTTCATGTTAACGAAGTCAAAAAATTTTTGTCAAAAGTCAAGTTACCATTTTGAACGCGCTGTTGACGCAGTCTACACGCAGAGAAAAAGCATAGTTGCAACAACCATGTTTTAAGAGGATCATAGTATGATTCGGATTATGATTGTTGCTAACATATTCTTAAACATATATTTTCTTTGATCATGATAAAATGATTGCAACAACTATATTTCGAAAAGGAACTTTTTTGTAGGAACCAAAATATTATTGAAATAATCATTATTCTCTTATTGGATCGAAAATAGAATAATTGCAACAACTATATTATGAATCTATTTTTAGGATACAAAATATTATTGAAACAATAATTTTATTTTTTTATTTTCATGCACTCCAATTTTCACTGTCTGGGCTGAACAGAAATGTTAATTCAACTGAAAAATCATTTGATAAAATTTTCTGTTCGAGCTGGGGTTTGAACCGCGGCTTTTTCCCTTACAAGCCACGCACACTACCAGTAGACCACAGACCATTCATAAACATGGTACATTAAGTGCATTGTCAAAAAAATAGCAATATGTGCGATAAACAAAATATGGTCGCAATTGCGGAATATATTTATGGTAAATAAAAATATGTTTGCTGCAATTAAAGTGGAAAATGTCACTTTTCTGCGTGCTGTTTTTAGGATAAGGCGATTTAAAACAAAACACAATAATTGAACAGTTGACAAACGAAACGGCACATAGCCAGGAATCGATAAAACTTATTGTGTCTGAATGAAGTGAAAGTTTTTCCTGCAAACTGTTCAGACACATTAAATTCTTTCGATTTTTGGTTATGTTCTGCTTCGTTTGCCAACAATCAAAGAATAGTTCAGACAAATATTCAAAATTCTAATAAGATTGTCTCTATAATAATATTCACATTTATCATGATTGACAGAACTAGAACATTTTTGTTGCAACTAATAGTTGAGGCAATCATAGTATGTTGACGATTTCAATGATGTTATGGTTTCAACTATAATGTTATTTTTAGTACCACCATTAGTAAATAATGACTTTATTGAGGCAAACATTTGTGTTTGCAGAAATAGTACAATGATTTTAGTAAAAAAATAATTATTGCAGTAAAATGTCTCAACCATGTCTTTTCTCTGCGTGTAGTCACAATAAATCAGAGTTTTGCATATCAAGTTTTATATGCAGATACATCGCTATACACCCGACATGAATTTACAGTCAAAACAGTGAACTGCGAGGCGGGAATCGGCTCCAAAAAAGTAAAAACTGTTTTTTTGGCTGCGAAAGTGATGGCGACTGTCATGGGAAAGGGAATGCCGTGGAATTATCTTAGTCGAATACATATACAAATCGAATACAATACTAACAGGAAAACCATTACAAGAGTATACTACCGCTATCGTTACTTGACAAGCAGAAGGCAGAAACTGCGGAAAAAGGCTACATTTACAGAAAAAAAAATTATGTTTCACCAAGACAATGCTTCGTCTGACACCTCAGCGGTTGTTATGGTTTGAACTGCTTGACCACTCTCCTTACTAGATCTTTCAACCCAGGGATCCGGAACCAATTTCTAGTTGCAGATCCCGGGATGCCACGCTCACGTTTTCTGCTACGCTGCTAGATAAATAAATCCAATTAAACACGCTGGGACAAAACAATAAAATAGAACTTCGGTGGGTTTCTGGTCACGAGTGTTTTGAGGGCAACGAAAGGGCGGATTTCCTTCCCAAAATAGAAGCGTCTCGAACTCTTGTGGGACCTGAACCATTCTGTAGCCTGGCTAAAAGCTATATTCTCGAAAAAATTAGAATATGATATAGTAAAAAATGTCAGTGCCACTGGAAAGTCACTAATGGACAAAGGCAAGCTAAGAAATTTTTAACTCCCAGTAAAGCTAAATCTAAAGATTTACTCAAGCTAACCAAAACTGACCTCCAAATTCTAACTAGCTATTTCACAGGTCACTATTCACTCAGATATTATCTTAAAAAGACGGGTCTATCTTAATAAGATGTCTGCAGACTATGCGAGGAGGAGGAAGAAACTGAGAACACAGTTATGTGAATGTCCGGCAATTTGCCAAGCCAGAAACAGTGCTAAAGTTTATTAAAAGCACATTATATACATCAATTTAACCTGTTTGATGTTAGTTTTTCCTTACTGGTGTGCGGAAGACTTCGTTCAGAATAATTATTTTGCCCTCTCACATTAGTTATAACATCCCCATTTTTTCATTACCCCCACACCCCTCCAAATAATTTCCACAAACATCAACATTGGAAAACTTCATAATGTGTATTTTTTTCTTGTTTCAAAGAACAGCCTAAATTAAGTCTTTTGTTATAAGAATTAATTTTCAAAAGATTACATTTCTGAATCTTCGGAAAGAAAAGCTTCTTAATCTTTATTTAGTACGCTGTCTGAATCTGGATTAGTATCTTCCGCCAAAACATAACTTTCTGAACAATTTCTGAACAATAATGAGCTTATTTCATCATATACTGGTAACAGGCATGCTACACAGGCCAGTATATTGGCTCTGTAGTTCGAAAAACTCAATACCTTCACACTTTTTTACAAATACACTCACACTGGATTCACTTTCACGCCACTTTCATCGCTTCTGGCAACGAAATTTCAGAGCCAGTGGATTTTGACAGCTGCGGCCAGTGTATGTCAAAAAAGGGGTTATCAGTGTTGTTTTTTATTACTCTTGGTGGATTAATTTCCTCGATTCCGTACAGAAAACAACACTGATAGCTTGTTTACAATTTGAAATTTAGCACACGCAAACTGCAATAGCGAGAACCTTCGCATACGATGAAATTTTTTGAATGAACTTTCACGTGCATGTGTAGCACCTCTTGCTACTAGCATTAAAGTTCGAAATTTTTCGAATCATTCGAACAGTGCACGTATTCTTTCGCACTTTCACTGTCACTGGCCTGTGTAACCGGCCTGTAAGGTAGAAATGTTTATCTTGCTAAAAGAATTTGTGGAAACCTCAATTAATTTGCTGCTTTAATATAAAAAGTTAAATTCTATTTTACTTTCTCAAATGACTTCAAGTCAATTTTAGAATTCTGAACAGTTAAATTGTAACCTCGGAAAACAATATATTAAAAAATGGAGAGGTGTTTTTGGTGTTTTTTTTTCTTTGTAATTTGCTTTTAAAAATGCAATTTCACTTTCCATTTTACTGTTTACAAACAGGGTTACCAGGTAATACAAAAGTCATATTTTATTTTGTCACATAAATCATTATGGTCGGTACTCAATAAAGCAAAATATCGCATCTTAGAAATTGCGATTCTACGGCAATTTGTTTTCAAAAATAAACAACTTGCAGTAAGTGCAACTTTCGAGGCGAGTCTTGGGTAAAAAAATCTTTATTTAGCAATAAGACGCAATACAAGTATTCAATAAAAAAAAATGAGTGTTTAACGTCGTTCTACCACATGTTTCGTGCATATATATTAAACCTTAAACATGCTGGCATCGGTACCAGCGTTAAGAAGTATATACTCTGGTGTCATGGGAGCGCAAAGTGCTACCCAGGCCTTTTTGAGACCGGCATCCTTACGTGCGGACTGCAAAGCATGTTGAAGCGCAAAGGCTACGGCAATGGACAGACATATCGCAGGCTCTCCAGTAGCTAAAGCATGGAAGAAAAAGATTGTAGATAATTATTTTTTAGTACAATATTTAGAATTGACCCACCTTTAGAGCGCATAAATCCGGCTTGATGCGTGCTCTGTGGCAACAGTTGAATACGAAAGTCTATGGGAATATCCTTGACACCCGGTGGCTTGTAGTTCCAAGAACGATTGGTCAAAAGCTCACCGGTTTTCTTATCAACAACTAACTGCTCGCTGGTCCAATAGCCAAGACCCATTATAAAGGCACCCTCAATTTGGCCCACATCAACATTAGGGTTCAAGCTCTCGCCAACATCTTCGATCAGATCGACGCGACTGACATTATAGTTACCAGTCAGCATGTCAACTTCTATTTCAGTAAGACACAGACCACAGATGGTGTAGGGATCCATGTCACCCTGCTTGCAGTCATCGCTGGCTATTAAATTGACTTTCTGGTTATAGGCTTGGCCAATCAACTCCTGCCAGGATGGATCCTTTAACGACTGCCTCACAGGCTCAAGACGCTCATTCAAAACATTGCAACACTTACGCACGGCCTGAAAACAAAAAAATTTAAATTAAGAAATATGTTCCAGTCAAAGCCGGTGAAAGTACATACATAGCAAAGCGTTTCACTGCCCACCGCTCCACCGGTGACCATTGAGTTGGCCCCATTTAACGTGTTGCTGCCCTCTACCCGCACCATTTCCAGTGGAATACCCAAAGTATATGCAATAACTTGGGCAATTTTCGTATTCATACCCTGACCCATTTCAATGCCTCCATGTGAGACCACAACAGTACCATCGCCATGATATATAGCAACTGTAGCGGGGAATTGACCAAAGTAACCTATATGATACTCCATCACGGCCATTCCTAGACCTTTCTTGCGCCAACGATTTTGCTCATTGAAAGACGTAATATCAGTGCGACGCTTTTTATACTGAGTCGATTTAACAAAATTAGGCAACATCTGACCCATCTTGTGGCCGGGCAACATATTGATCATACGAACTTCTACAGGATCCAGTTCAGCCTCGAAGGCAATGTGTTCAATAATGTTCTCTATCATGGCGATTCCCTCGACTGAGCCAGGCGCACGACAAGGTGTGTTGGTGGGCGCATCGGTGAATACTATGTTACCGTCCAGCTTATAGTTGTCGCTGAATTCATAGCAGTTTTTGCTCAGAATAGCAATGTGGTGTATGGGTGACTCATTGGGCAAATAGCCCGCGTCTTCATAAAAATTACTGCGCAAAGCGACAATCTTGCCGTTGCTCTTGATATGAAGGTCGTAGTCGATGATACAAGCCCAACGTTTGCCTAGCACAGTCATCATGGACTCTAGAGACTGTACGAAACGCACAGGACGATTCAACTTAATGGCTGCCAACGCAGCGGCACATGCAACAGGATTACAGCGAGTCACTTTGCCGCCATAACCACCACCAAGACGGCGTGTCTTTACCTGAATCTCATTGGTGCGCATATTAAGCATATTTGCAATGACTGTTTGCACCAAGTCCATCCACTGGGTGGCGCAGTGCACTTCCAGACCGCCTTCGAGCGGTACAACAACAGTACTTTGCGGCTCCATATAGAAATGATACTGCAGACCCATATCTAATTTGCCTGTAGCGGTTATATCTACTGTGTCGTTGAATTTCAACTCCTTGATGAGTGAAGTAGTCGTATTTTTAATTCTATCCGAACTTGCAGCACTTTCCAAAACATCTTTGAGTGTTGGCAATATTTCTTTGCTACCTCCGGAATAGGTTATGCTTACCAGTTGTGCCGCATGATTTGCCAAAGCATTTGTTTCAGCCACAATAACGCCCACCGCTTGATTGTGATACTTAATTGTATCCGCAACAAAGAGTTGTTCTTCCGCAGGCCAGAAAAATGCATCATTATAGACGACATTATTTTTCCCCGGTATATCCTTAGCCGTAAAGAAAGCAATAACACCTGACAGCTTCAAGGCTTCCGTGGCATCAATATTGGCAACTGTTGCTCCGATCTTCGTTGTGGTCACAAAAGCACACCAAACTTGATTCGGTTGAACAGGAAGATCATTAGCATAGGTTGCTTCACCCGAGGCTTGTATGAGTCCTTCATGCTTTTCAGTGGGTTGTGTAACAGGATAATTCTTCTCAACAGTATCAAAACTTTGCTTGCCCGAAGATACGGGACGCTTCAGAAGTTCGCCACCGCTACGAAGCTGTTCGGCAACACTTGGCGCATGAGCGAGTAAAAATTTATAGAAAAGACCATGGGCGAGTTTTTGGCGATACTCGGGCGTAGGATCAGGCAAGGCAACGCTTGCCTTAAGTTCTTTCTGCATTCCAGTAAATAATTGGGCTACTACTTGGCTATCGAAGAGCGGTTTACCAACCAGAAATTTTTCCAGATTAGAAGCACGCACAAAATCTGAATGAATGCCACCAAAGCAAATGCGTGCCGTAAGCACTTTATTACTAGGTTTCTCGATATTCAACAGGAACCCGGCGTTAACATAGGCGTGGGCATTTTGAGCACGTGGCATAATCTTTAGGGAGCAACCAGATTGAGGGTTAAATAAATGCAAATGAATTTTTAATTATTCAGAGCCTACCTTGTATGAGTTAAAGATATACTTATCGCGTGGATAAGCCTTGAGTTCAAAACTGCTGATTATCTTTCCTTTCATCGATGTTTCCAAATATTCCTTGAGAGAAACTTTCAACTGTTCTGTGGCACTGACATTGAGCACAACTTTTACATCCAAAGCTTCAAAGGAAATAAAAATATCGGAGGGAAATTCTTTGTATTGATGTTTTATGGCAAGATTTCCTGCAAGTGTACCCATCTGAAATATATAAATAATATGGTTACAAATGTAGACAGGCTATCCCGCAATAGAGTGCAACTATTTACGGATGTGAAAAGTGATGTCGAGTTGAGCCAAAATCGTTTGGGAAGGGGGGGTCTATTTTCACAACCTTTGGAGCTATAGGGTTTATAAGTAACATATATTTATATATATTATAGAATTTTACATAAATATAAGTAAAATATATTGTAAAATAATTATGATTTATGTCTTTAACTGAAACTTTTGTGATATATTAAATTATTACATGAATTTAATTGCGAGCTTTAGATCAAGTAAGTTTTTAAGAAGGCAACAAAAACAACAACAACAACTCTGTATAGAGTCAATCACTTAGCTGACTAGAAAGTCTGTTTCGGAAATTGCTACATTTCCTCTTCAGTAGTCTTTGAGTGATTTAGCTGTGATCAACTCAGTGTTTAAAGTCGTTTATGATTTCACAAATTTTGGAACTTATTTATCTGAACTATATTGCACAACTTTAGCGTTCAAATTAGCTACTCAATAGTATGAAATTTTAAAGTAGTAAGATTTAATCCTAAAAATTTCAGAAAACAAGCAAACAATCAACAAAGCGCCTCCGTTTAAATGGAATGCATCCCTGGACCGAGGTGCAAACTATTGACTTTCTGCACATGATTGTGGATGAAGTTAAATAGCATGTGGAATCGTTTGATGTACAATCGTATAATTTAATGTAATCTAAAATGTGTTTAAAATTAACTTTAATATATACTTAATGATTGCAAAAACCAAAAGCGCAAGCTTTTTACAAAAAAATCGCCTCAAAGTCGTCGCTTCTGTGCAGCATTCAATGGGTACCAATGAAGTGCAAGATGCGGCATTTAAGGACATCGTTCACATCTGGAATACGGGCCTGGAAAAATAAAACGGGCAATGGTCTTTTCGCTGCAGGCGACGAAAAAAGCCTTGCTCAGAACTTGGGAAAAATTTGCCCTCATTTTGATATGCTTGAACAAATTTTTGGAGAGAAGATAGAAAAGGAAGAAATAATGAAAAAATACGAGTTAGACTTAAAGTTCCAACAAACTCACTACACATAACTACAAATTTCACACGTATCAGAAGGTAAGTCATATTGCATTTCAAAGGTATCGTTTTCTTTATTATCAATCAAAAAATTATGCAAGATAGCGGAAACTTTTATCCACCTACATGCAAATTCGAGTGACGACTCGTTTTTTATTTGGATTTTAAGTTCCTTTAAGCTGTTAAACCTTTTTTTTTAGTATACCAAAACAATGCTCAATTTTTATACGATGATGGCTGAAAATTTTGTTAAAAGCATTGCGTTGTTGCAAGTTTAGATATGAAAGTCGTAATGACCGTAGAAGTCAACTTATAGGCACTGTCTCCCGCTATCCATTCCAGTCCCTTAAAAAACACGGATGGTAGACAGATCGCAGTTGTTGTAAATTCATGCATAGTGAACGCTTCCTGGGTACCCCACCACAATATAACGAGTTCGCAATTTGTGGTCGCAAACACCTTGCAATTTAATGGAGTAAATATGCTTTCTCGAAAAGTATGCTTCAGGATCATCAGATGGTTTCGTAGACAGATCGCAGTTGTTGTAAATCCGTGCATCGTGAACGCTTCCTGGGTACCCCACCACCATATAACGAGTTCGCAATTTGTGGTCGCAAACACCTTGCACTTTAATGGAGTAAATATGCTTTCTCAAAAAGTATGCTTCAGGATCATCAGATGGTTTTCTGCCAGTTTAATTTCCGTTCTATCGACGAAACAAACCAACGCAGTGCAGAAGTTCATGCCGTTTTTCAGAAACAAAACTTTTACGTTCGTTGTCATCCGGACAATTCAGAAATTTTTTCTTAAAATAAGAATTGCTTTGAAAATCCTAACAAGCTCGTAATTTTCATCGTTGATGCTCCCTCATTACTTGAGCCCGAACTATACAAAATAGTTGTGAGTTGCACTTCTACTGGTATTTGTTGACATGATCGTGGTCCATTGAACACAACATCATCCTTAATGAGTTAAAGAATGAGATGAAATTTGGTTGAGCTTACTGGCAAAATTTGTTTGTTTGAATCTCTTTTCATCCAAATTCGGCAAAATATTTAAAGGAAAATTTCTAGATTTTGGAACCGAAAAATGCAAAAATGGAACACATTATCGAAAACTTTCAGCAGCAGAAACAGCAATTGCAAGCTATTCCAAAATCTCGCTTTCCTTCTTGCGTTGTTTTCTTGAATGAAAAAAGTGATTACATGACAAATTCATAATGAATATTAGCACAAATAGCATCATGTTTTACAAATATTTCTAATAGCAATCCGTTGAAAGCAATTTGTTCCATCAATTTTATAAATTTTCTTTTTTTCTCTGATCTGCGGCATTTTGAGAATCAAAACCTATTTAAAGCAACAGCTGACTTAAATGCAGCAAATGAACAATCGACTTTAAGGGCTGTTCATACAACCTGTCTGGTAAAAATAGCTAATTACCTTAATTATAAGCTTGCCACTTTGCATTAAAACCGTTCAGTGGCGTCAATTGGGTAGGGCTGGGGGGGGCAATTCCCCCAAGGATCTGATACTATTATTCAATAAATCGATTCAATAAAACCATCTAATCGTGGTGGAATTATACACTGAAAAATTTCAATGCACTGTTATTTTGTAAATTCTTCTAATTTTTACAAGATTTATTTAACTAATATGCCAATTTTCTCGCATACTATTAATTAAAATATACCTGATTATATAGTTAATACGTTACATATTATTTTGGCCCGATATCGTTCTTTGTGTCATAGACTAGAGCGCTACCGATACGAAAGGCGATGGTATTTCTTCTAATCTTTTGATTAAATCAGTTTTATAAACAAAACACGATTGTTCTTCCAAAAGCACCGTTGGCGAGTTTTTTGGCAAAATTCTATCGTACTATAAGCTGCGCGGCATCACCGCTTTTAGAAGAACGAAGAAGAACGAGCCAGAGAAAATCAACGATTTCATTATTACAGAGTTCCTCGAGAGTTCACAGTGTAGTATTTAATATTCAAATTTCAGCAAAAAAGCAACAATTGTGTACTCATAATTTTTTATTTTCAAAACCTCCTTTCTGCCTACGTTGAAATTGTTTTCTGCATTGGGCCGTGCACATAATTTGTCTGTTGCTTGGAAGTGTTTGGATGAAAGATAAGTTCTCTCAAATTCCAGTTTTTTATTTTACCAGTGAAAACAACAACAAATTTTGTTCGTGCATGCGGTTTGGCGTGCATTTAGAAGCTACAAATTTAAAAAATCTTATAGAAAAACCATCCTTTTTTGTTTGTTTACACATGTTGCACTATCTGCTGTAGGTTACAAATTCACTCTCTGAACAGCTATAAAGCAAAGACATAATCATTTCTAGCACAAAAGCTTTAATTAAAACTACTTTCTTGATGCTTAAACAATGCAGAGATGGCACCAAATTTTAAATTATTTTTAACAAATCAAGGTATTTTGTAGAACTTTGCAGCATAGTCTTCGATGTAACAACACCGAAAGACAAAAGATCTAGCAGAGTAGACAAGGTAGCTCAAAAGCTTAATTGGTAATGTCAACAATTGGCCAACGCAGTATACTACCACTGAAATTTGATAAAAATATGCGTAAGATCTACTTCGAAGTCGTTGACAAATTTTAATCATAGTATGAAAATCCATTTCAAGACAACACAGAGCTAATGAATATATAAGAAACATTTGATCCGGATTCGGAAGCATTTTTGTTCGAAGATTCAATAATACAATTTTTTAAACTGTATTCCACCCACGTTGATGAAATTGTTTTCAGGAGCCAATTGAATGTGGCGAGAAAATATTTGAAACAAAATAAAACAAAATCAATTATAGATATGGTACAGAGTTTAGAAAAAATGCCAATAGCTTTCTCACAAATAATACGATTAATGTATATTGTTTTGACACTACCAGTTTCTATCGCATCCAACGAAGGATTTTTCTCCACTTTAAGGAGGGTGAAGTCGTATCTTCGTACAACAGTGGAAGATGACCGTTTAAGTTACCTCATTCTGATGGCTGTGGATCCAAAAATGGTAAAAAAGTTAAACAAGGAAGATCTCGTTAACGAGTTTGCCCTCAAGCGTCAACGTCGTTATCCCCTGGAATAAATCCAATATATATTTTCCCCGTTACATGAGTAAAAATTTTATTTTTATTTTTATGTGCACGGATTTGAAGGCTTCTGTGTGTATATTTTAATATGTATTAAATTCATATATGTGCATATAAAAATGTGTATAACTATGGTTTTATTAAATGTTATGTTTTACGAAAAAAACTTATTATGTCATTTGAATTTTCGCCCCCCTAAGGTTTTGGTGAAATGACGCCACTGATACCGTTATTGTTTTTACTTAATATAATTACTACGCAAATACAAAAAATAGTAAAATACTGGATATAATGGAATTGTAAAAAAAACAGGCAAAGCGTTGTTAAAATATAAGTATTATGACGCTAAAAAAGGTTTCAAATCCACAAAATTTTGCTTTTTTTAATAAAATTTACTACAAATATAAATTTAAGATTAATTTAAAAAAGTTTATTAGCAACGAAACTGCATACACGTTCATGTTGGAAAATAAAAACATTTTTTTATTTTAACATAATGACTACATTTAATTAGCGCAGACAATTTTCTCCACAATAAAAAAACAGTTCGAAAAATTTGAACATTTCAAAAGAATCTGATTTTAAAAAAAAAGTGTCAACAAGTGCATCTTGCGCTGATACACGTATAATTTTTCTTGTTTGTCTCTTCAACCAGAATCGGTTTATCGATATCTGCAATATTGAATAAGTTTGAGAAATTGTCGTACAGTGTAATATTTCAATTTGCTAACCTAATAGCTATGTAGTTATAATATAAAGTTTAAAAGGTTGTAACCTGAGATTAAAATGGATAAGTTCAAGGCCAAAGTTAAGTTAAAAACCTAAAATTAGCTTTTTGTAGACTAATTGTTTGTAGAAATCTCATAAAAGTTTCTCTCTAGGAATATTTAGTTTTAAAATCACGGGCATGTATACTAAGTATGTTTATCTCAATGTATAATTATATTTAAATATATAGGTATTGTTTACCGCTGCATCACAGTATGTGAGAAACATAAGATGTTAATTTTAAAAAACTATAAACATTGCGTGTGTCTACAGAGCAAATGTGTTGAGGTTCTCATTATTGATCTTAGAAAAATACAGCTATTCTATTAGAAAACACATCATACAAACAATTCACACAATTAATGTCGAGTCATGAATTAAAACAAATTGAAGTGTTTGTTTGACAAAACTGCTTTGATCGTTATCAGTTGAAGGTCATTGTTGTTAAACATTGTCAGGCTGGCAAGCAATTCTAAGCTTATAGAATACATATATATAATTATTTTAAATAATATATTATATATAATCACAAGCAAATTCATAGCGAAATCAATTTATTTTGAAATTTCTAATCTTATATATAAAGACGCAAACATCAAATGTTTTCGTCCACTTTTAGGGCAATAAAACGTAATCATTCGAAAGGTACTGCACCATAGATGTGCTGAATAATGTTAGATTTGAAATTGATGACCTCCTACCAGAAATATTAACGTTGAAAGTTTATATTGATTTTAGAAAGGCATCTAAGGGCTAAGAAGAGGTAGAATGGTGAATGAGGTATCGGATGAAAGGTCTGAACGAAGAGGCTTGCACAATATGATTAGATTTTAGATTGCTGACCTTTTACCTGAAATATGAGCTTAAAAAGAGCATTTGTTCAATAAAAACTAAACTAAAAGAGAAGGAAGAACATGATGTAAGAGCGATTTTTTTATATATATTGTTATGGTAAAATTTCTTACAAATAGTAAATTTTGGAAAATTCCCGCTATTTGACATCAACATTTTTGCGATATCTCGAAAACTATAGATGTTCTCAGTACAACATATTTTTGTATGAGACGTTGATTAAGAAAAAAACCAATATATGAAAGCTTTTTGGATAATATTTTTTACAAATGGTATTTAAAAAAAATTTCGTTTTTTGACATTAAAACTATTGTGATAATTTGAAAAATTAAGATTTTCTTAGTACAACGCATTTTCTGAAGACAAGGTAATACCAAAAGGTAAAGACAATAAGTAATATTAAACCAGTAATAAGACAGTAATAAGCTTTCCAATCAAAAACTATAAATATATATATATATTTTCATACCATGAATGACGAAAGCTCTCATACATTCTTAGTATTTATTTTAAATGGAGGGGAACAAATCATTTTTCTTAGTATTTATTTTAAATGGAGGGGAACAAATCATTTAGCATTCAAAAAGTGCTGTTGCACAAATGAGAGAAATGAAACAAATTTGGACTGGTGACCTAGGATCCGAAATATCAGCTATAAAAAATTAATTTTGCTTTCCGTAAAATGCTAAGCCATGAAAGAAACCATTAAGTGTTTAAAAGCTACGTAAAAGATGAAAACATAATTGGACCATCTTATACATTTGACTCATCTAAGTATCACCTTAAGGGTAATGACAGTTATGAACTGTTTCCGGCAAGTTTTTTGTAGAGGTCCCAAACAGGCTGACTTAAAGGGGTGGATAAGTTTGGAAGAAATATTGGTAGGATTAATAATAGAGCCAGCTCATACCTTTTACTTCTCTTGATGTAAATTTGGAAGAGATATAAACCCGCAGTTTTTCCAGTGAAGCTATGGAATGATCAAGTTTGTGCGTACTTGTATGCTATAATACTAAAGAGTTTATGTTTGTGTTTGCGTTCACTTACACAAACTTCAACGCTACAAAAATGGCAAACGAGTACTGTTATCTACTATTTTCATTTATAATGAATGTTTTCTAAATTCTACGCTACACTGCCTTAACATACGCTATGTTATTGTTAATTTTTGTTTACTGCTTTAAAAACAGTTGGCCGATTTTCGACCACAGGCGATACTACTATTTTAAAATATACATATTTACAGAAGATATACTCACATTACGAACGGGAACATTTGCAATTAAATCAAAGTGGTTCCACAGTTGTTGACAGTATTCGAAACCGGGTTTCTGTGCGGTAACCTTGAATATTTCCATTGTTTCGGTGAGCGAAAGATTAGCACCTAAGGTTAAGGTGCTATCCGATAAGCAGTGCTGGCTCAACTCTGGTACACCATTAATGTCTATTAAGGTCTTTGTATCAGCTGAACGACGATAGACTCCATGTGCGGTGTTGCCAGCTAGAAGCATGTATTTATCATCCGCCTTCAACTTTGAGAAAGTTGCAAAAATATCTGCCACTGATTTGGCCCAAAACCATTGACTGCCATCTTCAAAGGACATTGAACTATATATCGATCTTCCACCATTTGTGCAGGCTCCACTACAGGGTGCCCCTGTTTTGGGACAGTTTTTCATTGAAAGATCTTCAATATCACGACACTCGGCTGGAATCTCGATATTACTATCAACAGCAAATGACTTCATAGCATCCAGGATGGGACGATAACCAGTGCAACGACAAATGTTGCCTCCAAAAGAGTTTTCGATCTCTTCCATGGTCAATTTGCCTCCACTCGCTTCCATTAAAGCATACATGTTCATGGCAAAACCAGGTGAGCAATAGCCACACTGGGTGCCGTTCATTTTGGCTAAACGTTTTTGTATAGCATGATATCCTTGACGTTTATTGCCAATGCCTTCGGAAGTGGTGATTGCCAAATTGGTACAGCTATTTAGAAGAGTCAGACACTGTATGGCAAAAGTACAGCTCAGTAAGCGCTATATTCCAAAACATTCCAATACTCACCGAATTAACTGCCCAGGTGCGGACCTCACCAGTGGCTGAATGTTTGCCGGTAACAGCGCATACACAAACACCGCAACCACCTTCCTGACACATAAACTTGGTGGCCGAAAGACCGGCATGTTCGCGTATAAAAGTGTTTAGCGTTATATCAGCTGGTAGAGTTGAAGGGTTAACTGAACGATTTACAAAGTAAGTAATTATGAGGCTTACAATAAAAACCATACGGCATTCTTATACACTTACCGGCATAAGGCCTGCCATTTATAGAAAAATGCGTTGTCATTTGAGCACCTTTTATTAATCACCCAATGTTATTAGATAAGATACTATAATTATTTATTTGCAAAATATGTATTAACATACAACAAAGTTTCCTAGACATCCGACACCTTCAAGCAGTGTCGGTGGAATAGTGCTTGAATGACGATATATGCTTCTGATATAATAAAATTTTGTGTAATAATCTGGCTTATACTAACTTTTTATTTGTTCTATAGTAAAAATTGATGTATAAATAATGTGACACAAAAATATTTGTTTTAGATAAAAAAACATTTAAGTCGTGGACTTTGTTTAATAATAGTTAAACTGGTACAGTAAAATGCATATTTGCAATTTGATATTGAAAAACTTGTGTTTAGCACAACTTGAAATAAGAAATGGAAATGCACTTGAGGCGTCTGTATATTACATGAGCAAGACACAAATACCCATTAGAGTGACCAGAAAAAAACGAAGTTTTAATTTTTGGGGAAAGTATTTGAGAAATAGCTTCGATAATGTCTAATAATTTGTCATTTATGGTTCAAAGAATAAATCAACCAAATAATATAACAAAAATATCAAAGGATAACATTAAAAATATTGAAATCTATGACTTAATAACATCAAATACAAACAATTTTTTTAAATTAAGCAATATATCTTCAGAATTTTTTCAAAAATATCCTTCCCTTTGAAACGATGATAAAAACTACACTAAAGTATTACAAACAATAGAAGAAATTATAATTACAAATGACGGTGCAGAACTTAGCAGACAACTTCAATGGGAAAATTACAACAAATGAAAAACAATATCAAGCCTTACTCCAAGGAGTTAAGAACATTAGAAAAAAAATTTTCCATCGTGTACAAAGAAGAATATTTCCGAAATTTTGGAAAAATTTTAACGAAGATTTTATCTACAGTAGCTTACATATCTGAAGTTTTGTTTTTTTTTTGGCTATATTTATTAACACTAATCAATACATTTATCCATAGTAGTTTATATATCTGAAGTTTTGTTCTTTTTTTTTTGTCTATATTAATTAAAACTTATCAATACATACTCTTTTTACATTAATCGTGTTTCTGTTTCCTTTTTTTTTCTGGAGTAGAATACATTCTATCAGAAATATGTCAAAAGATTTTTTAACAATTAAAAGGAGGCTTAAATAAAGGAGGCCAAAAACTTAAAGAAAGTGATATAAACCTTGTTTGTATCCATATTGCAGCTACATAAGCGTAATATAATTTTTACAAAAATTAGTTCTTTCGAATTGGGGTCATAATTCGAACATTTTTGAACCTACTACAACATTGTTTTCTGTATTTACATCAAAAAATTTCACATAACAAAACTGCTTACAAATACTTTTCGTGGTTTTAATTCGCTAATATCTTGAAAACCCATTACCGTAGCCAATAAATAATGTAAATTTCGAGTTAAACCACTCATTTAACATAGAGATTGACCTTTAAAATAAGTTATGGAGTCAAAAATACATTTTCATTCCGGTTTTAAAGTTGAAATAAAAAAATGGTATGTGGAAATGTGAAAAACGAGTTGGAGGGACCTCTAAACATTAATATTTTTCAATAAAATTTTCAGGAACTTATTTTTAGACATTATCAAAGCTATTTCACAAATACTTTCCCCAAATATTAAAGCTAGGTTTTCTTCTGGTCACTCTAAAACCCATACACCATTTACACAACAAAATCACTTTACAAAAATAATTGAGTTTTGAATATATTAGTTTTATGTTTGTCAAATTTATTTAATCAAAATAATTTGTTAAAAAAAATTTTTAATCAAAAAACTAATTTTTATATAATATCACGTAAAATAAAATTCTTATAATATGCAAAATAAATAATCATAAAAAATAAAACAGCGTATTCTGTTGCACCATCATCCAACCGCCCACACACTGTTTCGATAATCACTAAAAATATTGATTTCTATATTGCAATTATGACATTTGTTTGTGTATTAGAATACCTGCTATTGATCAGGGTCATACACTTTCTTCTCTTCGTATTCTTTTAATTACTAATGGTCAGCAGATACTGAAATTAACAATATTTACGGCTACAAAGTTGTACACATTAAAAAAATTTGGAGTAAATTTTAGAAAAGCTAATATGTATATTAATATAATTTTATTTTATTTATTTATATTAAAAACAGGTGTACAATAAGACTTAGTCTTTTAAGTACCACTAGAGGTGTATTATCAAGGTTACTCAAATTAGAATGAATTAATAATAAAATTAAAACTAACATAAAATAAGAATTAAAATAAATATGAAAATTAGAATAAAAACATGTTCTTCTGAAATACAAAGGCAGTTTAACAATTATTACATTTAGATTCAACGATAATAACATTATAACATTGAATTTATTTTTAATAACGGATATTATTATTATAATATAAATAACTATGGTATGAAAGTACATAAATAGAATTAAAAACAAGTGCAATGTCTCAGGATCCGCGGAATCGTCATACCCGACACTACGTAAGAGAATGCCCGGCGGCATAAAATATTACTGCATTTTTGTAAACCTTGCTGTTTAAAATGTATTCTTTGCAAATATTAACTCATAATTAAAACTCTACTGCACTAGAATTTAAACCAAAGAAATATTGCAGCTTTCCTTTTAGCTTTTTGGCTTAAATTTAGGTACAAAAGAAATATTAAAGCGTTATTTTTAGCTTTTTGATTTAAATTTGAGAACAATTCTGTATTTTTTTTTTTGTTTTTAATACAGTTTAGACTAAATTCTTGCATATTTGAATCAGGGCTGTGGCCAAAGGGAGAGTTTTCGGGGTTCAAACCTCTCCAGAGGGTCGAAATTTTAATCAAAATTACTGCATTTAAATAATTATTTTATTGAATCACTTTAATATGTTAAAAAAAACTTAACAAGCCATATACGGAAGTTACGTTAACGTGTAAAAGTATTTGTTATGATTTGATTCGTGTAAAGAACAATAGTGAAAACAAATGTATAGTGATTTATCGGATCAAATGTGATACATTCAAAATTACCATCACTATTGATTTCACACCGGCAGTTGTAGATGATGGTAGTGATGACAACAGTGAAGTCAACAAGAATGACATACACATGTATACTGCAAAAACCTTTCTAATTCGAACCACCTAAAAAGATTTTAAAGTGTACTCGTACTTTAGCCAACAACTGATTATAATTTTCCCTCGAGCGATTATCGAAAATTTAAATTTCTGCATCCATGGTTTTGTCGCAGGAGATGGTTGGTTGGCTTACTCCAAATATGCATATGGAGCTTCTTTTAAGTTCTGCGTTTTCTTTAGCTATGCTTATGGCGGCATTGCATCACAGCCTCTTCGTAATTTACGGCACATTTCAAGTTTTTTTTTTAATAACTTTTTCTGCCAATTTCATTGTGACTCTATTATAGTCAAGAATTTTTCAACGATTAACTTTTGAATAAGAGAAATGAGTCTAAACCTGGTTTATTTTTAAGGAATGCTTGAAGTTACTCATGAGTTCTAAAAATTTGACTTACATTTTTCAGAATTCTGACCCGAGAAAAAGTTTTAAGTCAATTGTTTAAGTTATTTTGTGAATATTTAGGTTTTATGAAGTTTTTGTAAAACATGAATTTTATTGCGAGCTTTATATCAAGTAAGTTTTTAAGAAGGCAACAACAACAACAACAAATTTTTATGGAGTCAATCACTTAGCTGACTAGACAGTCTGTTTCGGAAATCTCTACATTTCCTCTTCAGTAGCCTTTGAGTGATTAAGCTGTAATTAACTCACTGTTAAAGTCGTATATGATTTCACACGAACAAATTGAATGTTCAAATTGGCTTAAGCATACATACTCATTGCATCATACTTAATTGGCTTAATCATTGACTTAATCATACGACATTTAAAGCAGTAGACTATTTATAGATAACCGCCATCAACTCTACCAAGGTTGCCATCTGTTCTAGTTGCTTTATTTGTTATTTATTTCAATATACACCTAAAAAAAAACTTATATAAATAGTTCATATTTTTTAAATAACATCTCGATATATCAAATGTAAGCACTGATGCTATTATTTTTTTACTGCTAAATTTATTCATTTAAACCACCCATTATTTATTCAATTTAAATTTATTCATTTAAAACCATCCATCCTGTATCTGTCACCCAAAAAACAAATTTTTAACTCAAAGCTTATTCTCAAAATATTTTCCATTTTTCTTCAAATAAAAACTGAATACATTTAAAAAAAATTGTACGAACATTTGACAAAATGTAATACTGTTTTCAATTAAACTATCCTAATGTGCCTTTTTAAAAAAATGTTTATCGAAAAATAACTTGTTGCTTTTTTTTTAGTCATTCCGTACTTTTCAGTTACGACAAAATAATAGTTTTCGTTTTAAAAGAATCGAAACATAGCTGCGTTTTCTTGTAAAAAGTCCAAATATTACAAATATTTTGTTACACGATTTTGGTCTATTTAAGACCAAAAAAGGAATTTTTCCTTTTATGGCACACGTTGTCACAAAATATTGATCGCCCTTCTCCTCTCCACGAGGTCACTCTGCATTCTTAATTTCCAAAAATTTTTTACATATTCTCAATTCGTTATACAAAAATTATAGTCATCCCTATATATGTTACACATTATATTTTATATACCCCCATATTATATATACCCCACCTCATGTTACACAATGTTGTAAAGTTTTAATTAACTCCTGGCTATTTGTTTAACACCACAGGCCATGGAATGGTTTGAACTACTTAAATTTTTTTCACATTAATTATTTTTTAAGCTGTAGAACTTTGTAAAAAATATAAAAGCAACATTTTAAAAAAATTTAATTTCGTCAAAAATCATGATTTTCAATTATAGAAATTATTTATTGAATTATATGTCAAAATGAAGCAATTTTTGCAAATTAATGATATATCAAATTAAAGAGTATGGCAAAAGGAAAATTAAAAAAAATACAACAAAAACAACTTTTGGCCTATATATTGAGCAGATATGTCATATTAAAGAGTGTGACAAAAGCAAAATTAAAAAATAAATACAATAAAAACCATTTTTGGCCTATATTTTGAGCAAATATTTAATATTTTAGAGGTTTTTTGAAGTTATTTATTTTTTTGCAAAGTTATTTAATTGAACTTTCAGACAAAAACAATGGAAATCGATCGGAAAATAGTTCAGATATTTGCTTGCAAAATCAAAATGGCCTTGCTTCAAGGAAATGTATTGCACTGAGAAAATCTACAGTTTTCGATATATCGCAATAATTTTAATGTCATAATAACGGGAATTTTTCAACATAATATCTGAAGAAAATATTACCTAAACAAGTTTCGCATACCGTTATTTTTCGCAACCAACGACTTTTGCTATAATCGCCATAAATTTAATGCCTAAAAAAACGGGAATTTTTTCAAATACATTATTTAGAAGAAATTTCACCATCACAACATATATTAACACAAGTTACATAAAAAATGCTTATTGTAGGGTATCCGTAAGATATAGCGAAAAATATCTGGAGTGTTTGTTGTTTACCCATACAATGTCTCAAATGCCTTCTTACACCATGTTCTTCCATCTCGTTTAGTTCAGATTTTATGTCAGCAATTCTCTTTAAAGTTTAAACGCTCATATTTCAGGTCAAAGATAACTAATCGAAAAACCATCCAAATGTGCACTTCCACATCCATCACTTTCATTACTGAAATAATATAAGCACATTATTTTCATTTATATAGACTCTTTCATATATAAAGTATTTATTAATAAAAGACTTTAAACTTCCTATTTTTGGAGAACTGTTACCAAAGAAAAATATAAAAAAATAAATCAAAAAACAAGACATGGCCTTTTTACCTATCTTATCTTAAGTGTTTCTGTGGAGTTTATAGATTTGCTGGAATAAGGAGACTATAACAGGAATAAATATATAGATAAAAGATAAATAATAGTTATGAAATCTTTGGTACGAAAGCAGCCATGTATCACGAGGTGAAAAATTTTTATTTAAACCAAAATCAATTTAAAAAGTAAATATATTCTTTAATTAATATATTTAATTAATTAATATATTTAATTTTATTCTTTTTTTAAGTCTTTTAGAAAGTGCCTAGCATGCGCGGTAAAAACAATTGTGTTGAATTCCTATAAATTTTGGATAAGCCAATTTTGAATGCTTATAGTATACATCTCCCATCCGTCCTTTATACCCCTTCAAAAGTGCGAGTTTGTTTAATTTTGTTTTCTATATTTTGATCATTTTGGCTGCGTGCACGAGGGAGCAAAAAGGTCGTATTTTTTAATGTGCTTGCCTGTTTCTTCTTATTTGAATATCTGAAGAAATATTGCCAATTTTATGAATGAAAATACAATTTTACAGCTTCTATTTGCATGTGCATGGTTGCCGAATTTATTTTGTTTCCAGCTGGAAATTTTTGTTGTGATTTTGTTGTAGCTATATTTTTGTTGCTGCTGCAGAGAAGGATTAGATATTTCATTAGCTAAGTAGAAAGACAGAATTCTGATTCGGCTAGTGAAATAATTATTTGATAATAAAAATATGTAGCAATAAAATAGAATTGGTCTAGCAGTATTTTATAAATTTAAAATAAAACAAAGAAATATTGTAGATTTAATTAATGGGAATAGAAGTTCTATTTGATACAAATTTTACAGGTTATTATTTAAATGTAAGTATGTGTTGTTCTTTTCCTTCCATCTTCTTGCAGTTGCCGAATTTAGTTTGTTTCTAGCTGGACATTTTCTTTGTACAATAGCAATATTTTGCTAGCTACTTTGGATACACAACCATATTTTTTAGATACTTCATTAGACCAATAAAAAGACGAATTTATGATGATTCGGCTAATGAAATAATTATTAATCAGGACTTGAATAAAAACTTTTTAACAAAAATGCTTTTTATAAATAAAATTAACTTGAATTAACAAAATACAAACACCAAATTTCTTCAAAATCGGTCTAGCTGTTTAGGAAGAGTTCAGTGAGAAAGCCATGTACAGAAGAATTTATTGTATAAAGAAATTCTCCGGCAGACATTGTCCTGCCACCGCCTTATGCCATATATGACTTTTCATGCTATTCGAAATAAAAAATTTATATTTCCACCATTTTAAGTATAGTTGCCAAACGTATCTATATAAACTAAATTAAAAAATTTAAGTCTAATACAACCAAAACCGTCCAAAATATAACATTTTTGTTGATTTGTGGGCGGTGAAAGAGGGTGTGGCAAAATTTTTTCCCTTAAACTATATAAAACTTAAAACAAATAAAGTGCCAAAATTCGAGCTTAATTTACTTTATACCTATCGTTTTAATATTTTAACTGTGTTAAAATCTAAAACAAAATGCATTTACGAATTTTGCAGTCAATTTTTAACTAACTTCAAAACGGAGAAATTTTTCTATTTTGTATTATTATCATATATATATTAATTTCTCCATGAATAAAAAACATCTAAAGTCGGCGCTTATATAATCAGACATTTATAAAATAAACGCTCCGGCTTTAAAGGTTTTTAATTCATGGAGAAATTAATATATTTATGATAATAATACAAAATAAAAAAAATATAATAAAAAGATTTCCAATTTAATAATATATAAACAAATTATCAAATTTGACCAAGAATTCATGTGGAAAGTAATTTAAAATTTTTTTTTACTTTGTAGTGATTTTGAAGTTGGTTTTATATCAAGTTGTTGTTGTTGCCTTCTTAAAAACTTACTTGATCTAAAGCTCACAATTTAATTTATGTAATTTTACAAAATGCTTGTTTAAAAATTTATTCCAAGATTTCTAACCATGAAGTTAGTATATTATTTTTGGAAATTTGAAGTATACTATAATAAAATACTATAATAAATACAAATTTACACAATTTGTTTTTTTTGTGTAAATGTACAGTAAGGTGGCCCTTATTTATAAATTCTTTTTAAGCCCGTAGGCTAAAAAACTATTCGATTTGATATGAAATTAAAATGTATTCAGTTTTTTTAAAAAAATCCCCATAAATCTACAAATGCAAAATTTGAAAACCGACTTTATGGATAGCTAGCTATTTCATAATCTGAAGTTATTTCGGAAAAAAAAACAACCAAAGCCAAAATTGGAATAATTTTTTTTATTCAAACTTTGACTTTAGTAGTTTGTAGTTGTAATTAAAGGATAGTTGAACAATAATCAATCTGAAAAATATTAAATTTTCAAAAAAAATTTTTGTTTAAGTAGTGATTTTAAATAATTTTATATCATGTATGTATTTGTACATGTATTTTTGAAAAACTATGTTATAAATTACTGAGGATATATGATTTAAAATAATTTTATATCATGTATGTATTTGTACATGTATTTTTGAAGAACTATGTTATAAATTACTGAGGGTATATGACACTCAAATTTTATGATTGGATTTTTTGTTGTTGAATTGGTAAAAATTGTACTTCTTTATTATATCAAATTGATACAAAATATGCACTATAATAAAATATAAGTGAATGTTGCGCAATGTTTGGAAAAAAATAACGAAATAAAAATCTGCTGAATTTAGGGACGATCTCGGGATTCCGGGATTGTATTTTCAGAATCTGAAAATCCCAGCATCGACAAAACTCAAAAAATTGGCATCCCTACACCGCCCTAAGTTTTATTAAAAAAAATAACCTAGTTTCATATATATACAATTATATCAATTATATTTATATTAAATTGTTTTCAAATGTAATATTTTACAAAACAATTAAAATCGTTCTCTATAAAAAAGTGATTTTTTCGAAAAAAAGTTTTTTTGATAGGCAGGGGTGCATAAAAAAGCTATCAAGCCGATCGGGCTGAAATTTTAATACGATATTCTACAGCGAATGGCTCTAGCAGATAATAGAATTGGTAATTTTTAAAATTTTTTCCTATTTTGTAACCCAACGAAAAAACCCTGATATTTGTAAATGTGTGCTAAGAAGTTCGCCATTTTTAATTTTTGTATTTTTACAAAAATACAACAAATACATTTATTTTTTTTACATGATTTTTGCATTTGTAAATTTTTTGGGGATTTTTTTCGAAAAACTGCATACATTTTAATTTTATATCAAATCGAATAGTTTTTTAGCCTATGGCGTAAGAAAAACTTTTATAAATTAGGGCCACCTTAATGTACATTTACAAAAAAAAAAACAGTTTATAAATGTATTTATTGTATATATTATAGTATATACTTTAAATTTTTTAAAATAATATAATAACTTCATGGTTAGAAATCTTGGAATAAATTTTAATACAAGCATTAAAAAGTATTAAATTTTGTGAAATTTGTAAAAAGTATTAGGAAAAATTGATAACGAAATTCGTAAATATATTTTGTTTTACATTTTAATACAGTTAAAATATAAAGACGATAGGTATAAAGTAAATTAAGCTCAAATTTTGGCACTCGATTTGTTTTGAGTTCTATATGGTTTAAGAGAAAAATATTTTGCCACACCCTCTTTTACCGCCTACAAATCAACAAAAATGCTATATTTTGGACGGTTTTAGCTGTATTTACAATATTTCTTTGTTTTATTTTAAATTTATTAAATACTGCTTGATCAACTCTATTTTATTGCTGCATTTTTTTACTATCCAAAAATTATTTTTTAGCCAAATCAGAATTCTGCCTTTCTATTCAGCTAATGAAATATCTAATCCTTCTCTGCAGCAGCAACCAAAATATAGCTACAGCAAAATCACAACAAAAATGTCCAGCTGGAAACAAAACAAATTCGGCAACCATGCACATGCAAATAAAAGCTGTAAAATTTTATTTTCATTCATAAAATTGGCAATATTTCTTCAGATATTCAAATAAGAAAAAACAGGCAAGCACATTGTAAACAAACAAAATGTAAACAAACTCGCATTTTTGAAGGGGTATAAAATAAATGTCTCATCAAAATATCCAGTTCTGTCGATGGATTTCTAATATCAGCGAGCAAAAAATAACGAGCGACTAGTAAAATCTCTTATAATATATACTCGTTGTATAGTATTAGTAATTTTGTGGGCTTACAGTACACATACTCTTGTTTGACGTCGCCGTGTGAAATGGAATTAAGCTTGCATTTATGCTGGCATGCATACAAAACAACAAACATTCATCATAAATGGCTGTATGCCTGAATATACTTAATTGGTAGTTTTTTATTGGAAATATTAAATAGAAATATTATTAAAAAAAATCGTAGTTTCCCTATACAAAAAAAAATTTTTAAAATGGACGAAATCCACAAAAACTTATCAAAGATTCAAGTCTATATAAAATGATTGACTTGAATTGGAAAAAGTGCTGGGTTTCAAAAGTAAGCAATTGTCATCGGGGGTAAAAGTAGGATGGGTATTACTTATTTATAAAATATTCTTGAACTTAAACCGCATTATTTGTTTCAAATTTCTACATCAGCGACCCTCAAACCCTCCAAATACCGATTTTCTTGCAGATCAGAAATAGTTAAAAATTTATACTGAATCGACCATTTTATAATTAAAAATTTTGGCATCAGCGTCTGCTAAAATTAGTCTACTACATACTTTCATGCAAATCCGGAAATATTTGCAAATTTATGCCGTCGTTTTGAATAAGCAAGATTTGACATCAGATTCGAAATTAGCACCCTTGCCTTATAGTTTTGGCCCAAAAATGCGGTCTGTAACATGCAGCGTGAAGTCTCATAAATTAAGGTTGATTTTTTTACAGAAACGAGCTATTGAAATATATTTATTTAATTTATTTTTTTAATCAAATTAAGTTGACTTAAAATAACTTTAAAATTCGGCTTTATGAAAGTGCTTTGTTTTTGTGATAAAATGGGTAAAGAAAAAAAAAAATCCCAATTGGTTATTTAAAATTTATCAAATAATAGTACACATTTCATTAATACAAGCAAATCTGCTTCATTAAAGTTCTGGTAATTGAATATAGCGCTCAACAAAACAACATAATAATCTATATATGAGGGGCTTATTACAATAACGTAATAAGCCACATGATCAAATAAATTGATTTTTAAGACTCGATACATAACTTAATGAATTACCAACACCGTCTGGAGCGATTTCAACTAAAGCCTATTAAATTTCGGTAATATTTGTAAAAAAAAATCCTTCTGTAATTCTAACGTATGCGGAATGAAATTTGCACAAACTTAAAAACTGAATTAAAAAAAACTGAAGTATATAATTTGGTAAATTTTATTTTAAATGAAAGTTGTAAACTTAAAGTTAGTGCAGAAATTGAGCCCAATGCGTGTGGCATTGCGGCAATTTTGCCATTGGACCTGTAAATACCAATTTTGGCAATTTGATAAGTTCCGTTTTTATTTTGGCTATCAAATTTTTAGTGGTTTTTGACCGAAAGTTATTGTCATATATAACTCTTCGGTTAAGATTAGCCCAAAAGTCTTCGATTGGACCAAGTTGCGGCACGTTCTGAGGGTTATTCTTCTTATGTATATAAGGTATACGGAGCCTATCCACAGCTTCTAAGCTCTGTTGACAGTAATGGCTTGATGCAAGGTTTGGCCAAAACACCAGGGCTGTGGAGTTGTCAATAAATAGTAGCGACTCCGACTCCGACTCCAACCGCCGAAATTTTTAAAGTACGACTCCGACTCCGACTACAACCAAAGACAAAAATAAAAACCACCTAAATTTAGTCAATTTAAAAAAGAAATTCTCAAGAGCAGAATTTTACTTAAATTATTAATTTATTATGCACATGTTAATGAAATTTCCATTCTATATATTGTATTACTCAAATCATTTTTTACAAAAGTTAAACATTGAAAATTCACTTTCAACCGATGCATTTGAAAATGGAAGAGCCAGTAACGAGGAGCTAATTTGCTTATTTTAGGAAATTTAAGTGAAAATTAATAATTGTATATCTGGAATTCTATTAAAGTGATAACAAATATTTACCCCTAAAATGTACCCTAAATAAAAAAAATAACCTAAATCTAGGGTAAAATCTCCTAAACTGGCAGCATTGAGGAATGAATGTAATGATTTTATCAGTACACATTTCTAACGAAAGAGTGCACATACTATGTGCATACATAGAGAGTATTCACACGATAGAGAAAATATGCAAACAGTAATTGCATTTAAAATGATCATGACGATGCTTGCAGCGAAGTTTTTTCTTTTTTGCAGTGACTTATCAAAATTGCTTTTACTTGTGAGAGAACGTTAATGCCTTTGTTTGCTTCATTTTCTTCTTAATCATGAGAAAATGAAAGCACAAGTTATTAGTGACAATCAGGGAGACTGTTGAAAATTTTTAAAAAGGAGGAAAAAAGCCGTTTTTTTCAAAAACGAAAAGTCGCACAAAAGTCTCACATTTTTAACGTTTTTATTCAATCAAAAACACAACAAAATAAAAAATTCAAATTAAATAAACTAAAAAATAATTCATTACAAAAGATTTAGTCAACTTCTGTAAAAAAAGGCAAATATTTGAAAATTGAAAATATTGAAAAAAAAAATTTGAAAGAATTTTTATTTTGGAAAATATTTGAAAAATTATTTTACCGACTCCGGCAAAAACACCGCGACTCCGACCTCGACTCCACAGCCCTGCAAAACACTATATTTTTATTGTTGTTTGCTTCTTATAAATTCAGCTACTTTTGGCAAACAGAAGTTGACATACCGTTCACCATTGACAGCTAAGCCCTACCTAAAAAAACTGGCTCGGACATACCTAAAGGACTTATTGCAAACCACAATAAGACCTTTTTTGGAAACTAACAAAGTTCCAAATATTATACATTGTCTTCTACTTGTTGCCGTAAAAAAAGTGCTGTCTTGCCACTCATTACCATCTCATGTGAAATATAACTCGTCATCCATAATGCACATCACATCATTTTCTGCGGAAAAATCTTTTTCACCAAATTTGTCAAATGTTCTTCCATCAGATATTCGGCTTGGCTTAGACCTTTCCGCTGAATCATTTAATGTGCATTTTTTACTAGAGCCAGCTTTTGTGCATGTTCTCTTTCTGAAAGCATACATTGCCAAGATGTTGCAGAAGGTTCAGCGATTGATTCCTTCTTCAACAAAATGACAAACAAAAATCGCTTTTGTCCAATCAAAATGAGATTAAAAAGATTTACACGGTTGAAAAAGTTGTTCAAATTTTATTCCGCATACGTTATTTCTTATACAATACCATTTTTTTGGAACTTTAAAGTTGATTATTTAAAATTTGTTTTATGGGGCACATCATGTTCTTGCAATAAGCCCTTTTTACGTAAATATGTGTATGTATGGAAGTTTTTAATACAAATCTTTTTCCTACAACCACATGAACTAAATTTTAATCAGTTATTCTATGAACCCAAGCGGCGCACACTGTTTCGAATGGCCTACTTAGAGGGAGATAAATCTGCAACTAGGGTTTGAGGGCACAGAATAATTCGAAATTTTGGATTCACGCTATTGAGTGGAATATCTTCATAACATGAAAATTTCACGCTGAAAGTAGAGTAGTAGTAGTAGTATTTATTTATTATGAAATATTATATTAAAAATATTACAATAGTGAACTTCATAAACGTTTAGTAATTATATATTTGACATTTACCTCTGATTGAGTTATTGTAGCATTATTCATTTCTAAGATAAAGCTCAAAATGTGTTTAAGTTGTACGGGAGCTAAAACGCCCACTTGTCTTAAAAAAATGCACTTAAATTTTAGACATTGCAAATCACATATTCAACGTCTACCTTTGATTTTGTTATTGTAGCATTTTTCATTTTTAAGGTAAAGCGTAAAATGCGTTTAAGTTGTTTGGTAGCTGCCACGCCCACTCGTTCGATTGCACTCAAATTATGGACATTATTTAGTAATGTTATATATAACGTCTACCTTTGATTTTGTTATTGTAGTATTTTTTATTTCCAAGATATAGCACGCAAAATGTTTTTAAGTTGTATGGGAGGTGCCACGCCTACTGGTCCTAATTTTGTAAATACTTTTTTTGAACTTTCCTATACCTTAAACATCAAAAACTACTAAAAAACTAACAAAATAATTTCCTCCGTGTAACTTGTATGAAACGAAACACTCTGCGGATAAAACCACCATATAACAAGGGCCTTCCAAGTACTAAAACACATGACAAAGGTTCAACCTACCAATTGGAATCCTTAGAAAAACTGTCAACATTACCGTAGCCACATAATGAAAAAATTTTGGTGATTGCGTTTTTTCACTATATAATATCAACCATCGGACGAGAAAAATTCAAGCATAAAATTAAATTTTTATTTTTTTGTGACTATATAGTTATATCGGAAAATGGTGAAAGTTTTATCTACAAATTGGCATCCTTGGAAAATTTTTAAAAATCAGCTTTACCACAGTGTTTCTGATGGTTAGTAAAAGGTGTTATTTTTTATTTAATTGAACTATTCTTATGCACTTTACTGTAACGCCCATGATTTCATTGCGTTACTCGTACCTTGATTATAAGCTTCGCAATAAAACAAGGCTATGTGTAAAAAACTTTTCAAAAACTATTTAAATAAAAAATTTACAAATTAAGTCTTTTCTAAATTAATAACAGCTGGACAACGCACAGAACGCTTTTTCCGATTTTAGGATGACAATTGCATTATCTAAGAAACTATAAGTCTAGTGTCATGAAATTTTGTACAAATGAGTTTTAGCTCTAATTAAGTAACAACACAAAAATTATAATTCTAGAATTAGAACCACATTTTTTTAATAAAAAAAGTTTTAAAAAAATATTAAAATCTAAAATAATTTTTTTTGCAGAAATATAATATCAAAGTACTATATTTTATAATATTTATAGCCTTTGAGTGATATATGGTGATATAAGCTACATATTTTCTATTTAACTTTAGCTAAATTCAAACTCCTTCAAGAATTTTAAGGCACAATTCGACAATTTTTCTAATTTTTTTCAGTCAGTATTTTGTTTTAAGTTTTTTTTTTAAACAAAGGTGGTTAAGACTTTAATAAGCAAACAAAACAATGTCGAAATGTACATTTTGCTGTAAGTTATAAATACTGAAAATTGTCTTTAATTTTTTGCTTTGATTAAGCTACTTTTGTTTTGGAAATAGTGTCAACTGTCACGAGTTTTTTAAAAAAAAGTAATCAGATTATAAAGTCTTTGGTACCATTAACATAATGTTGAATTAGTTACCTGTCGAAACACATATAAAATTCCAATAAAATTCCAAAAATAAAAATATCTCTTCTCATCCTAAAATCGAAAAAGCGCACTATGCAATACTGGGAACCATTCACCTAATATAAATTAAAAAAGTTAACTAATTTTTAAGTTATATAAACGATTATATAGGATTGTGTATTTTAAAAAAAATGGTAATGGTAAACAAATATTTTTAGCAAACCAGTGGAAATAAATAAAGCTTATTCTAATTTGAACATGCTAGTTTCGGTTCCAGCATTTAGCACGATATACTCTGGAGTCATGGGAGCATTCATTGTGACCCAGGATTTGTTCAAGCCGGCATCATCACGTGCCGACTGTAGAGCATGTTGCAAAGCAAAGGCAACAGAAATGCCCAGACAAATAGCCGGCTCGCCAGTAGCTAAGGAATATTAAATTCGGAGTCATTTAATCGGAAAATTAAATCAGAAAAGCTAACCTTTGGAACGCATAAAGCCCGCTGTGTTGACACTTTGTGGCAACAGTTCAATGCGGAAATCGATGGGAATATCCTTTGCTCCCGGTGGTTTGTAGTTCCAGCTGCGATTTGTCAATAATTCGCCGCTGTGCTTATCGACCACACACTGCTCGCTTGTCCAGTAGCCCAGACCCATGATAAAAGCACCTTCCACCTGCCCGATATCAACGCTTGGATTCAAACTCTCGCCAGCATCTTCTAGAATATCGACTCGAGAAACTTGATAGTTTCCGGTAAGAATATCAACTTCAACTTCTGTCAGGCCCAGAGCGCAAACGGTGTAAGGATCCATGTCGCCTTGCTTGCAATCATCACTAGCAATAAGATTGACTTTCTTGTTGTAGGCCTCGGCAATCAGCTGCTCCCAAGTAGGATCCTTCAAAGCTTCCTTTATAGGCTGCAAGCGTTCCTTGATCGTGTTGCAGCACTTGCGCACAGCCTTTAATCGAAAGAAAATTAATGATAAGCTTGTGAAATTTCCATTATTATGGCAACACTTACATAACACAAAGTTTCGCTTCCTATTGAACCGCCAGTGACCATGGAGTTGGCACCATTAATCGTATTACTAGCATCAAATTTAACCATATCCAAAGGTATTCCCAAGGTATATGCAATCACTTGAGCTACCTTCGTATTCATTCCCTGACCCATTTCAATGCCACCATGCGAGACCATAACGGTACCATCTCCATGATAGATGGCTACCGTGGCAGGAAATTGACCAAAGTAGCCCATATGATATTCCATTACGGCCATACCCAGACCCTTCTTCCGCCAACGATTTTGCCTATTGAATTGATTGATCTCCAGACGACGTTGCTTATATTTCGTAGACTCCACGAAATGAGGCAACATTTGCCCCATCTTGTGACCAGGCAGAAGATTAGCCAAACGAACTTCGAGAGGATCAAGACCACTTTCGAAGGCAATGTGCTCAATGATGTTCTCTATTATGGCGATACCCTCTACAGAACCGGGAGCACGACAAGCAGTATTACTGGGCGAATCTGTCAGGACCATGTGTCCATCCAGCTTGAAGTTGTCGCTAAATTCGTAGCAATTTTGTGACAATAACACCGTGTGCCCCAGGGGGGATTCATTGGAACAGCAGCCAGCATCTTCATAGAAACTGCTACGCAGGGCAACAATTTTGCCAGTTTTCTTTACGTGGAAATCATAGTCAACATAGCAAGCCCAACGTTTGCCAACAACACTCATTAAAGATTCCAATGATTGCACAAAACGCACAGGACGATTAAGTTTGTAGGCAGCCAGAGCAGCAGCGGTCGATGTTATGCCACTACGCATAGCTTTGCCACCAAAACCACCACCCAGACGACCAGACTTCAACTGTACCTCATTTAGGCGCATATTCAAGAGATCACTTATAGCAATTTGCACAAAGTCCATCCATTGTGTAGCACAATAAACTTGCAGACCACCTTCAAAGGGTACAACGACTGTTGTATGGGGTTCCATGAAGAAATGATACTGAAGACCCATATCCAAAACACCTGAGCCAGTGACATCCACTTTGTCCTTAATCTTAAGTTCCTTGATAAGTGATTTTGATTTTAGCTTAATACGATCTGAAGAAGCATTTTCCAAAACATCTTTCAGCGTAGGCAATATTTGAGCACTTCCACCAGTATAGGTTATCTTTACCAGATCCACAGCATGATTTGCCAGAGCATTAGACTCAGCTACAATAAGTCCAACTGGTTGGTTGTAGTATTTCACAGTTCCAGTTAAGAAGAGTTCTTCATTTTCCGGCACAAATATTGGATCAACAGCAACAATGGTATTTTTGCCAGGTATATCTTTGGCGGTTAAAAATGCTACAACTCCCGGTACACTCAAGGCTGCCGAGGCATCAATATAAGTGATAGTGGCACCAATTTTTTTGGCCGTAACAAAGGCGACCCAAACTTGATTAGGCTGCACCGGTAAATCATTGGAATAGACAGCTTCACCGGCGGTTTGTATGAGACCTTCATGTTTTTCAGTGGCTTTTGTTACAGGATGATTATGCTCTTTTGTGTCGAAGGATTGACGACCTGAAGAAACGGGACGCTTTAAAATATCACCTCCACTCTTAAGGTTGGCCAAAACTTTTGGAGCATGGGCCAGTAAGAATTTGTAAAAGAGTCCATTAGCCAGTTTTTGGCGATATGCTGGAGATGCATCGGGCAAGGCAGCATTTGCCTTAATTTCTTGCTCCATGCCACGGAAGACCTCAGCAACTAGTTCTTTATTGAAGAGTGGCTTTCCAACTAATAGTTTCTCTACAACCGTTGCATGCACGAAATCAGGATGAATGCCTCCAAAGCAAATGCGTGCAGAGAGAGTTTTATTGCTAGGTTTCTCAATATTCACCAGAAAGCCAGCGTTGACATAGGCATGAGCATTTTGAGCACGAGGCATGATCTTTGAAAAATTTAGAGTAACGGAGCTGAAAAATGCTGCAGTAACTTCAATCAAAATCTTACCTTATACGAGTCAAATATGTACTTATCTCGTGGATAGGCCTTGAGTTCAAAACTGTTAATTAGTTTCCGTTCCATGGATGTTTCCAAATATTTCTTGAGAGAAACTTTCAACTGCTGATTGGCGCTAGTATTGATCACAACTTTTACATCCAAGGCCTCAAAGACAACAAAAACATCGGATGGAAATTCTTTGTATTGATGCTTTATAGCCAGATTTCCTGCAAGCGTGCCCATCTTGAATGATGAAATGTTAGATGAATGAAAAAAATTAGGTATATTCAATGAATAGCTGTTAAATAATGATTACTAATCGTAATCGTTAGCAAGTCGATTGTTTTTTAACAAGGTGAAATAATTGTTAAGTACGACTCTTTTCTGTTTGTTATCGTAATCGAATAATTACGATTTTAAATAATCAAAACATTATTACGATTACATCAGGTTACCAAAATAATCAAAAGTAATCAAGAAAACATAATACGACGACTTTAAGAAATAATTTTCGATTCTTTTTGATTATTTAAATAATTTCTAAAAGTAGTCGGATTATTTTTCTTGCGATTCCGATCATAAAATCTGGTAAATCACTTAACATAATGGCATGTAATTTGACACAGATTTTAAAGACGGTGCTACTAACTTAGAAGAGATTTAGCAGTATCTTTAAATATAAAGCACACGAAGTTTGAAGGAACCAGTCCCGTTTACAATTAAACACAGTAGTGTATCATTCATTGTTTATAAAGAATGTATTTTTATAATTTCTTTTAACATGTTGCTAAATAGATCAGTGGTTAAAGTAAGGGCGCTTTAGACAAACTCTAATTCATTATGTCATTTCACTAAAATTTGTACATTTACATTTAACAATATTTTTAATATTATGGGCTTTCTCCCAAAATTATTTTTGTTTAGTGTCAAAACCAGCAATAACTATAGAATCTTTAATTTATTCTTATATAATATCATCTAATATGACAACGTTAACATTAAAAAGTTGGGGTCATAACAAGAGAGTACAAAAACAATGTTATTTTTTTCGTGATCCAAAAAAGTAATTTGTAATGTAAGGCACACGAGAAATTAACCTTATTAAATTAAATTAAATTTAATTAAATTATAATTAGTGAAATTTATGTCTATAATATTGATGGGCATTCTGCCGCCAGCAAGCAGATAATTTTTTAAGCTGCCATTATAAATGGAAGAAAGCAAAGAAAGCTCTTTGCTCGAGAGCTGCAGAATGCCCGACTATGCTCCATAATGTAAAAACAAGATTTATGGAATGTTTTTTTCAAATAGCGCTAAATGGTATTTCATCGAACTACATTTTCTTAATATTGAAAGTTAACTAACTAAAACTATAAATATTATTTTCCGCAAATAAAAAAGCAATTTAAAAATATCATATAAGAAAAAAGATATAACATTGCAATTAAATAAAAACACTCCATTAAATAAGATTTCTTTAAAATATTTATATAACTTAATTAAAAAAAATAAAGGGTCCGCCATCTAACGTTTTTTTTTCCACTAGTGCTTATTTCGTGAATGGTAACACTTAGCTCATGTCCGATTTGACAGATAATTAGTTTTATCTTTCCGCTAAACGAATATGGTTGTGTATACGCTTGTACAACGCTGGGAAATATTGCGACATTACTTTGAAAATCATGGTAATATTGCGAAAATTGCGTATGGATTTTGGAAGAAGAGAAGCACCGTCAGCTCCGTATGTTCGTTATCTTGTGAAAAAAGTGAAAGAAACTGGCATCCTCATCGATAAACCAAAGCGTGAAAAGCCATAAGCAGTGCGTACACCCGAGAATATTGCTGCTGTGGCAGAAAGTGTGCGTGAAGCGCCATCAACCGTCGTTCTCAACAATTGAACATTTCGGAGACATCATTGAGACGAATTTTGCATAAAGACCTTGGTATGACGTCATACAAAGTCCAATTGGTTCAGGAGTTGAAGGCAACTGACCATCCAATGCGTTTTCGCTTCGCTAAGTGGGCCTGCGATCGACTTACAGAAGATGCCGATTTTGCCAAAAAAATCTTCTTTTTAGATGAAGCTCATTTTGATCTTGGCGGGTATGTAAAGAAGCAAAATTGTCGCATTTGGGGCACAGAAAATGCGCACGCATACATTGAAAAGCCGCTGCACCCAAAACGAGTCACTGTTTGGTGCGGATTTAAGACCAGAGGCATAATTGGGCCATTTTTCTTCGAAAATGAGCAAGTAGTGGCCGTTACAGTCAATGGCGATCATTATCGGGCCATGTTGAACGAATTTTTGTTCACTTTGAGGAGCATATTGGCAACATTTGGTTTCAACAGGACGGCGCTACGTGCCACACAGCCGAAGCTACACTCGATGTTTTGCGCCCTGTTTTTGAAGATCGCATTATCAGCCGCAGGAGCTGATGTCGTTTGGCCACCTCGGCGATTTGACACCGTTGGACTATTATTTGTGCTGTGCCCTCAAAGATAAGTGTTACGCCGACAAACCAGAGACAATTGACGCTTTAAAGGACAATATTCGTGAAGCCATTGGTGAAATACAGCTGCACACAATCGATAATGTGCTTAAAAATTGGACCGATCGTGTAGGCTACTGCATGGCCAGCTGAGGCAGCCATTTGAATGAAATTATTTTTCATTATTTACCGGAAGGATCGTACTTTCAAATAAAAAAGAAATTTGAAAAAATATCCAGTAGTTTTTTTATAGAATTTTCAAAAAAAAAAAAGTTACTTGGCGGATAATAATTAAAAAAAATATTATTATACTTTTATAAATAACCGATAATAATAATTAAAATAATTAAAGTCAATAAAATTAATGCTATTTTTCACACTAAAAAATATCAACTGAAAAATGCACAAAATAGTGTTCGGAATAGGCATATCCTCAGCATTAAAACTGCATATATAACTTTTTGATATTCTTATTTTTTTAAAAAGATCTTTTGGTCAAGTTCCCATCATAGGCGTCCACAGGGGGGTGCAGGGGGGGCACTTGCCCCCCCTAGACTGGAAAAATGTTATAAATATTTATTTTTAATGTGTATATGTTATATAGTCATAAAAAATTTTAAAAAATAAAAAGTTCTAAGCCTAATATCTAAATATTGTGGTAAAAATCTTAGTTTTGTCACGTTTTGTTACGATTTCGTTAACTACTTATACGCATTGGTCATACAGCAATTTTGTATAGCGCTACAACACGCTCCAATACGTTTGCATAAAGTGCCAAATACACTGTCGAATAGAGTGCGCAAACACTTGTTTGGCTGTTTTTAGGATTGTGCTGATGTCTGCTATAAAATATTTTAAGTTTTGGTTGTGTTTGCGCAAACTTGCCATAATACCGAAAGTTTTATACAGTGAAGACGTACAGTGGCTCACAGCTTATTTTATGCAGTGCATACTTTAAACTTTAGGGCTTTATAAAAACGAAACTAACAGGAATACAAAAGATAATATGGTGTCATTTAAAAGAGCAAAAAGTCTAGTTAAATAAAGGTTTTCCATTAATTGTGAATACATATATTTAGATGTTCAAAAAATAAGAGAACAGAAAATACTGCTTAATTTCATCTCGCAGCTTATTTTATGCAGTCACTTCTCTCTGTTACGGTACTATAATGCTGCGCTGTCTAACGGTACTTTCGTTAGCTATGCCATCGTTATATTTCTATAAATGCTTTGTGTTAGCTTTTTAGTCGGATTTTATTGCTTCAAGTGTCTGCTTCTATGATTATTTAAAATAGGAGCGCGCACAACGAGAATTGGTTATATACTATTTTAAAAACAGCAGCTCGGAGTAAAAAATGGCTGAAATGGTTAATAGCAATTCCTCTACAGGGCAAAAAAATCAACGAGCGCTTCGTTCATAAGAATCGATTGCACAATAAGAGCAAAGAAGCACCAAATCAAATTTTTAATGCAACCGACGAGCGTCATATTGTACGGAAGATAAAGGCTAATCCGAGACTCTCAGCTCCGAAAATGGCTTTTGAAGATCAAACTGACCTGAGCAAAAAGAGTAGTGCTAAAACTATTCGACGTGTCTTGCGCAAAAAGAACTTTCATGGCCGAGTAACACGAAACAAGCCGTTTATTATCCCCAAAAACAGATTATGCAGATTCAACTACGACAAAGAACATATGTCCAAGGCTCCAGAATACTGGAATTCAAATGTTTTTGCAGATAAATCGAATATCAATTTATTCGGTTCAGATGGTATGTGCTTTATGTGGCGAAAACCGAATACCGAGGTCAACAAAAAAAACTTAAAACAAACCGTGAAACATGGCGGTGGCAGCGTCATGGTTTGGGCCTGAATGTCAGCTGCTGGTACTGGGAAGTTGCCGTTTATTAAAACAGCGATAGACAAATCTAAGTACCTACAGATCCTGAAGAACAATTTGTTGCAGAGTGCAAAGGTTCTGGGTATAAAATTGAATTTCCGATTTTACCAGGATGACGATCGAAAGCACAAAGCGGGTATTGTGCAAACCAGGCTAATATACAACTGCCCACAATTGATGACGCCGCCAGCACAGTCGCCAGGCCTTAATGTTATTGAAAATGTGTGATCTTTATTGGAAAATAAAATCCGAAAACATCAAATTTCAAACAAAAACCACCTGAAAGAGATATTGAAAACGAAGTGGGCAAATATTTTGCCAACTATCACTTAAAAACTGGTCGCATCAATGCCAAACCACCTCAGATCTGTTGTGGACAACAAGGGCTATCATACCAAATAATAAAAATATCAAATATCATTAATTAATACGAAAAATTTATAAATGACAAGTGACTGCATAAAATAAGCTGTGATATAAAATTAAACAGTATTTTCTGGTTTCTTAATTTTAAGCCAACTTAATATATACTTTTGCAATAAATTAAGTTAATTTATTAAACTAAACATCTTGTTTTTTTAAATGATACTATATTATTTTTTCTATTCCTTAATAATTAATGTAAAAATTTTCACCGAAAATCTCAAACAATAAAATTACATAGGTAACATTTCACGTTCATTCTCATATATGTGCACACCTTTGCCCCCCCCCCCTAGAAAAAGTTCTGCGGACGCCCTTGGTTCCCATATAAGTGCCCCCTGTGTGCTCCAAGGGTTCGAGTCTCACAATATTGTTATTTATTTTCTGTGGGTAAATTTTATACGAAATGAGTGTGAAATGTTAATAAAAAGGTTTATTAAAAATAATAACTTTAACACTTTACTCGTATTTAATGTTACTACTATCGCCTATGGTTGAAATTCGACCAAAATCGGTTTGCCTTTTGGTTTTTTTTTTTTATTTTTATTTAAAAACGTAACGTTAAAAACATTAAATTGAGAAATACTTTTGGCTTATACAATTTCACAGTTAATTTTACATACTCTGTAAGTTCTGTAATCTGCATTGTAATGCATTGATGAATAAACAATGAATGCAACTTATTTTTTTACCAATAAATTCGTAAATATTAGCTCCCGTTTTCCTTTCAGTTCGTCAAAAGACCAAGAATTTTGTCTTCTTTTTCATTCTGCATGGCATGACAATAGCTGAAATCACACGAGAAGCAAATGACGAAATTAATCCAAATTTGTTGTTGTTTTTCCAGCTAAAAAAACGAACTCTCTGCAAGAGAGAAAATAAACTTCAAATGTAATTAAAATTTTGATGACGCTCAAGACCTGAATCATTCAGTCAAAGAGAGTAAAAGAGAACAAAAAGAAACGATAAACTTCAGCATTTTCTTCTCGTGTGGAACCAGCCAATGTGGGAAGCTAACAGCATAAAATTCATCTTTTTCAAAAATGCAATCATCTGATCAATTAGACCAACATACTTTATTACAATATCACTCTCAGCATTTAATTTGGCTACGGTTTATACAATCCGAGCTTGCAAATTCGATTCTCTCGCCGAAAAATCTTAAACATATCTTAATACTCAGCCATTATAATAAAAAATGAACTAAAAAAATTTGGACTAGGGGGGGTCTGGATAGTGATTAGAGCAATATTTATTTGTTTACTTAGTCGAATTTTATACAAAATTTAGTCAATTTTGGTTGGAAAACGAAACACATTTTCAGGGAATCCCGATGCACGTACCCATGGTGTAAAGCGGGGTGCACATTAGCGATCATGAGCGGCTATGAGCACGGAGCAAGCTACGGAGCATTGAGAGCAAACTCCTACGTAGCAACCAGGCATGCTCCGTTTTGCGGGGCATTTCATGTCGATCGGGGAATCGGTAAATGGGCTCAAATATGCGGGGAATTTAATAATTCATCTCATTTTTAATGATTTTTGCGGGGAATTTCATGTCGATCGGGGAATCGATATATGGACTCAAATATGAGGGGAATTTAATAATTCATCTAATTTTTAATGATTTTTGTGGGGAATTTAACGTTTTACCTAGCATTTGCAGGGAATTTGATTTTATTTAAATTTGTGATAAGACTGATACAGTGTTCTTCTTACAACATTAGAAAATTTTAATAAACATTGGCAAAAAATCCTTGTTGTCAAATTAGTTTTTTAATAATACTTTTTTTGTTTAATTTTTATTGAATTTTCGTTTATAACCTGGGTAGATATTGCGCATTAGAAAAAAGTTGACATTTCGATTTGCATTGCAATAACATCATAATGTATGCGAAGCTGACTTAAGGGAGGTCTTATGCAAAAGCGGTTAAAATTAAGGCATATTTTAGAAGTTTCTAAAAAAGTATATTATACATACAAAAAATGTCATCAGTATAAGTAAAATATTTTTTAACATGTTTTGTTTAAATACATATAAAGATTGCGCTGAAGTTAGTGTGCTTAAAAATAAGTGAAAATCGAAACACACGGCTCTCGTCTCCAGGTCGTTCGACTAGACGAATTTTCCAAAAACGCTTTTTTTTGGTAAAAAATGAGTAGAACTACAGTACAAATAGATTTAAAAAAAAAATTAAATCGGTCGATTAGTTTGTTTGCAGCATGCGGCCCGTTTTGAAAAGTATGTTTCGAGAAAAACGCGTTTAAAGTTACACTGGTTAGTTAAAGGTACTCTGGCGCACCGGGTTTTAAGCGCTAGAGAGTCTGTATTATAAGCGGGATAGATTTATAAATTTTTCTTTACATATTTTTGAATAGTTGTACAGCAATAATCATAGTACAAATATTAGATTTTCAAAAAATTGTTTACCAAAAACCACCCTTAACATACTTTGGAATCGGGCCATCAACGAATTTCAGCTTCAAAGTTTGAAGTCGCGAATCAAAAACCCATTTTATTTTTTAAAGTTATTTTTTTTATTTTATAGTGTGTTCTTTTTTTATCAAAATTAATTGTTTTCATAAAAATTATAAAATAATTACATTATTTATTGTAATGTTCAATGAAAATAAGTTTATAAGTAAATTCATTAAAATTTCTTTTTTTTTATGTGAATTTGTTGAAAAATCGGGGAATTTTGAGAACCACTGCTGGGAAAAATCAGTGCAGTGTTAAAAGAGATTGCAAGCAAATAAGACCTTCGTCGGATGAAGCCAAAAGAGAAAAAAATCAGGAAGCTGAATGCTAAAAACAATCAAGCCAGCAAATGTTAATCCCTGGTGTTAATAAAAATAAATTTAAAAAGTTTCGGGTGTGTTCAATATCGGCATTTTATTGCACATGCTTTGCCGTATTCTTGATTTTATGCACTGTTTATGCCAACACACTTGCTTTTCTGCCTTGCTATTGCATTCCTGGGTATTCATTCCTGCTTTCACAGAGCGCCATATTAACAATTTGGCACTTGCTTTAGTTCAAATAACAATAAAAAATAAAAAAAATTAAAAACTTCTCAATTTTCATAAAATATTATTTTTTTTGGTAATTTAAATACTTAGCATCCTCTTTTTTACTATTGCAGCATTAAATTTGATGTTGCTCTTGCGGCTTAAATTTCCTCATCAAAAAAGCAGGATTGCTGCCCTTAAAACGTTTGACTTTTGCAACGCTGCAAGGCATTTCTTCACGCAATTCTTTGAATACAGTAGCAGTAATCAAGCATTATTGAAAAATTGAACAAACCCTATATATCGTGCTCTGCAAAGTATGCAGTGCGCACATTTTTCATTAAATTATTTATGAATAATTAAAATTATTTTTTCAATATTAGGCAAAAATAACTTTTAAATAGATTTTAGTGTCATAGCTTAAAAGTTTTTAAACATAATTTCTCTTCATATTTTCATTAATTTAAAAAAACTTCTGTTCACTTTTCTCATTAATTTTTTTCTTTCAGCGTCATGTATAAACCTCAATTGGCTCGTCCTTTCTTCTGCCATATTTAAGTTTTTATTTTATCCGTTTTGCTGAATCAGTACACACATGTTAATAACTTACCTCAAGTTTATGCCAATAGTGGTAAATTTTTATCAATTAAACCCAACCAGAATCATTTAAATTTTTTTTTTTATTTTGCGTAAAAATTGTTTCACAAAACAACACAAAAGCTTTAAATGTAATGGTGCCCATACCCGATCATGAGCTACACTGCTGCTCAAATTTTACCTTTTTACGCAGGCTCGCGAGTGTGTACCTAAGTCATTCAACAGTCAACCACAGAAATTTGTGTGGTTGAATTTTTAAGTGTCACTCAGGATCGTTAATGTCTACCACGCTTTACTGTATCTTTAGGATTGTTCCTGTACTCGATTCAAGTAACTTGAAGATGCTTGAAAGCGTTATTTTACAAATTTTTGAAGCTCGATAGAGAAGAATAACATATCTTCATATATGGAAAAATGTAAATCTCTATTCTATTACAATTACTTGAAGTTAGTACGGGAACAAACCTTTTATGTAAAACGAACCGAACACTGAACGTCGTGACAGAAACGAGCGACAATATTTGCTTACCGTGTCTCGCACCACCTGCAGCCTCCGTTTCGTTTTACATAAAGATGCTGTAAAAAATCAAGGTGCTAGTGAAGTCTACATATTTCTCGAAACCTGTCAAACTTGTGGATGAGTAAAAGAGACAGAAAAGTTGATTGTGTATTGTTTGCAAACTTAAGAGTTGGATTTTTTCAACAAAAATCCAAATTCACCTTGATTTCGTACACCATGCATGTACCAATGTTTACATAAGCATGGAAGGGGGTAAGAGCTTTGCTTACTCTTGCTGACGAGGGGGAAGTGGGGTTAATAACTGCAAAAAATCTGCATACGTAATGCTTGAACGGCCCCAATGTAAAAATTGTTAATTGAGTTTAAAAAATTTAAGACCGAAATTGTTCAACCTGGTCTGTAAGCTAAAGAGCCCAGGTTCAAACAACATCTCAGACTTAAGTTCATGTTAGCGAATGTTTTTTTCTCGTTATTAGGTATTGTGATCATATGTAAATGTAAGAAACGTATAAGTACAATATACATTTGTTTTTTTGCGAATACCAATTAGATATTCGTAATATTTACGTCGATTTTACGAATCTAATTCGTGGCTTAAACTGAAATTCGTAGAATGGACGCAGTTATTAGTAATATTTGCACAGAAATATTTCTTGAGTGTAGATATATAATTTTTTTATCGAAGAAAACATACAAAACACTTGACAAAGTATGCATAAACGATAAATATTTGTTAAGATCTTCATTCTTACATTAATACTAGAGCTATCGTAAAAAATAGAAATACTTTTTGTTGTACAGTAGCTAACTCACAACTTTGTCTATTGTGCAACTACAAAACACAGTTATAGTTAATCTAACCGTTTACAACTTTATCTTATCTATGCTTTTTTACTGTGAATAATTTACAATGACCTTAAATCCTAATTTTTTGCCAATTGTCATTCAACTAATATATAGGTACTTGATAAAGACACTTACGTTTCGAACTGGAACATTGGCAATCAGATCGAAGTGGTTCCACAATTGTTGGCAGTACTCAAAACCTGGCTTTTGAGCAGTCACCTTGAAAATTTCCATTGTTTCGGTAAGCGAAAGATTAGCGCCCAATATTAAGGTACTATCCGTTATGGAGTGCTGACTCAACTCCGACACTGCATTGATATCAATAAAGGACTTTATATCAGGTGAACGACGATAGACCCCGTGAGCGGTGTTTCCAGCTACAAGCATGTATTTATCAAGGGCCTTCAACTTTGAGAAAGCTGCAAAAATATCTGCTACCGACTTGGCCCAAAACCATTGACTACCATCATCAAAAGTTAAAGAAGTACGTTTCGTAACGCCATTTGTGCAGGCTCCACTACAGGGTGCCCCTGTCTTGGGACAGTTTTTCATTGAAAGATCTTCAATATCACGACACTCAGCTGGAATCTCGATATTACTATCAACAGCAAATGACTTCATAGCATCCAGGATAGGACGATAACCAGTGCAACGACAAATATTGCCACCAAAAGAGTTTTCGATCTCTTCCATGGTCAATTTGCCTCCACTCGCTTCCATTAAAGCATACATGTTCATGACAAAACCAGGTGAGCAATAGCCACACTGGGTGCCGTTCATTTTGGCTAAACGTTTTTGTATAGCATGATATCCTTGACGTTTATTGCCAATGCCTTCGGAAGTGGTGATTGCCAATTCGGTGCAGCTATTCAGCAGAGTCAGACACTGTTTGACAAAAGTACAGCTCAGTAAACGCTATATTCCAATACTTTGCAATACTCACCGAATTAACTGCCCAGGTGCGAACCTCGCCAGTGCCTGGATGTTTTCCGGTGACAGCGCATACACAAACACCGCAACCACCTTCCTGACACATAAACTTGGTGGCCGAAAGACCAGCATGTTCGCGTATAAAAGTGTTAAGCGTTATATCAGCGGGCAGAGTTGAAAGGTTAACTACATAAATCACAAAATATGTTTTAAAGCGTTAATAAAAGAATCACTAAATTAAATGTCTGGACGAAGACTCTTAACTCTGCGCTTACTTACCCGCGTAGGGTTTGCCATTTATAGAGAATTGCGTTGTCATTCTTGAACCAGTTTTTTTCAAATCAGCTTCGCACACAGATTCGGAATATTGATTAGTTTTAATTTTACAATTTTGTTTTTCGAACACTCGTAAAAACTACCTAAACGACCGATTCTCTCGACGCGCTTAAGTAAAATGAATGTCACTAGACAAAGTTAATAGTGATATATTAGAAAAGGCGTTCATAGAACACGCTATCATGTAGAGCTTTTAAGCTAATAAATGTTTGTATAAAAAAATGGAAAAAAATTCACTTGAATGTGTTTGATAAAGATAACAAACAACTGAACAAGAGACGTGCTTCAAAACAAACAACAAAGCCAACAACAACAATGACCATTAATTGTTTATTTCGATAGAGAATTTTGAATTGCTTTGTCACGAACTTGTGATCGTAGCTTTGTTTGGGTAGGAACTCTTCAACATAGTGCACTTTAAAAATATTAGAAGTAATCCACAATTAGTTTTCAAGGAATTAGGAAAATTTAATATCATGATTCATGCGTTTTTGTTTACGTACATTTTTCTCCAGTGTATAAATATGTAGGTCGCAGAAAAATGTTCATTGAAATATAAAAACATAATATTTTAGTGTATTTTTGTTGTAATTTAAAATCTATAAGGGGCATGTCACACGTAGCGGACACGAACAAATTTGTTGTTGTTTTCACGGGTAAAAGAAGCTCGCTCAATTTCCAGTTTCTTATTTTACCCGCGAAAACAACAACAAATTTGTCCGTGTCCGCGCTAGTGTGACATGCCCCTAAGCAGTCTTGCCTATTTTTTTCTTCTGTATGTAAAATAACAGTTTCTTTTGTATAGATCATTCCAATCAACAACAATGTTGCCAGAAAACAGTAATTTAAAATCGTCATTTGGCTATATAAAATAGTTATTTCAACAAAAAATGTGTCATTTTCCTTTTTTTATAATTACAAAAATATATATGTACTTATAATAAAAGCTAAAAATTTTCAAAAATATGTATATATTTCTATTTGCATTTTAATACATTCTAAAACACAATGAGCATTTTCAAATACATACATCAAAAGCTTTGTTTAATCACTAATTACCCAATCAGCCAAACAAGCTTTAGATCTAGCTTGGAAAAAGCTTTAGATTACTCTTGGAAAATTAAAATAAGTAATTGAAGAATAGACGAAAACTATCACTTGGAAAAATATTCCTTACTAAGCTTAATCAAAGTGTTTCTTTACAATAGTATTAAGGGAGGTTTTAGGCGAAAGCGGTTAAAATTAAGGCATATTTTTAAAGTTTTTTTTTAAAAAAGTTTATTATTTAAATTAATTTGCATGTTAAATTAAAATCATCAGTTTAAGTAAAAAAAATTTTTTTCTTAACATATGTATATCTACAGCCCTATTCTGGTTGTTAGCTTAACAAGAAATAGTTAAGGAGCTCATGTTAAGCTGATTGTTATATTGTGTAAATGTTGGTATTCTTAAAAATCATTAACAACATAAAAGCTTAAAAAGCTTTTAAAGTTCACCATGCATGGTGAAAATCGATATGCCTATTGAAAGAAGAGATGCGCTATATAAACAGATGCTTCGAGTGCAGCCTGTGGCTTTGCAAGCGCTTGAAAAATTTGCCACGGCTGCTGAAAGATTTCATTATCAACACTTAAAATAAGTAAAAAATTCTTCCATTTTTCAGTTTAATGTATTTAAACTCAATTAGGGTATTCACAAGGTGTGCTATCATGCCATAATGTCATATTGTCCTAAGATTTTACACTAGTTTAAGCATTTTATTGTTGCCTTCCATATAAAAAAAGTACTAATATATTACAACTCTGAAAGCTATGCTTATTGAAGTGTCGTAATCAAACAACTGTTTCTTATTTGCATTTATTTATCTTGTAAATTTTAGTTGTAAAATTTTAGGACAATATGACAATATGACATGATAGCACACCTTGTGAATACCCTAAATATTATATTATAATTTGTATTTTTTTATTATTTTCACAACAATTTTCTATCTAAGCACATACATTTCATTCGTTGTTAAGACTCTTTCTGTTATTAACAAAATTGTAAGGAAAAGAGCTTTTAAGTTTGCAGCAGAATACGAAACCTTAACAAATTGTTAATATTAACTATTTTGTTAATGTGGTGAGCTTAGTTAAGCTGCCAGAATAGGGCTGCTAATATATAAAAATCTCGTGTGACAGTGTTTGTTATAGAACTCCTCCGAAACGGCTCGACCGATTTTCATGAAATTTTGTTTGTATATTTGGTAGGTACAAGAATAGGTCGTAGAGTATATTTCCCTCTCCTACCCCCAGTGGGCGTGGCCACTCCCATACAACCCAAATTTGCGATATCATATATTTTTGGAGTTATAAGCCGCTTAACCTCGGAATTCGGTATTCGACCACAATTTACACGTGGCGTCACACTGATAACATTGTATGGTAGTTCAACAAAGGGGCGTAGCACCTCCCATGCAACAAAAATTGGCGATATCGAATAGCTTTTGAGTTATAGGCCGCACAGCCTCGGAATTCAGTATTCGAACTCAATTTACACATGAAGTTTTACTGGTAACTTTGTATGGCGTTGGACAAGGGGGCGTGTCACCTCCTATACAACCTAAATTTGAGAATTTCAACATCTTTTGAGCTTAGGTCGCACAGCCATGGAATTCAGTACTCGACCACAATTTACACATGAAGTTTCACTGATAACATTTTATTCGCGTTTGGCAACAGGGCCGCGGCAGCAACGCAACATTAGGCCACACCATGTCTGGACTCCAGGTCGTCTGAAAATAAAAAACAAAAATATATTCAAAAAAAGACCCTTAAATGCACATCTTTTACCAAAATGGAATGAAAATATGAAAAATTAAGAAAATTATGGAGCGTGACAACACAAGAAATCATTAATTAACAGCTTTATTGAATAATAATCTTCTAATAATTAATAATTATCTATTTTCACTTCACAGCACAACTTCAGCAACAATTAACAATTTGCAGCCATGTTTTTTTAGATGTAAAAATGAAAAGAGCATAAGCAGCTCAACCAAAGTAGCATACAATTTTTTCGATACCTAAGATGGCGACCGATCGGGGAACATGTTATTTGATCACATTAGGTCTGTTTCCGTACTTTTTCACGTTTTTCGCAAATATTCACAAATTGTGCTGCTAAAAATAAATTTACAAAGTGCAGTTTCTTTTGATCTTCCAATTTTTAGCTATAAATAAATTATTTAAAGTAATTTTATAACTTAAAACATAGCTTAAAAGATTTTATAGCTTAAAAAAATTTACTTCACAAACAATTTCAATTGGCGCTATTTACGTTTGACTCGTCTGCTGTCAGAAGCAGCAGTTTTGTTCTCGAAACTTGCTAGAAGCTGTTTCCGTACTTTTGCTAATATTCTCAAATTTCATTTTTACTCTCTCAGTTCGAGCTTACCAGAAGTTACACAAATCTTACACAGTGTAGAGTACGGAAACAGCCCTATTATGATACATACCATTCAGCCCGAAAGTTGTGGAGTAGCTACGTAGCAAATTTTTCGCTGAACGGGGCCATTGAGAGGCGAGTTTGGTGAGCAATTAATCTCACGTTTTGGAGCAGTCAATTGGCTGCCAAGCTCATGCGATTTGACCTCACTAGACTACTTTTTGTGGAGCTACGTGAAGTCTCTCGTGTACAGGGACAAGCCAGCCACAATTGCAGCCATCACGCAGAAAAATTACATTTTGGACTTTCGAAATTCTGACCATATATTGTTTATCATACATATTGCTGTTTTTGTGACAATCATTTCAATGTTTGTTTGCAATTCCAGGTAAACATATTCTGATTGTTTTGAAAAAAAAAATATTTTTGGGGAAAACAAGTCCGCAATGTTCCTATTTTATGCTTCTGAAAGTCATACTATTGTAACGGTGATCCCCGTTACAAGTTTGCACCCCGCACACTACGCCACTGCCTTACTACACCACTGTGCGCTTAACTCAACCAACAGCCATACCTACACACACACGCACACATACAGCCAGCACATTCAACGTAGCCAACAGCCGAGTCTACATAAACCACACGCAACGCTATAATTCCCAGAAGGTTAATGGCAGCATATGGATAAATAGAGCGCATTGTGACAGACTTCGGGACGGCTCGAGAGCGTAGTGCTTTGTACCGTCGCTACTTGCTGGAAACGAGAACAAGTTTGTTCATAGTCGGGTCTTGCCTTAGTCAGTCACACCGAACATCACCGAACATCACCGAACTTCAGCAAACACCGAACATATCCGAACATCGCCGAACATCACCGAACAGTACCGAACTTCAGCGAACACCGAACATCACCGAACATCACCGAACCTCAGCGAACACCGAACATCACCGAACATCGCCGAACATCACCGAACCTCAGCGAACACCGAACATCACCGAACATCGCCGAACATCACCGAACAGCACCGAACTTCAGTGAACACCGAACATCACCGTACATCGCCGAACATCACCGAACAGCACCGAACTTCAGCAAACACCGAACATATCCGAACATCGCCGAACATCACCGAACATCACCGAACAGCACCGAACGTCAGCGAACACCGAACATCACCGAACATCGCCGAACAGCACCGAACAGCACCGAACCTCAGCGAACACCGAACATCACCGAACATCGCCGAACATCACCGAACAGCACCGAACTTCAGCGAACACCGAGCATCACCGAACACCGCCGAACAGCACCGAACAGCACCGAACTTCAGCGAACACCGAACATCACCGAATATCACCGAACAGCACCGAACTTCAGCGAACACCGAACATCACCGAACATCACCGAACTTCGCCAAATACCAAATATCATCGAACCAGCATCGGCAGACTCACCCACCGCTGTAAATTTATCATATTCCTAAAATATTGTGTATTGTAAGAAAGACTTGATTTAACAATAAAACAGAAAATATCGTCTGAGCACGAAAATCACCAAGTCTACTTATTTATTTTGGACAAAAGTTTGAGGGTCTTTTGTTTGACCCTGGAACCGCTGAGCATACCTCAGCCTGTGAACAAAACCCCCTTTACAAATGGCGCCCGAGCAGGGACCTGCTTCCAAAGACGGCAGTGGAAAACCGAACACACCCACCAACGACGACGAAGCAGGTACAATACACAATAAAAATAATAATATGGACAAACATCTAACATCGGATTCACTCGGCTGGATATACTTACTTAAAAAGGAACGGCTCATTAACGAGTGCCGAAAGATCGGGTTACCAATTGATGGCTGCACTGTAGAGGATTTACGAAGGCAATTAAGCCACTTCGTCAAAACCAAACGAAGTAGAGCATCAACCGAAAATATATTTCGAGCACTGGAAGCCGAAGTTGAAGCCGAGGGAAAAAAAAATATATATATATAAATAATAACCTGACAAATCACTCTCCGAAGTAGGGGGGGAGTTGTAACGGTGATCCCCGTTACAAGTTTGCACCCCGCACACTACGCCACTGCCTTACTACACCACTGTGCGCTTAACTCAACCAACAGCCATACCTACACACACACGCACACATACAGCCAGCACATTCAACGTAGCCAACAGCCGAGTCTACATAAACCACACGCAACGCTATAATTCCCAGAAGGTTAATGGCAGCATATGGATAAATAGAGCGCATTGTGACAGACTTCGGGACGGCTCGAGAGCGTAGTGCTTTGTACCGTCGCTACTTGCTGGAAACGAGAACAAGTTTGTTCATAGTCGGGTCTTGCCTTAGTCAGTCACACCGAACATCACCGAACATCACCGAACTTCAGCAAACACCGAACATATCCGAACATCGCCGAACATCACCGAACAGTACCGAACTTCAGCGAACACCGAACATCACCGAACATCACCGAACCTCAGCGAACACCGAACATCACCGAACATCGCCGAACATCACCGAACCTCAGCGAACACCGAACATCACCGAACATCGCCGAACATCACCGAACAGCACCGAACTTCAGTGAACACCGAACATCACCGTACATCGCCGAACATCACCGAACAGCACCGAACTTCAGCAAACACCGAACATATCCGAACATCGCCGAACATCACCGAACATCACCGAACAGCACCGAACGTCAGCGAACACCGAACATCACCGAACATCGCCGAACAGCACCGAACAGCACCGAACCTCAGCGAACACCGAACATCACCGAACATCGCCGAACATCACCGAACAGCACCGAACTTCAGCGAACACCGAGCATCACCGAACACCGCCGAACAGCACCGAACAGCACCGAACTTCAGCGAACACCGAACATCACCGAATATCACCGAACAGCACCGAACTTCAGCGAACACCGAACATCACCGAACATCACCGAACTTCGCCAAATACCAAATATCATCGAACCAGCATCGGCAGACTCACCCACCGCTGTAAATTTATCATATTCCTAAAATATTGTGTATTGTAAGAAAGACTTGATTTAACAATAAAACAGAAAATATCGTCTGAGCACGAAAATCACCAAGTCTACTTATTTATTTTGGACAAAAGTTTGAGGGTCTTTTGTTTGACCCTGGAACCGCTGAGCATACCTCAGCCTGTGAACAAAACCCCCTTTACACTATGTTTATCAATGGCTTTTAGAGATGAGCGGTCCAGTGATTTTTCAGGAACGGCGTTCTTACTGATTGTGATTTTGAAATCGCCGTTCTTTCAAAATCGCCGCGCAAACAAAAAATCCCTAGTTACAACGAGTATGTATGTAAAGAGTATTCATCATCCAGCCTTCCAACTTCGTTCCCGACGATGAGCCATCCACTGACAGAAAAACCAAAACAATAACCAACGAGAAGATTTGGTTGCTGAGAAAAGATAGGTGTTTCTGTTCTCAATGCGCTCAGCAAGAAGAAGTAAGCATTGAAGAAATGTGACAAGTAACGAATAGCGGAACAAAGGATATTGTAAATTTTATCAATGAAAACAAAAATACTATTTGCCGCAAATTTTACAGCTTCTTATTTCCACGTATGTGTTATTTCGTGCGATATTCTTGGGTTTTGCCGAATTTATGTTGTTTCTGGTTGGACATTATTGTTGTGATTTAATTGAAGCTATATTCTGTAGATATTTCATTAGCCGATTAGAAACACGGAATTCTGATTCAGCTAATGAAAGAATTATTCCTTAATAAGGAGTTACAAATATGCATATTTTTTTCATGAACAGAACAAAATAATGACTTTAAAATTATTTCCTTTGTAATATTAGAATATAAATAGATAAAAAAAAATACAAGTAAAATTGGTTTTAAAGTAATTGCTTAAATGTTGTTCAAATTATTTTATTAAAGTTTATTCAAACCACCACCACAGAGATATTTATTCTTAAATCAGGAGTTGAAAACATTTTTGTCTATTAACAGAACAAAGAATGCATTTACAAATTTTTTCCTTTTCTTTGATTTAGAATACAAAAAAAAAAAAAAACACAAATAAAATTGTTTTTTAAGTATTTTATAATTTAAAAATAATTATACACTTATTAATATTGTACTTATTATATTTATTATTATAAACACATATACTTATAATTTTGTTAGTATTCTTATTTGGTACATATTTATTATATGAGTTTGTGAAAATTACAAAAAAAAATACACCTGCCCAATCAGAGAAGCCTGCAAGCATAATCAAAAGCAGATCTTGGTTCAAATGGAAAATATTTAAGTATCCCATTTGGTTATTTTTACAGATTTATATCAGATAAATTTTATGTTTAAATGTATATAATTAATCCGAGTAAAACAATTTCATTTGGAATATTAAATTTTTTATATTCTTTGCTTAGTAATTAGAATGTAGTTATGAAATTTTAAAAATTTATTTGAATAATTTGTAAAATTTAATATTTGCAACATTTTATTATTTGTACATGTAGCAAAATCATAAGTTCAAAATCATGTAATCGTAAAATATATTGGAAAATTGTCTTCTTCGATTACTTTATTGCTAAAGCCCGTACTTTATTGTTTTTTCCAATTTTAAAATCTGAAAACAAGTGGCGCGTGAGCTAGACAGATATATATTGTTGGAAAAGGATGAAAACATGAATCGTGCCACTTTTTACATATCCGCAGTGTGACTATTTTATCTCTCTGTTCTTCTTGGCTGCGGAAGAAAGATCTCAAGATTGTTTTTGACACTTAATATTTGATCGAAACTTAACTACGAACGAATTGAGAGAAACGCCAAAAACAATGCATTGAAAATGCTGTCCGACGTACTTCTTGAGTTTTAGCTTTAGCACTATTTCAACTGCTCCAGTTTCATTGTCAATGAATAAAAGTTGGACAATATAAAAACGTATCATACGGGCTTAACGAAACGCAATATTTTTTAACAAAAGTATCTGAAGACATGGCTGCGAACGAACGCAATATTTAGAGAAAATTTTATGAGCATTTCTATCATGCATTTTCTAATTGGTTGAAAATCAACGACTTAGGAATATATTTTTTTGGAAATTTCATTTTAAATACAGTTGAAAGCGCACAGAACAAAAGTATGTATAAATTGTAAAATTTTTTTATTCATAACAGAGGAAAAAATTTTAAAGTCATTATTTTGTTCTGTTCATGAAAAACATACATATTTGTAACTCCTTATTAAGGAATAATTATTTAATTAGCCGAATAAGAAATCCGACTTTGAAATTCGTCTAATGAAATATTTAAAAAATATGGCTAAACTTAAATCACAACAATAATTGGGCCTATTCTGCGGAATCTTTTATTAAAAATCTGTTATTCTGTTATGATTTCTCATACAAATTTTTGAGCTGTCAAAAAATCTGTTACGAGATCAGAATTGGTATTCTGCACGACAATCTTTTATGAAATCTGTTATAAATCATTATTTGGTATTCTGCATGGCAAAATCTGCTATGAAATCTGTTATGAAGCACAACAGAATAACATATAAATTTTTCTGCCTTTTATCATAACGAATTTCAATAAATTTAATAAGTCAAGCTAAATCAGATTTTTTTGTGTTTCGTTATGTTTAATTTATGAAACAAAGACTTGGAAGACTAGAAAAATACCTTTAATCCGTGTAGTTTTTTAAATTGCATATAAAATGTATTTTCTTTTTTTGTACAATCATTTATAATTTTTATAATAGGTCTTTCTAAATAAAAAATTATTAATGTATGTGTAAAAAATGCAGCATAAAAAATTATATAAATGTCAAAGCTGACTTATATCTAGAAAGGAATTTATTCTACTTTCTGGAATTCTAGATTTTGCTGCAGCATTGGTTTTTAACAACGATCTCGGCGTCCAGCGCCTCCACTGCAAAAGGTCCCTTTGGATTTATTCTACTGTACTATTGTAGAAGTCGTTTGGTTGGATGAGCTACTTTTATCGCCACCGTGCAGCATCTTTGATGTTTCCTTTGGAATTTGCAGATATGGTTACCACCTTTGTACCCTTATCTAAATCAACGCTTACATTATAATCAGATTATATTGTCTGAATATTAGATCCTGCGCATCCAATAATTATACATGCACAATCAGAACGCACATCTAGTTGTTCGGTAGTCATAATTGCTTCCAACACCACCATTTCTTTGACCGCGGCGATCGCGATCATCATTTGCACGGACACCGCTGTCCCTTTCGCTACCACCTTCACCATAGCTGCTTCCGTCACGACTTTTATTTTAAACTTGAGCTTCTGCTATCATTGTAAACGGGCTCTGGGACGTCCTCTTAGTCCGACATTGTTTTAAAACAAGCAATTTAATCAAAACGGACATGCTAGTTTGTAATGCTAATGCACGACACTTCTTTAATGCTAATTTTGCAAAAATATTTGCAATGCACACTTTAAAAGCGACAACTTCAACTTGCGTTGTTTTCTTTAATTTATTGCAATCAGCTGTTTCATAACAGAAGTTAACAGAATTGTAATAGATTTTTGTTTTCGAAGATTGATAACAGGGTACCATAAAAGATCGAAAGGCAGAATACCAATTTTAAAAGATCTTTTATGGTCGGCATCTTTTATGATTCATAACAGAAAATTCATAACAGAATAACAGATTTGGCAGAATAGGCCCAAATGTCCAGCTTGAAACAACATAAATTCGGCAAAACTCAAGAAGATCGCACAAAATAACACACACGTGGAAATAAGAAGCTGTAAAATTTGCGGCAGATAGTATTTTTGTTTTCATTGATAAAATTTGCAATATCCTTTGTTCTGCTGTCCGCTACTTGTCACATTTATTTCAATGTTAACTTCTTCTTGCTGAGTGCATTGAGAAGAGAAACACCAATCTATCCTCAGCAACTCAGACCAAATCTACCCGTTGGTTATTGTTTTGGTTTTTCTGTCAGTGGATGGCTCATCGTCGGGAACGAAGTTGGAAGGCTGGATGATGAATACTCTTTATATACATACTCGTTGGAATAGCTGAAAACGACATAAGACAAAAATTAAACAAAAGCTCAATCAGTGATCACGGTTTTTTAATGCATTTGATCACCGTAGTTACCAGTAATTTTTCAATCACGGTGACTAAATCACCAGTATCGCTCATCTCTAATGGCTTAAGTCAAGCGCCCGCTAGTGGTGGCCGTAGCTTTATGGTAGTGTGCGTAGCTCGTAAGAGCAAGAGCCGCGGTTCAAACCAGTTTTTTCAATTGAATTAATATTTCTGTTCGGCAGCAGACAATGACAAACCTCAAAAATTAAAATTATATATTAAGTAAATAATAATTTAAATAAATATAGCAACAAATTAGCTTACTTGCCCCAAAAATATTTTATGTTTCAGTAAACATAATTTATGTTATATATGTTATAATTTGAGCTTATAATTTATGTTATAATTTGAGCTTACGAATGAACCACCTCATTCGTAGCTGCGGGCAATATTTACATGAAAAAATCTTTAAAAACTCAACTGCAGCCATCGCTCTAAATAAATATTTCATTCATTATCGCAAATTTTTTTTTTTTTTTTTTTGTCAATTTTCAAAAACCAAACGCTTAAAAAATCATCCTCTATATTCTCTACAAGAGATGGGCACGTGTCACGAATTACGTCGTGTCTAATTACGTCGTGATTGTGAGTGAACCCATCCAAAAATCACAAAATATTCGTGAGTGTTAGTAATACAACTTTCTCGTGCGTGACTGCACTCTAAAAAATAAATGTAAATTTACTATAATTATTATAGTAATTTTTTGCTGAAATTCCAACTAATGTGTAATTTTACTAAAGATCTTTTGAGTTTTAACCAATAAACACTATTCTTAGCAAAATTATGCAATAAAGGATGAATTTTTCTGCAATATCAACTACAAAGCCCTATATTACTACATAAATTGAACTAATGAAACATATGTTGAATATCCAACATGTACAATATTTTAAACAGATGTTCAGTCGACTCTGCATGTCTACGTGTACGGATCATTATGTAAAAGTTATATAGTTTTCAATTGAAAAAGTGTAGTAATAATTCGTTTGCTGTAGTATCTTATGTCGTTCAACACAACACAATGGATATATGTGAGCAATATATTAATAATTAAATAAAAATCTATAAAAAAATGTCTGTGTTTCATGTGTTTTTCTTTTTTGGATACTCATTGGCAGGAATTTCTTTATGCAAGTGTTTAATCCTCATTTTGGTCAAAAGTGTAAAGTTTTAATATATATTAAATTGTGCTATAAGCCAATGTCGAATAAAAGAATGTTCATTTATAGAATATCAATAGAAAATTCAATGGATAACATCAATCGTAGTAAAAATAAATTCAAGTTGTTGAATTTTACTAACATGAGAGTAGTAATTTTGCAATGGTACTACATAGATGATAGCATTTGATGCCTTATTTGTTGCAATATCATAATTTTTTCTTTAATATGACTGCATACTTAACTCAAACTTAAACACAATTTGTTTAATTTCACTACAAGTCAATAGTAAACAGTTTATGTTGAATTAAATAAGGGTGTATAAATTTACTACAGTAAAAGCCGCAAAACTGTTGCCTACAAGTATTGTAGTAAATTTCAACAAAAACTTTTAAGTGTGTGCGTCTGCGGTTTCCGTCTTAAAATTAATCATTTTGTTGCAAACTAATTTATGTAATCATATAATTTTAGTATACAAGAAGCATATATATGAGATATGAATTAAATTAACGTTTCTTATTTTTAAAACACTAAATTAATTTTTATTAAAAACTTATATGTATTCTTTAAGAATTTTCGTGCGTAAGCGTGCCTAATCAATTATATTCGTGAGTTCTCGAGAGTAAAGAAGTCATCGTGATCGTGTGAGATCGTGAGTAAAGAATACATTTTAATTCTGAGCGTATGATATTAGAAGAAAACACGTCGTGAGCGTGCATGATCGTGAGTCAAAATCAATCACGCGCCCATCTCTGTTCACTACTATTAACTTTATTTATTTGTTTATGCTTAGCCCTTCCCTGTTTCAAATAAGTTTCAAATTCTCTATTAGGATCAAATTTGATACTATTAAAGAAAAATTCAGGAAATAAATATTTCAACTCAATATAAAAATCCGAATCTTTATTATAATTTCAATTTTGATTAAATTTTTATTAGTATTTTATTATTTGCATTATTATTCTTTCAAATAATTCCATAAAAATTCATTTCTCTACGGCGAGACATTTTGACAATACAAAAACCCTTAAATTAAGGCAAAGACATCGAAATAAAGCCTCGTTTGGCGCGCAATAAACAGATCTGACGAAGTTCATGTGTGTGCAAATATGTCATCAGATATTGTACGCCTTATCGTACCACTTGTTTGCCAACTACAACAGATGGCGTGTAGTATAATTTTTGATACTAACTGAGGATTTGGAACTTTTTTGTTTTGTAAGAGAAAAATTAAAAAAATATAAATATAAATACTCGTTTTTATTTTCGAGTGTATCTGGCTGCCCCAAAGCTAGAACACGAAATATTATTTTTGAAATTCGTTGACCCGTGCAAAGAAAAAGCGGAAAAAACACAAAAATAGTATCCAAAATTATACTGCAGGGTAGTAGGGTTAATCCATGCTGTAGCAAAAAATGTTCACTTATTTCATTTCAGTTTTGCTTCATTTTCTAACAAAGCTTCTGTGTTGTTTTCTTTGTGTTCTTCGGCACTTCCAATTTATAATCAACGCTTATTGTAAAGGTTTTTTTGAGCAATTCGTTCATGATACAAGCAATTTCGTCGATCATAAAAAATTGTGGAAATTAAAAATTGGTCATAATAAATGAGAATTGTGAGCATGTTCCATAATACATGAACAAAACTTATGACACATATTTTGTATTTTATGATCAGCTTGATCATGACTTGTGCGCAAAGAATTTTCTCTGTGTATTTATACCAAGAAGAGTTGAAACCGCAATAAATATTTTAAAGATTTCGTAACTAGATTTAGTAATATTTTTATAAAGTTTACGCAAAATTATGCTGAGAATTTTTTAAAGTTTAACTACAACTTAAATATATATTAATTATTCTTAAAGAGTGCTAAAGTTAAACTAATTTTAAAATTTAGACATTAATATTTTTTCTAACTAAGGCTTGCTAACATATCTGGTTTATAAAATTTTAAAGAATGCAGCTTATATTTTATAAAAATGTAAAAACTAGAACCCAACTCGACCCAATTGCAAAGTTATGAGCGTTTTCGTGAAGGCGGACGCACATTTTTACAGTGCTCCACGCTAGAATTAAACTTTTGTCGTACGCAACGTGTTTTGCAACGAGACTAGACGCAGTGTTTGAAATTATGTTTAAAAAAAAAAGAAAAAGTTATGTTTGAAAATAAGGAAATTAGTACAATCAATAACAGAAAAAAATATTTATTTTCAAATATTAAAAAAAAAAATTTTAATGAAAATATGTATAAGTATTAAGAAAGTATGTTTTTAATGATCATGACTCCAAATTTCATAGAAAACAATTTTTTTTTATTCAAAGGCATTTAAATAACTTATTGACGGCTAAGGATAATTTTGCAAGCGATTTCTTGTGGACAAAGCTCTGATGCGAAGCTTAAAGAATATGCATATAAAACCGCTGAAATATGTGTTAAATATTAATTATAATTAGTACTATATGCCTGTCAAACATTTAGTACAGCTACATGCTACATGTATGAATCTTTTCAGAAGAAGCTAGTAACAGGGATTTTAAAAAGTAATATAATAAAATACTCCAGAAATGCAATCGAACGAACACGGATGTAATGCATCAACTATTTATTAATGCACTGAGATTTAAGAAACCAAAACAAAGTCTTTAGTAAGATGATGAAGTAAAAGCTTTATTAATCGAATAAATAAAATAACCTTTCAAACTATTGTTAAATTTATGTAATACTAACTCCATTTTACAGTAAAACGTTTATATCTTAATATTTATTTTTTCTTCTGTTTTCTTATGGATAGCACAATTACAATTTACGTATCTTACTGTTGATGGGCACGCAATTTTGTAAAAAAACTTCAACAAAAACGGTCGGATTGTGATAATATTAACAGCGCTATTCTGGAAACTTGACAATAATCAACCAGTATTTTTAAAATTTCTATGTGTTTATTGCAATTTTTTTATTTCAAAACAAAATTTAAGGCTCAAAAACAAAACTTTTTTATGAAATTGTCACTTTCTGAAAAGCAGTTGACAATTTTTATCAAAATTTATTATTTTTGAGCTTCAATTTTGTTTTGAAATAAAAAAAATTACAACAAACACATAGAAAAAATAAAAATGCTGGTTGACTATTTCCAAGTTGCCAGAATAGGGCTGTAAGTATAATATTTAATAATGATGAGAGTTTCAATCTTTTTCAAACAGTTTTAATATGTTACTGCGGTAAAAATTATAAATACCTTTTGAAAATCATACAAATGACATGAGTAGACATCATTCAAGTTAAGACAACAGCAGCGGAAAAATGTGAAAATTGTTCAAGAATTTGTTTAAGATATAAAATTATATTGGAGATAGTCAGCGAAGCTGTTCGAAGTATTGAGAAAACAAAAACAAAACAAATTTACCTAGACCTAGACCTTAAGCTATGCAACAATATCACAAAAAATTATAAAGCAATATTGTAAAATATAATTTTATAATTTACAAAAAAATAAAACTTTTTAAAGACGAAATCTATACAATTTTACCCAATTTTAAAAAATCCCAAGTCTGTTATGCTATATATTCTTTATCAGCGTCATTTCTTGAGTAAAAAGTGATTTTGCGATTGCGCAGGAGGGTGTTTTAAATTGTCTAGGAAAAACTGCGAAATACGGAAATATCGAAATATGGTGCTTACGCAACTTTTTCATTTCAATGATAATATAAAGTGGGAAGGTGCATTATTCCTGCCCTTTTCATATGCGTTTAAAGCAAAAAATTAAAAAATTTATATTGTAGATTTTTTTAGTTATTTTTTAAAATATAAGAAATTTTATTCTTGCCGCAAGTTTTCGTTCTAAGTAACGTTATTACAGAAAAGAAAACCGTTTGAGTTAGCTTATTCTGAATTTTCAATTTTCTGTATTTATTATTTTTACGACAAAAACAACTTTTTCACCGTTTTTGGAAGAAACAGATATTTGTTGGAACTTTTTTAAAGAAACTAAAAATTAATTAAAAACTTTATTGTACTAAGACTTCTACAGTTTTCAAGATATGAGAATGCTTTTGGTGTCAAACCAACGGAAACTGTTTGAACTTAATAAACATTTTTAATTAGTTCTGGTAAATTATTATAGGCCCAAGGAATCGCATATAAGTAGCGTTTTTTCGTGACTTTGAGACTGAATTCGCCACAACTAAGTTATTTCTGTTTCTAATACCAAATGCGTGATTATGTTTATTCAGTTGTGAAGTATTATAGCTTATACTTTTTATATTCCTTAAAACTTGCAGTATCAATTGGTATAAATAGAGTCTATCTAGGGATAAGACATTCTTAAACTCCTCTACATAAAGTTGATGTCTAGGAAAAACTGCGAATTTCGGAAGTATCGACGAAACACCGAGTGACCCATACAAAAAATCAGAACCAGAGTTGCTTTTAGTTGCTTTTTTTAATGGAATTTGCATGGAGAAAGTTGCTTTTTATGATGCGTCTAGTTGCTTTTTACAAAACGCTGCTTTTTCTCTAGCGTGAATAAGCTATAATTTTCACCTGCCTTAAAACACAATAAAGTTTGAAAAAAAGAACAAGACTAGCACTTAAAATGTTTTTCAGAGAACTCAATTTATACTAGGAACAAAAAAAAGTGTTTGTAATTCTTCAATAACAATATCATATATTCAAATTTGTTTTAATATAATTTTTTTATACAGCGATGTGATGTTAAATAGCTTGAGATTTCTTTTTTAACATGATTTTCTTCATGATTTGCCATTATGATCAGTTTTAAGTCAAATATTATTATGTCGCTATTTTACGATCAGAGATAAAAATCAATTAGTGATTAATGTTTATATTCAAAACCAAAAAATTAATCATTTAATCATTATATTTTTTAAATGATAAAAATCTGAAAAAATCTCTGATTGCATGATTTTTATCTGGACTGTTTTTTTAAACTGCTGGAGAAAATATCACTAAAAAAATATATATTTTCGATTAATAAAATTTTTATTTATCTATTCAAACAAATAATAACATAGATTACTTTTTTACAAAAAAATCTATGAGTTATTGTTTTCATTAGTAATAAAAACATTTGCTGATCTAAAAATATTGATAAAAAATAATTGCTGTAAAATGATTGCTTAATTGCTACTATTGTTTGGTCTCTGGTTACATCTAAGATAACTCTTGACTCTAAGATAACTTGACTATACAAAGAATTAATTACCTATATAAAATAACAAAATACGTACCGAACTGCACAAGTCGCTGTGAACGCATCTATTAAAGTGCTTACCATAATTTTTTTTTTACTCTTTTAATAGAACTATGTATTTCTAAATTGCCGCTCTTTTGTCTCTTTTTCGGCACTTTATTTATGAATGTAAACAAAAGTTTAAACTAACTAAATCTATATACATATAAGCCCTAACCACTATTAATTCTTACAGCTGCTATTGCAATTTTTCAAAAATCTTACTCACAACTTTTTGATGAAACCATTACTTATTAAAAACCCCTTGGTGTAGTTGTTAATAAATAAAAAATAAATTATATTTTTTTTAATCCATTAATAGAAATATTTTATTTGAACTAAATTCATTTTTTAAAAACAATTTCGGAAATGACCACTTTTAATTCGTACAGTATAAAAATAATATTATTAATATTGTGTAACATTTCCGTTCGCTTTTATAACTGCTCCTAATTTCTTCGACATAGAATTTATGAGATTTTGGCATTCAGTTAGCGTTATTGAATTCCATATTTCAGTAATTTTGTCCTTAAGGCCGGTAATAGTTCTTTGAGGATGGTTTCAAAGTCTTTGTTTTATAATTGCCCACAAAGACTCGATGGGATTCAAGTCGGGGCTTGAAGAGGGCCAATCTAAAACCTTTATTGTTTTTCTTGAAGCCAGTTTCTTGTAAATTGTGCGGTATGGGGTTTGGCATCGTCCTTTTGAAATATAAGTTTATTAAACGAACTTAATTTTTCAATAGATGATATTAAATTGTTTTCTAAAATTTCAACATTATTTTTAGCATTTACAGTGCCATTTATGAAATAAAGTTTGCCAACACCTTTCGCAGACATGCAGACCCATACCATAACGCTTGCCGGGAATTTTACTGATTTCTTTAGACAATCCTTGTTGTACACCTCCTTTTTTAGTTCAAATTACCCTCTTTCGGGCATCGCCCACGCAAACATCGAATTCGGATTCGTCGCTAAAAATTACCGAATTCCACTCTCTTTGTACTTTCAGACTTTTTTCTGCTGTGCAGCTGTTAATAAGGGCTTTTCTTTGGCTTAAAATGTGAAGATAAAATGTTAAGAAAAACATTCGAAAATTCATGTTATTATTTTAATACTTTATAAAATCCATATTCCATCTTATATAAATTTTTTCGAGTTCATTCTCGTCCTACAGTCTTCCCAATTTTTGAGACCATTCTGCCGACAAATTTTTAACAGTACTTCGTCTGTTATTTTTTATTTTTGTGGACAATGCTCTTAAGTCTCTTCCAGTTAATTTCGATATTCGACCGCGTTTATTAACATTTGTTGCTAATGAACCACTTTTGTTAAATGATTTTATAATATATTGTATTGATGACCTAGGAAGTCCTAAATCTTTATAAATATCACCATAACTCTTTCCAGAATCATGTTTTTTAATTATTAGTTTTTAATTTCTTCACAAATTGGCTTGCCACGTACCATGTTCACACACTGTTGAAGACTAATTAAAAAATGCCAGCAAAAATTTACCTAACTCATCTAAAAGCTATCGAGAACGATAAAAATGCAAATTGGCGAAGATTATTTGAGAATTGTCCCGTTATTTTATAAGATATGGGAGTGTACGAATTAAAAGTGGTCAGCTTTAATATGCACATTAAAAAAGTGTGTTAAGTTCATACAAAATATTTTTATTAATATATTAAGAAATATAATTGTTTATTATTTCTTAACAACTACAAAAAGGGCTCTTTAAAAGCAATATTTTTATCAAAAAGTTGTGAGTAAGAAATCTTTTAAAAAATCTATTATGAACAAGGTACGAAGAAAAAGGCAGCTGTACGAATTAATAGTGGTTAGGGCTTGTAGAAAAAAAAAATTTCTAATAATTAAAGTCGATCAGCCCGACAACTTCTTTCCCTTTAGATTGCTGTCTCTATAGCTACAGGCATCTGTTTTCTCTATTGTATTTATCTTGCTGAAAATAAACAAAACCAATAACAAACGACAAAAACAAAAAAGCATCTAATGCAAGGTTCATTTATAAGGTTGTGGCACTTGAGAGAAATTCACTCTATTTCAGCCTTTGCTCGAACTGTCACTTTGCTTTTCTTTGTTCTTAGCATTCATTTTCTTCATTTCTTTTCATCCATTCTGACAGTTCGACCGAGCTCGCTCTCAAGTGCCACAACCTTTTAAATGAGCCTTGATCTAATGTGTATTTATTTATGTACCAGAGATCTGCAACGGATAGCTTTTTTGCGACTCTGAGTATATCCGAAAAAAATAAGTAAAGCATCGTTCACTTAAAATCTGTACGCATCTCCGTAAGCGCCACACCCGTTACGTTCGATCGATTTAAACTATTAAAACTTCTATTAGCTCGAAATAGATGTACCGTTATGTGTTCGAAGTTTGAACGTCTTGCTCAAAGTGATGGCAGCTCAGTACACGATGAAACGTGAAACGCGTAAAACTATTTTGTGCACGTACTACGCCAATCCCACGTGGTCCAGTTCAAAAATAGCAAAAAAATTTAAATTACCAAAAACAACTGCGTGTAGTGTTATAAATCGATGCAAGGAGCGAATGACTGCGGAAAGAGCTAAAATAACTGCAAAAAGAAAACCTTTTTTTGCAAAAAAAGATAGTAAAGCCAATTCAGAATAATCCGGGACTTTCAGATGCTGATAGTGCAAAACGATTTAGTACATCCCACGAGTACGGCAAGACTCATTCGTATTGAGGCAGGAGATAAATCGTTTCGTACAATAAAGTACCCAAACCGATCTGATAAGCAGAATTCTATTGCCAAACAAAGAGCGCGCCGGTTGTACACGTTTTTGACCAAATCTAAGAATTGCGTTATAATGGACGACGAAACATACGTCAAACTTGATGTAAACTAATTACCGGGACGAAAGTTTTATGCAGCAAAAGAACGTGGCAATGTCACCGAAAAATACAAATATGACAAAGTTGGCAAATTTGCGAAAAAAGTAATGATTTGGCAACTATATGCAGTTGCGGTTTAAAAAGCCGTGTGTTCGTTACATCTGCAACGATGACTGCAAATTTATATATGAAAGAGTGCTTGGAGAAATAACGTGTCAATTATTCCTAAAGACCTTAATCCACCGAATTGTCCACAGCTTCGCCCAATCGAAAAATTTTGGGCGATTGTAAAAGCAAAACTTAAAAAAAGTGGGAGAGCAGCAAAAAACTCTCAACAGATGCTACTGAAGTGGAATCGATTTGCTGCTACGATTCAAAGAAAGGATGTACAGAAATTAATGTCAGGAATCAAAAGAAAATTGCGAAATTTTATTAATAATAAAGAAATTTAACAAATTTTTTTTTTGTTTCTTATAACCGACATTTCAAGTTATGTAAGTCTTTTGTCCCAACATTTGTGCTTTTGGATACTGGAAACGCTTTTATGCGTACAGATTTTAAGTGAACGATGCTTTACAAAAACCTACTCACCCCTAGCGCACGCATCTCAACTCATATTCTCTTCTACGAAGCTAGATTGCGGCGGCTCAAATAAATATGAGTATTCATAGTAGAATTAGAGAAGGTAGATGCATTTCGGAGAGACAGACTGCCGGAACTATCAAAACGAAGTTGACAGCTCATACAAAATCTGAAAGCGATGAGAATGCGGTAAGAAAGCAAAAATAGGCAAGAATAGCAAAATGCTTGAGTTTGACAATTCTGGCTATGAAAAAAAGAGAGCAGTCTGAAATGCATATACCTTCACTAGTTCTATCATGTGAGTATCCTAAGTCATAAGTCGGATCGAGAGAGATCGGGTTTTTTCGGTTCATAAATACTTAAGGTTTTTGTCGTCTTGCTGATACTTATCCTACTTGCCGAAATACTCACAATCGACACAAGTGCCGAATCACTCGGCTCATCTGCCACAGATATGAAAGAGAGCGCAGTAGAGCGCAGCAGTAAATAGTGAGCGAGTTTTTTGTATATGTTTTGTGCTATTTTTTCCTGATAATTTAGATGCAAACAGATGTGTTATTCTTGTGTTGCTTTTTGCTTTTATCTTACGTCGTGTAAGGGGCACTAGCGCGGACACGGGCAAATTTGTTGTTTTCGCGGGTAAAATAAGAAACTGCAAATTGAGAGAGCTTCTTTTACCCGTGAAAACAACAACAAACTTGTCCGTGTCCGCTACGTGTGACATGCCCCTAAGCTCCACATGAGGTAAAGTTGTTGAGGCTTAAAAATAATACGCAGTTTCGATAGTATCGTAGGTGTCATCCATTTTCTGCAATCAGCAATTATTATTAAATTTGTAAAGTATTTTCTTTTATTTTTCTGTCACCTTAAGTTGCCAAATCACATGTGCATAATTTAAATTAAACTTCTATTGCACGTGTTTACGCACAAGAAGCAAACAGACACGTGCGCCGCACAGTGGTTGAGCCCCATACAAAAGTTGTCAATAAATAGAAGGACTCATAGTAGACCAATAAAAGTTTGAGTATTATTTGGAATTTTCTTTATTAGAATACACACAAAAATATTTTTTAATCCGCCTACAATCACGCCTACGTCCCATACAACACAAATATTTAAAACGCCTTATTTTTTTTTGTCTTAAACCAATACAAGAACCATTCTGTCAGAAATCTTCAATATATGTATAACAAAAAAAAAGTATTTTTTGCCACGCCCTTTTCCCATACGAAATTTTCTACTTCACGTGTTTTTCCCAATTCCAACTTCAATGAAGCGCAGCATCTAAACTGTTTTAATAAGAGGTTAGTAGTATTTATAAATATTACTTGTTTGCTTTTTATAAAAACAGAAAAAAAACGTAAAAAAAAGCTAATCGTTTCGTTTTTATTCCAAAAAAAAGGAGTGAACCTCATGTGTTTTGCCACAAATTGGCGCTGCTTGTAAATGTGATACTATCAACAGTTAAAAAAGATAATAGCATACCTTTTGGCAATGTCATAAAGTGAGCACAGGTCGTGTAGCACAAAACATGGCTTGCATACACGGAGAAAACTGTTTGCTAAATTAGTATTGTGGTTAAGCAAAACTTGCGTTTGATTCTAAGCCACTTCAATATTATGCAAAATGTCAGCAAAAACTAATCAAAATATGCTATTCCAATTAATAATAACTAAGAAAATTTTTGCTTGAATTAAGTAAAAATTTGCTATTCCAATTTATAATAACTATGCAAGTTTCAGTTTATAATAACTTAGAAAAATTTTGCTTGAATTTAATCAAAATTTTTCATTTTCCTAAATACAAGACGAGTGATTGCAATTTAGCAATCTTTTTCTTAAATCACATTGTGATTGAGCAAAGTTTTGCTGATTTGCTTTTAAGAAAAACATTTCCTTAATTGAAGCAAATTAATTTTTTCCGTGTACGTTTTCTTATTCTGTTGTTTAGAATCAAAGAATATATATTTCACTTTCAGCTAATTGCAGATGTTTGAAGAACAATTCTTTGAATAGTTTTGAATTTGAATTTGAATAGTTTTGAAAGCATTTTATTGCGAAATTCATTAAAATGTTTTATAGGAAGCTATAAGATAATGTGAATTACTTTAACTTTATACATATCACATTACTTTTTTACTTATTCAATTTAATTGTAATTATTTAAAAAAAATATACTATATATTAACATGGCAATTTAATAGACTGAGAAACACACTAAAGAATACTTAGGTATTCTGTTATTATATTCTAGTATTGCAAAAGAAAAATTATAATATTTTAAACCATTTATCGTATTTAGTAAGTAAATACTTTGACTATTTACATTAAAAATTTAACGATTTTAAATAAAAAAATATACCTATATAAATTAATATGCCACACTTTCGTAAGAAGTGATCGTTTAATAAAGAAATGCCTGAAAGCATACTAAAGAAAATGACTATTGTAACAAAACCTTGAGAGTAAACAAATCTATATTATCTTCGAAACGCATTTAGTTTTTACGAAATGTTGTTCAAGGACGCAAAAAAAACTTAAAGTCCAATAAAAGCATTTGTTTATTTAAAATATCGTCGACATCCGAAGATCATTATGTTTTATTCTGCTAAAAATAAATTTTAGGTTTTTTTGTCATATCAATTTTGCATAAGAAATTTATTGCAAAAATAAAAAAATTTTTCAAGTATGCAAAATACTTTTTCAATAATGCTTTTTGTATTAAAACAAAACCAGAGTGCAATACATTTCTCAAATGTCTGTAATAACTCTTGAAAAATATCAATATTTTAGGAAATTTTTTCAACATTTTTACATCAATCGTATTTTGAGGCGTCTACACGAAAAACCTATGTATATTTCTGATAAATATTTTGGAATCATGCTAGATAGAACATTCTTAAACAACGCAAAGAAAAAAAAAATTCACATAAAAAGGTTATCGGTTTTGGTATTTATTTCCAACTTTCAGCCACTGTGCGCCGGCCTTTTGATTTTGTTTTATTTCTGTTTATGTCTAACAAACCAAAATCACAAGTATTGTTGTTTTCTTATCCATAGAGTGCAACAATAAAATACCAAGAACGAGTTTTCTAGAAAAAACAAACAAAAAATGAGAGCTCACATGGCCTGCAGATAAATACTTACGAAAAGTGCATACGCAAAAAAAAAATAATTAACGCTAAGAAACGTTGGCAGAGGGGCAGTACTCAGATTACACTCAAAACACATTCGGATCGAGCGCCTTTGTAACAAACTTACTCAACGCACTCATTGAAAACGGCTCGAAGTGGTTCGGGTCACGCCGCTTTCGGATATGAGAATGTACTTATACCCGAAAAAATGCTAATGAGCCGAATGCCTATAAGTATTAAACACATATTATTAAGTATGGATAGAGTTGAGAACAGAACGACACTCGGGTATGATTTGAGTATCCGAATTCTGTCGGATACTCATTGCAGTTCTCTGGTATGTACAATTTACATTTATATTAATAACAACAACACCAACAACAACAACAAAAGCAGCATAACAATAAACGACACTATTGCGAACCAAACGAACAACAACAATAACAACAGCATATGCAGCTACTCAAGCAACTACTGAAGCAGCTTGTGTATTTCTCATATCAATATATGTACTTTTTCTTCTTAGATTTTGCTGATTTGTGACTATTAAAGAAGTGACAAAATCCAAAGTTAAATATTCGTTTTATTCGTACTCTAACTGATATTTTGGCATAGATTTGTTCTTTGTACGTTGAATATTAAAGGATGTAGGTATGCCCCACAGTGTCAACTATGATCCTTAAATGTGCTTGAACAAATTTGCTAAAATGACCCCACACAAACCGCGCTGTAAGACGTAATTCTACGTCAAAATAGAACAAACTAAAAAAAAACCAAAACAAAACTAAAAGCCATTAAGAAAAAAAAAAATTATATCTCTGATGGGATTTGAGCAAACTACTCAAGATTCCAAAATACATAAATAAAAACTAAAGTCCTAGCAAACTAAGCCATTCGCACTGTTGTGATTTTGTTGAAATAATATACATAAAAAAATTAATAGCAAAAGTGTTTCGACGAGAACACAAAGTGTCGGCGAATTAAAACAATCATGAAAGTATTGAAGTTGTTATCTGAATTTTACATTAGCAAACATGATACTTTATTATGATACAGTTGTTATTACACTTATATTGAATGTATTTATGTCGTGCTATAAAAGAACTTAGTTCTTACTGATAATAACAAAGCTAACGCGTTAATTTTTTTACAATAATAAACGTTATTATTGTTAATGAAGCAAATTAAACGACGATTTTTTAACAGCTGCAATGGTTGCGCTTACACTCACACGGCCAAGGTTCAAATCTCCGGATAATGGTAATTTTTCAACTGCCAGCAACATTAGTTGGAAATTCAGCATATCTTTATCTATAGGCATGTCTTTCAAATGAACTGCCGTAGCATCAATGCAGCATGCATCTTATGGTATGAATGCAGCATTGGTTCTAGGGCAGTTCATTTAGCAGACATGTATACCTTCTGCATTTATACCATAATATGCATGCTGAATTGCTGCTACGGCAGTTAATTTGGCAGACATGCCGGCCTAGGACATGCCTGTACAAACAAAATATAAGCGAGTATGTCTCCTGTCCTTGCTATCGTTCTTCATTAATGGAAATGTAACAAACAAGCACACTAATATTAATACGATATGATGTACTTGCTTTAAAATACTACAAGTGATGGAAATCTACACATTGAAAAATTTCAAAAATAAATTCACACCAGTGAGCGGATATTTACATTTTTTACACCGCTTTCTCGGTGTGAAAATGACGAACTTATCCGATTAGTGTGAAATTAGAAAGGCAAAGAAGAAGATTAATATTTAAATCATATAAACAAATTAAAAATTAAAATTTCTCAATATAATTTGTTCAGTTTAATTTTGTAAATAATGATTAATGATTTAAATGTTATTTGTTTCACTACGAATTAGCCTAAAAAAAAAAAAAATTAAATAAGCCGCAAATAATCTCCATACTTTTTTGGGTGTTACTTCATATGAAATAACTTCCAATTTTCGGGGAATATCGCATAAGTTTTGGGATATATTTAATTTTTTTGTTTGGGTCTTATTTTATTATGAAATAAAGCTCAATGAAATAAGCCCCAATCAAATTTTATTTGGGGCTTATTTCATTTGACAATTAATAAATTGAATGACAATTTAATAAAAATTGTAAGAAAATCTTTTCGAAAAGCTAAGAATTGCACCGTTCAGAGGTAAAAAATTATCATTTTGCGTGTGTTAAATAAACACTTAACAGGGTACAAAACTAACATCCTATCTGATATTTACTTTCGGGTATTAAATTCTAGCACTTCGACACGGTTTTTTTTTTAACACATTGAGTGCCAAGCTGTTTTGACGCAAACCTTCCCAGGAGGCCAAACATTTTTTTTTGTTAAATGAATATATTAGTGATAAAAAATGATTTCTGAGATATCACTAGTCCATTGTGACCCTTACTTTTTATTTTATATAGGCTTTTTGTGTCGTACATTTCTGTACGACGTGGCACTGCACGACGGGTATGCATTTGTAAAAGTCGCTGTCGTACAAAAACGTACGACGCTTTTTTTTCTTGTTTTTCTTGTTTTTTATTTTTGTTTGATTTCTTTTTTCTTTTCTTTTTAGTTAAAATAAAAATACCTACAATGTCGAAACGATCGTTAAGAGAAAAGGAAATATTGGAAGTCTTGACGGAGAGTGATGAAGATTTTTCTAATGATGATGATTGTGATTGGATACCGGAGGTTTCGGATTCTGACTCTGAGCCTGTCATACATCCTGTGGGAATCGATGACATGTTGTTTGAAGATGGTATCAATATGGAAGACGAAGCTGTCGAAGCTGAAGAAGACAGTTTAACAGCAGGCGTGGAAATGTTGAATACCGAAGTCAATTGGACTGAATTTTTATCACGTCAAAAGACCTTTAAATTTACTGGAAATCTGGTATCCAGCAAAATATTTCATCAGACATTTCCTGTTTGGATACATATTTGCTATTTGTTGACGATGATATCATTGATTTAATTGTAAAAGAAACCAACCAATACGCACAAGAGATTTTGGACAAAACCGCCGTAAGTAGATCTTCGAGAAAAAAACAATGTGTACCAACAACAAACCTTGAAATTAAAAAGTTTCTGGGACTTCTTTTATGGATGGGTTTGGTGAAAGTTGGGTCTCTTTCAGATTATTGGTCAAAAAATCACCTAATTAACTTTACCATTCCTGGAAAAACAATGTCCCGAAACCATTTTCAGTTGCTACTGAGCTTCATGCACTTTGCAGATAATAGTAGCATATTCCAGGTGATCGACTTGAAAAAATGTTTCTGAATATTTAATCACTGAATTGAAAGGAAAAGGTCGTAGATTATACGTTGACAACTTTTATACCAGCTACGAACTCGCTCGCTCAATGCTAACTAATAAAACCCACCTTGTCGGCACTCTTCGCGCAAACAAGAAATATTTGCCAAAAGAAGTGATGAATTCTGCGCTTAAAAAAGGTGGCCCAAGAAGATGAAAACGGAATAGTAGTACTAAAATGGAAGGATAAGCGAGATGTCAGAATGCTTTCAACAAAGCATGCTCCAGTGATGATATCCGATTCAAATCAAGAAGATGATCCAAATATGCCATCTACTAGTAGAGCAAAAAGACGCAAAAGTATAGTTAAGTCAAAACCGTTAGCTATCATTGAATATAACAAAGGAAAAGCTGGTATAGATTTATCGGACCAAATGGTCTCGTATGGTAGCACCCTACGCAAAGGTTTGAAGTGGTATAGGAGCAATTAGACGTTCTTGTGTTTTATTTATTTATTTATTTATTTATTTATTTATTTAGATTGAGTCTATGAATCATAAATTCTTACAGACTAGAAATAAGTACAATTTTAATAAATTCAATTAAACTGGCTAACAATGTTAAAAGAATTACATATAAAATCAATTGGCAAAACTAGAAAATAAGTTACAATAACAACACTTAGCTATAAGATAGAATGAAGAAAGCTTTTTAAACAATCTTTAGGCAAAGAAAAGTCAATACTAAACTTCATGGACTAGTCATTATATAATATAAGGGCTCTTGTTATGGGCTCATTTAAGGCATAATTTGTACGATGTTGTTTAATAAAAAAGATTTTAAAATATCGCAACTGCCTAGACGGGATATTGAAATCAATTAATTGTAATAATAAAGGACTATCAATTTTACCAGATACAATATCATGGATATATAAAAGTGAATGAAGTTTTCTTCGAGTTTCAAGAGATTTAATACCCATTAATAAGCAACGCACATGATAAGGTGGGAGGTTCATAGTTGTATAAAGTGGTTTTAACATTGATCTAGTAGCGGATTTCTGAACACGTTCCAATCTTAGAGTATGAACAGCATAAACAGGATTCCAAATTATGGAAGCGTATTCAAGCCTAGATCTGACAATAGAATTAAATAACACTTTAAGAGTGTGCGGGTCGCGAAAATCAGTACAGTTTCTACGAATGAAAGCAAGAAGTGAGTATGCTTTAGGTAACAGAAAGTTTAAGTGCTCAATAAATAAAAACTTATAATCAAAAACTACACCCAAGTCTCGGATTAAATTTACTTTCTCTAGTGGGCATCCACCCAGAGAATACGTTGACATTATGGGTAATAATGATTTACTAAATGTAGCATGCGCACATTTATTGATATTAAGAGGAAGGCCATTGCGAACACTCCAATCCAAGACATTATTGAGATCGGATTGGAGTGAAGTGATATCATCATGAGTAGCTATTTTAGAGAAAAGCTTCAAATCATCTGCATAAAGCAGAAATTGTGAGTTACGGAAGCACTTATTAATATCATTGATAAATAGTATGAAGAGAAGAGGGCCAAGAACACTACCTTGTGGCACCCCAGATGACGCCAGAAAACTATATGAATGCACATTATTTATGGAAACAGAACACTTCCTAGAGACTAAGTAAGATTCAAACCATTTTAGTATGGCCGAGTGAAATCCCATTTTAGCTAGTTTTCTGATAAGCAGTAAATGAGGCACTTTGTCAAATGCCTTCGAAAAGTCAGTGTAAACCACATCTACTTGGCAGCCCAGCTCAAATGATGAAACGCAGTAATGAGAAAAAGTTGACAAATTAGTCACAGCTGATCTACCCATCACAAAACCATGTTGCTCTGTGCATATTTGATGCTTGAGTAAGAAGTAAAGTTTAGATTTTATTAAAGATTCAAAAATTTTTGAGACATTGGAAAGCTTTGAGATAGGGCGATAATTCGAAACATTATCTTTGGCACCACTCTTAAAAATTGGTGTTATTGAGGCAATCTTCCAACAATCAATAAAATTGCCACTAAATAATGAATTATTAAAAATTAAACACAGAGGCTTAGAGAAAGCACAAGAACAATTTTTTAACAGAATAGAGGAAAAACCATCCACATCGGACTTAAAAGAGGATTTTAATAAGGATAGAGCTTTAGAAACTTCTGCATCACATAACGACAGAGAACCCAGGTCAATGAATTCAGTAACGTCATCAAGATTGGTGGAGTATAGTGACATACAATCATGTTCAAAATTAGATTTAAAATAATCCGCAAATAGATCAACAGTATCCGAAGTTAAATGAGAACGTTTATTGTTATAGAGCATTGAAGTGGGGATATTTGATCCATCTTTTTTAGACTTAATAAAATTCCAAAATGAATTAGGATTGGAGATTATTTTAGTTTCAATGTTAAGAATGTACTGTTTATACAAAAATTTGTTCAAAAAGTTAAATTCTCTTACATAATGTGAGTGTTTAAGTTGATGATCTGAGTTATTAGTTACTTTAAATAAATTAAAGAATTTGTTCCGTAAATTTTTTAGTTTTTTTAGGCCTGGAGTGTACCAGGGCAGCTTATACTTCTTTCGGGAAACTCGTGGTATATTATCATTGCAGATATTATGGACTATAGATTTAAATATGTCATAGCACATTGCGGTACTTTTTCCAAAAAACAGGCTATCCCAATCACAAACATTCAAGAGAGATGATATAGTATTAAAATTACAATTATTATAGTTGAAATAATAGTTATCTTGTACACAAGGCAGAAATTCATAAAACTCAAATTCAAGAATGAGAGGCAGATGATGAACAGTTACTGGTGAAAATGGAGATAGGCATTCATATAAATTGAATTTTATATTTCTTGAAACAAAAATTAAATCTAAGATCTTATTAATTTTATTCATAAACGCGTTAACTTGCAACAGGTCAATACTCAGGAAACTGTCTATTAAATTGATTTCAAATGCCTTATTTATATTCGATGGTATTAACTCACGATCAAGATGCAACCACACTATATCACTGAGATTGAAGTCACCTAAAACAACCAAGTGACTATCCGCTATTAGAGAGGTATGTAAAGCGAGAACATTATCCACATGAGAGGTATATAAAGCATCGGAGCTATTAGGTGGTACATAGGAGACACATACAAAGAGAGATCCATTGGAACCTTCCATCGAAACACAAAGTTGATCCAGTAAAGAGTCAGCATTCCATAGATTATAAATATTTGGTCAAAGCTTATGTTTCACTGCGATAAGGACCCCACCACCACGAGAGAGGCCAGTCTTATTCGCATCTCTATCCTTGCGGAAAACTTGGTAAAAATTAGTGTTAATAAATTCAGCATCATGGAAGTCCGAGTTTAGCCACGTTTCAGTAAACACTATGATGTCAAAATCACTATGTGATGTAGTGTTAAAGATAGAAGATCCTTTGGCTCTCATTCCAGACATATTTTGGAAATAGAGAAGGAGATTAGGCTTTGCATTAGATAGAACTTGACTTGGTACTAGTTCAACAGGTCTGTTATTCCCACACTTAGAAAATTTTTAAAAGGGCGAACGCGGACATTTTTAGGCCACAAAGAAGGCTTTGTTATTTCGTTGATGAGGTGCTCGGAAATACCAAATTTGAAACTTATACTTTGTAAACTCTCAACAGCAACACCTCGTTTGACAAGCTTATAGCAGCATACATGATCGCGAGCAATTGACGCATGTTTAACCACATATGCTATAATATTCTCTTCGGTGACATTAGACTTGAACGCTGAGAGATGTAAGAATTTTTTGCCAACTACGATATCCAATTCATTATTGTCATTGGCCCCCACAAATCCAGATTGATCGGAAGTAGGAACAATAGTTGCATTTGACATAGCGGTTGCATCATAAATGTTGGCATTGCTTCCAACGCACGCAGAACCATGAGAGACAACTTCAGCATACGACAGGTTTATTGCATCAACACTGGCAGGAACTTGAGTGGCAGGATCAGCAGTAGAGCGTATATCAGTATTTGGATTTAGAGATGGAGAAAGCATAGCACTAGGCAGAACAGTAGCAGCAGAAGAGAGAGTAGCACCATGAACAGATATATCAGGAACAGAAGGCGGTACATTAGGGCTAGGTACTAGACCACTAGCATTAGCATCAGCAACATCAGCAGTTTGTTTAGCTTTCGATTTAGCTCTAGTTGGCTTTTTAGACAATTGCAAGGATTCACCAGTACTAACCTTAGTGGCGGAAATGGCATTGTCGTACATCTTATTACAATGCTCCGCATGTTCAGACACTATTTTCTGCAGACGGGCTACGTCTTCAACGATGCCAACCGACGATTTCATCAGCTCTGCCAACATTGTAATCAGAGTGCTTGTTGAAAACTTGCGACAGTCTTTGCATAGCCATTGAAGTCCAACACTAGAAGAACCAGATAGCGCATCACCAATTCTTGCAGACAGTCCAGCACATTTGGCGTGAAAAATCTTAGAACAACCAGCGCACGAGATGAAAACACCCACTGTGTCCCACTCTGACTTGCAGATTTCACAAGCAGAACTCATTTTGTAACATAAAGTGAGGTTATGTTAGCAAACGAAAACAAATTTGATAAATTAAGCCAAATCCAGATTGAAATCAAATCACTGTTATTTATTCAAGCAACACAATAAAGCGTTCAGATTATTTAAAGGATTAAATCATTAATTCAAAGCAATTTGCAGATAATTTCAAAATAGAGCAGCAAGAGAAGTAAAAACAAGTGATTGCACGATAGCGTTGCCAGACTGAAAAAAAATGAAGTTGAAATAGTGTTACGCAACTGCAAAAAAACAGCTGGACCGGAAAACAGCAAGGAATCACTTGAAAAAACGTGTACTTATTGTCCAAAATGCCCCAACACCCCCAAATTGTGCCTGCAGTGTTTCTCAAAATACGCCCATCTAAAATAATAGTATGTATATTTACTTTTATCCTTTCAAAAAATTATATAATATTAAATTACTTATAAATTTAATGTAAATTTCAAAAAAATACATTTCCTACATTTTTCAGTTAATAAAACCTCAAAAAATCATCCTAGACCATGCATGCTTTTGCAAAAATATTCAGTAAAGGATTCTTTATTTAAAAATCGCAACAAATTTCACTCTGTGTCGTACACAAAAGAACTACAGGCTCTAAGTAAAAGCAATCACTGGCACTCAATGTGTTAACACTGAACGGTGTAAGACTCCCTGGAACACCGATTGGTGTAAAAATTCTATACGAATTTCTAAGTGTGTAGTTGTTGACACACAAATTGAAAACGTTGATAAAATACCCTCCAGTTCGCTGAGTGGCAGTTGACTCCTTCACGCTAGCTATTTCAGTAGCTATACGAGGAGTAGTTTTACCTTGATAGCGCTTGGTAATGCAGCGCCAAACCAGTGCGTGAATACGATTTCAGATTAAGTGAACAAAGCACAGCTACGCTGAGATATTCTGACAAAAAACAAACACCATAAATCTACATTCGTTATAACGTTTAACAGCGTTTAACATGCTGAAAGTGATCGCCATAAGTTTTGTCTTTATTTATTGTAATTTCTTATATGTATCATTTTATATGTAAATACATATGTCTCATGTTTTGCTTCTTTGTTGTTCAGAATATTCATGTGTTTATTTAAGCTAGCGTGTCGCTTATTCGTATATTGATGATAACACAGTGTAACAAATTTTTTAAAAAGTCATAATTCTTATATACCACTTTACAGAGGTGAAAGTACTACTCCATAAGAGCAAAACCCTAGTGGGCTTTTGCGAAGATAGGCGCGGAACATTTTTTTTCTTACACATTTAATTTGGGTGAATAGTGCATATTAACGCATCAGTTTTTGGACTCTAACTTGTCCAGTATTGGGGTAAGCGTGTTACTGTCTTTGAAAAAATTGATGATAACAGGATGAATAATAATTTTCCAAACATTTCCTTTCAAAAATTCACACCAGTTGTGAGTTAAAGGACCAAACACTTCAAAAAATAATAAACTTTTTCTTCTATATTTATACACCTGTTCTTTTGCATATATTAGGGTAGGCCGATTTGATGACATGTTTGTACAATTTTTTCCTGTTAGAGGACAAAAAATTATTTAGGGGTATATTTTTTTCTCAAAAATGACTTTTTTAATTTTCCACCTTTTTTGTACTGGAGCCCCCTAATGGTTCGCTTTTTAGAAAATATGATGCCAAAAAAGAATTCCTTGACTCATAAAATGTTACTTTTCTAAATTTGAACGAAACCGATCGATTGAAAACGAAGTAATAACACTCTAAATATTAACACAATGAAGTAGTTCGAAAGAAGCAAAATTTATTTAACAGTACTATTTCACTGTGGTAATATTCAAAGTGTTGTAACTTCGTCTTCGACTGATCAATTTCGTTCAAATTTAGCAAAGTAAGGTTTCATAAACCGAAATTTTTTTCGGCATCAGATTTAAAAAAAAACGAGCCATAAGGGAGGCTCTAGTACAAAATTTACTTCACCGAACTTTATCACTGTGTTAATATTCAGAGTCCTGTAACTCTGTCTTCGACCGATCGATTTCGTTCAAATTTTCCAAAGTACATTTCACTTGTGTTAATTTTCAGGGTGCTGTAACTTCGTTTTCGAAAGATCGATTTCGTTCAAATTTTCTAAAGTAGGATTTTATGAGCCGAGAAATTTTTTTGCATCAGATTTCCAAAAAACCGAACCATTAGGGTGGTTCCATTACAAAATTGTGGAAAATTACAAAAAATTTTAAATTAGGTGAGTACGTTTTATTTCACGGAGAAAAAAGGAACCCCTAGAATTATGTTTTTTTTTTCTCTAACAGGTAAATTATAAAATACAAACATAATTTCATCAAATCGGCCTACCCTAATATTTATACACAAGAGCAAGAGTATAAAAATAGAAAGTTTTGTTTAAAAAAGGAAAATAATATTTTTTTAAGTTTTTTGTCCTTTAAAATGGAACTGGTGTGAATTTTTGGTAAATGTTTAAAAAATTATTATTTAACCTCTTACGAGCAACTTTTTCAAAAAGATAGTAACACACTTACCCCAATACTGGACAAGTTAGATACCAAAAGCGGAGTCGTTGAGTGCACTGTTTACCTACATTTAATGTGTCAAAAAAAATGTTCCGCTCCTAACATTGCAAAAACCCACTAAGATTTTGCTCTTATGGAGTAATACTTTCACCCCTATATAGTGGTATATAAGAATTATATATAGTGGTATATAAGAACTATATACCACTGTATAAAGTCGTTTGAACAATGAATGCAACTATCCATTTTTGAAGTATCGGTCGGTGATTCCGAAAATTTTATTATTTTTTGTAGTTTTTTTACAAAAAATGTTGGTTCCACTTGATTGCATATGTGTACAGAGCCAAACAGTTGGACATTTTTTACCAATCTACTAAAGACATGTCAAACGAAATGAAAAATGTTCTTATATTCTTGTTTTATTTTGTTGTAATGCATGCAAATATTAACACAGTCACATTTTATTTTGTCTTGTAAGTATTGGTGCGCTCTCGAATAGCGCATACTGAGCGAAATAGTTGTCACAATTATCTAGATTTGAAAATTGTTACGTTTATACCAGCACACATACTGCTATATGCTTTTATCTATTATTTTTAGACATCAACATCAAAGCTCCAGCATTTTATTCTGTGCAAATAAATGATATTAGTTTGCTTGCAGTGGCAAATTAAACATTCTGCTTCGCCAGAAAGATTTTCGACGGAAAAAAATTACATTCTAATTCAGAGTCAAAAGTTTAGGCATGTTTGTTTTATTTTTGTTTTAATATTATAAAATCTTACGAATAATTAAAATTATGCTTAAAAACTCAAAAAATAACTGATAAAAATAATATAAATAAATAATGCAAAAAATCCTAATAGGTAATATGTATGAAATATAATAAACCATCATATACGCATAATATAAAATTCTACAAAATAAAAATATATGCATAAGTATTATGAATTTACAAATCAAAAAGTTAGTTTTTTAAGAGTGTACATAAAATTTGCAGCATAAGTATTTACAGTATCAGAGCCCGAACAGAATCAAAAGTCGTTATGACAGGCGATCCTCTTTGGTCGACAGACACATAAAACCCGTCCAGAATGAAAGCGATTGCGACTGACTATGCAGGGTTGCTTTTATGTAGCATATATTTGTTAGCAGCCATGTTTTTGTTGTTGTGTAAGCAACAGAAACAAAAAATAATCATGAGAACATAGCAAAAACTATGAAAATGGCTTTAAAAATACCCAGTTGTTTACAAAAATATGGCAGCACTAATTGTACTCAGAGAGAAAATCGTCAGTCATAAGAGAAAAAATAGAAAAGATTCTATTCAATTTTACTCTAGCGATAAGTCGCCGCGAATCTTGTTCAACGATTTCATTTTTGACGGCTTCGTTAACTTGCGTGTGTTCTACATCGCCGGTCGTTACGACTTTTGATTCTGTTCGGGCTCTCACAGTCAGCGAAGAACTGAATTATTCTCTTCTGTTGTGAGCTTTGTGTACATGTGAAAAGTTCTGCTCAGAGAGCGCTCAGTGAGCTATGGCGCTCCCAGCGCTGTCGTAGACAGTGTGACCAGAAGACCAGAAGATCAGAAGACCAGAAGATGAAAAAATATGCTTTTTGTTAAACAAAAATATGCTAAATATTCCACTTTCAATTTTTATATTCCACAAAAATATTCCACTTTCAATTTCAAAGATATATATCTAAATAAGTCTAAATATGCATATAAAAAAAACACAGAAGCAAGTTTAAAAACATTTATTTATTTGATTACTATCGCACTTAAATTTATAAGACATAAGTTAATATTAAATAAATTATATTTACGTATTAATTATTATACGTAAACGAAGCATATATCAGTTGATTTGTACTTTACAAAAGTCTTTTCAAGAATTATATTCTCTTAAAAATAGTCAAATACTTTTCTCACAGAGAAAACTTCATTTTTAAATTAGAAACATATAGGTGTATAACATATTGTCACCTACAATATAAAAACTCCAACAACTTTTTAATTTTTTGTAGGAGAAGCCAAAAACGTTTTAAAATGGGACATATTTTTGATTTAAAAGTCGTTTTTGGACAAATACCTAAAAATATCTACTTAATAAATGAAATTATGAAGAAATTATGACCTTGAAATCTACTATATGTGCTATTTTAAAACGTTTTTGCCTTCTCCTATAAAAAATTATAAACATTGTTATGGCTTTTTTAATTTTAAATAACGATATACAATATACAAAACTAAAATTCAGGCACATATAGGTATCAGCATTGCTAAATGGTAAGCTAAGCGAGAAAAGCACAAATTTTGATAAATCTTCAGATTCCGAACTTTGATCAATAACTTTTTTTTTCTGCTTTATTGTTTTGAATCCACATTTTAAAATAGTTAAAAGAAATAGCTTTTGTTAGCAATAATAGTGGTATTCACGATGTGGTGCATTTGTGATAAATTTTTGCAACTTATTGTGAACGAACCTTCAGTAAAGTACATATATTATTAAATCAGCTGATTTCTGTATGTACTTTTGTTTGGAAATATTAATTTAAATCCTCATTTGAAATCATACAAAAACTGCAATGAAAGAATAAATTATATAAATTTTTATTAAATAAACTCACAGCGTAGCCTTTAGCTTGCTCCATGCTGAGTAGAAATGCTTGTGCAATCAGCTGATCTAATACACAACGAAATTTACACAGAATACAATAGTGTTCCATCGTTGTATATTTTCCACAGGGTTGTATTTTGAAAACTGTGCATTTTGTTTTTGTTATATTACAAAATTTACTACAAATATCAAATTTATCAAAAGTACACAATACAAGGGAAAATATAGCACATCATGAATACCCCTAATGTTTTCTTGAGTAACTTACTGCTGTAACATAATCCATAAAAAATCCAACCAAACAAACATATAAGCAAATTTACTTCACTTTTTAAGCTGCGTGAAGTTATTTAATGAATTACAATAAAATTGATTACGAAGAAGTTAACCACAAAATGAATTCCTTATATTGCGTTTTACAAGGTGGTTCAGAGATGAAAAAATATAAAGTGTCGATAGCCAAAAACTAACCATTTAGTAACCAAATAGACATTTTTTATTGCAATTTTTGTGAATTTTGAAAAATATAATCATACGAAAAATATTCCACTTCTTATGCTGCATATTTTTATAAAAAAAAAATGCTTCCCGAAGTTAAAATATGCCGAAGTGGAATATAATATTCCACTCTGGTCACACTGGTCGTAGATCCATGTAACTTGAGACTTTTTTATTGGAATTGGGAAGATCTTTCATTTGTTCATACATCATTTTCAGATAGATATATTTTACTGTTTAGGCAGGAAATGGGAAAATGTGTCGAATTTTACCAAAAATTGAGATTTAAGCCAGTTTCTCAGTCAATAACTTGTTCGCTATTACGTATATAAAAATTTTGAGCATACAGGAATCATCTATGATCAATTCTGATTCCAATAGTGAAATTTTCACATAAATCCTTTCAGCGGTTCTTGAGTTTACCGGCAGCCACAAACATGCTAACTTTGTAAAAGTTTCATTTTTATATAATAGTATAGATAATTATATATTGTATAATATAAAAAAATTGGAATAGAACTGCCTCGTAGTTTTTTCTGGGAACGCGCTTGTCGTTGAGCGGCGACTTATCGCTAGAATAAAATTGAATAGAATCTATTCTATTTTTTCTCTAACGACCGACGATTTCCTCTCTGAGTACAATAAGTGCTGCCATATTTTTGCTAACAATTGGGTATTTTCAAAGCTGTAACAACAACAAAAACATAGCTGCTAACAAAGCTATGCTATATAAAAGTAGGCTTGCCACTTATAGGGTTTTTACCCGGAGACTCCGGTTATCTGATAATTTCTCCGGGCTCCGGGTTTTTCATAGCTTTAATACATTGTGGTTAAAAAAAGAATTAAAAGTAGTCGTAATTTATATTTGATTATATTTGTATTTCGAAAAATCACACATTCTCATTTGGGTCACCCTGTGTTATTTTTGTAGCGACCAAAGCTTATGTGACTAGTTAGCTTTACGCACTCACTTATGCTAGTGATTTATATTGGCAACAAAATGTGCATTGGAAAAATCGTTTGTCTTTTAATCTCCAGGCTTGGGTTTCCTTAAAAGTAGCCTATATAAAAGCAAACCTGCATCGTCAGTCGCAATCGTTTTCATTCTGGACGAGTTCTCTGTGTCTGGCGACCAGAGGTCGCCGGTCATAACGACGTTTGATTCTGTCCGGGCTCATATGCTAGTTTTTTTGTAAGTTGTTTTATTTTGGTTGCTAGTTTGGTAGCAATATAGAGATTTTTAGATATTTCATTAGCCGAATTGAAAGACGGAATTCTAATTCGACTAATGAAATATTTATTGCTTAATAAAATATATACAAATAAAATAGAATCAGTTTAGAAGTATTTTATTAATATAAAATCAAAAATGTACTTATTATTATGACAAAATATAACTACTTATCCGTAGAATTTTTTAAAATAAATTCCAACAACAACTTCTGGCCAATTTTTTGAGCTTAAGTCCGATGCTTAAGAAAATGCTTTAGACTGAGAAAATCTATAGTTTCTTAGATATCGCAATAATTTTGATGTCATAATAATGGAAAGTTATTTAAACCTATTACTTTCCGTACGAAATTTGTTCAAAAAATCTTTTGAATACCGTTATTTTTATTAATGACAGACTTTTCATACAAAAATGCATTGTACTGAGAAAATCTATAGTTTTGGAGATATCGCTAAAAGTTTTATGTCATATGGAAATTTTTGTTATACCAATTTTTTCAATATTTATACAATTTTTTTATTATTAAACAAACAAAAAAAAAAAACAAAACAAACACAGTTATTTTTATATTCTGTATTGGAAGATACAACTTAAAACTTTAATTTTTAGATTTAAAATATTTACAAGGTATTTAATATTTTTATCGCAGGCGAAGCAACGGGTATTTGCTGGTGTATGGATAAACGGACAAATCTTTTTTGATTTTTAGAATTAGCATAATTAGTAATTAACATGCAAATGAATTTGTTTGTATGTAATTAAGTTTTTAAGAAAGAAATAATGAGTGCCTTACAGAAGCACTCATCAATACAGCGATCATGGAAGGTATTTATAAAAATATTCGCAGATCTAGCCATGGTATGAACTATGTCTCAAAATGACTTCCGTTTCGTGAAACGTCTGCTCGCATATTTAAAATGTAATTTTTGTTCCTACTTTAGGTTGAAAAATTTTTTATATTTTTGTTTTTATACCACAGATGGTTTTTCGATAATATACACCTTTCTCAAATATATCTGTGGATTGTTAACAAAGGAAAAATCTGAAATCTTTTCTTTCCCAGTAGAACCAAAATATAGCTACAACAAAATCAAGAAGAAAATGTCCAACAAGAAACTAAATAAATTCGGCAAAAAGTAAAATATCAAAACTCTGCAACTTTTAATGCGAATAAAACTAATAAAATACTTTAAAAAAACCCCGATAAAAACCCCTGATATTTGTAAATATCGGCTTAAAAGTTCGCCATTTTTTTTTTAATAATGTTTAAATCTACTACCTGCCGGAATGATAACCCACAGAACAATAATAAAATAAAATTTTTTGCTTGAAATGGCTTCAAGTGCTGGCCTGGAGCCAGGGGGGCAAGGGGAAAGGGGAAATGCCCCTCCCCTACTACACCCGTTTTCCCCCCTGGCCAAATCAGACATTGAAAAACTTTAAATGATTAATTAATATGCATTTTGTTGATATATTTGCTTATTGCTTTAAACTTAATAGAGTTTAAAATAACAAAATATATACACATTCACCTTATTCATGACTTGAATATGTAAATATATGAAATTTGTTTAAGAAAATTCAAATTTGTACTGGGTCGCCAACATTTGCTTCCAAAAAATAAGAAAAAAATAACATTTGCTTCCAAAAAATAAGAAATAACAATTTTTCAATAAATATGTGTAATGTATTTATTTCCCATGTTAAAAAAATAGTTTTTTTTTATTTAAATGAAAAAACAAAAAATTGCCCCCCCCCCCAAGATTCATGCCTGCCCCCTTTGTCTTCTTGGTTTGGCTACAGGCCTGTTAAAGTGCCATAATAACTAGGTGTCCACTTTGGACGTAAAATAATTTTACAAAAAATTTTAAAATAACATGAAAAAAATTTAAATTTTTTTTTTATTTTATTATAAACTAGCAAATATCCGCTGCTTCGCCTGCGATAAAAATATTAAATATCATGTAGAAAGTCTTAATATTAAAGTTGTTGTATTAAATCAAATGCAAAAAATTAAAATTATTGTGTTTGCTTTGTTTAATTATGTAAAAATGGTATAATTACTAAAAAATTACTATATTTAATTTGAATACCTTACTTAAACGGTAATTGTAATCATGACATAAATTTTCCTGGCTTTTTTTTACTTTTGAAAAAGTGCGACATAACAGGGATATGAAAACATTTGAATAAAATTTTTTTTAAATTTGTTATCAAAAATGTAATTTTTTTAACACAGATTCTGAAAATTAATATATTCTTCTTACATTTTTAAAAAAAATCCGCTAAAAACTTTTGGCGATATCTCAAAAACTATAGACTTTCTCAGTACAGTGCATTTTTGTATGAAAATACGTTAATTTATAAAAATAATGGTAAATCAAATGGCTTTTTCGGAAATATTTTGTACGGATATTAGGTAAAGCGTTTTCTTAAGGCTCAGAATGAGAAAAAATGAATAAAATTTCAAGTTTTGACTTAGCAAGCAAACATTTCCGCCTTTTGCAAATTGATTTTCATCAAATTTGCTTTGTCTGAAAGTTGAATTAAGTAAATTGAGAAATTTCTCATTTTCTACCGTTGCCTCACCAATGCAATGTCTTATATTGTTTTCAGAAAAACTCTTAAATATCCAATTTGTACTCAAAAATAGGCCAAGAGTTGTTTTTGTTGTACATTTTTTTTAATTTCCATTTTCCCTACTTTTTCATGTAATATCATTTATCTGCAAAAATTGCTCCATTTTGACACATAAACAGTTTCTATTATTAAAAATCATGGGAAACTATACCCCCTATGAATTTTGATGAAAACTAATTTGCTTAAAATATTGTGGTTATATTTTTAGAATATTCTACAGCTCAAAAAATAGCTAAATCTACAGCTAAAATACAGCTAAAATAGCTTAAAAAATAATTCTGTGAAAAATTTTATCAAATATTTGAAACTATTCCAAAGTTATATACATAAATCTATGTTTTAATATATTTCTTGTTTATATATTTATAGTTGTCCTGACCCAATTCAATGAAGTTTTTCATGATCCTTTTCTAAATTTCTAAAAGTGTGTAAATTGACCTTCGAACAACACAGTCCAGACGTTTCCTTTTGAAACATTAATGCATGACGATCTGAACCTTCTGATATAAACATCATTCTTATTGATGTTCAGACGTTGTCCTGCCGCAGACCAACTTCCTGCTATATATGAACTTTCATGCTGTGTGAAAAAAAATTTTTATATATTCGTCATTTTTAGTACAGTTGCCGAAAGTATAAACTAAATTATAAAATTTTGCCTAATACGATCAAAACCGTTCGAAATATACCAATATTTTGATTAATTGTGGGCGGTATCGAGGGTGTGGCATAATTTTTTCTCTCAAACCATCTCGTACTCGAAACACATAGACTGCCAGAATTTTATCCAAATTTAGCTTAAACCTAGCAGCTTTGCTTAACTCCAAGCTTATCCCCCGAAAAGTGGACGTAACTAAAGTGGGTCATGCCCATTTTTAGTAAAATTAGCGAAATAACCATACAACGTAAATTACCAAATTGTAGTCTCATACGACCAAAATCGTCTAAAATATAGCATTTTTTGCAAGTGGACGTGAAGAATAGGCGCGGCAAATCTAACATTACGATTAAGTTGAAATAACAAATCGTTTGATACCTATACCGTCTTAATCGGTTCAGGTTGGTTGTCAAACATCCGTGCAATGTCACAACGCTTTTATATATTCGTATAGACAAACAAAACAAACATTGTGTAATAAAGGCAAAAGCAAAGACAAAATATTTTGATCGTCAAATAAACAAACATCGTTTGATATCATGATACAAAGAATTACAGATAAAGTATTGCGCATGTCCGCCATCTTTGTTGCGACGTAGTTCGAGCTTGTCAAAGTGGCTAAACAAAAACGTAGTCACAATATATTTAAAGGGGATAATTTATTTATAGCGATGAAGAAATATCGACATTTTCTTATTGAAACTTGGTTTATTGAAATGAAATTAATGACATTATAAATATATTTATAAATAAATTTAAGCAAATATATTTTTCAGTACTATTATTGAAAAGAAATGCATATTCCATTTAATAGGGGTGTTTTCTCGCATTTGTTTCCCTACACAAAAAAAATAGCTACGTTGCTTGATGTGTTTGACAGCACTTCCATTTCTTCCTTGTTTTAATTTTGTTATGTTCTTCTCGTTTGTTTTTTGGTTTGTTGAAAAAATTTTAAACTCATTTTATGGCCCGAATTAAAATCGTTGTTACTCTCATCAAAAGCATCTAAAACTTTAGTACTAATTTTAATTATTGTACATAAAATATAATTGAAAATTATAATTTACACGTTTTATAAGTGCACAATATTGGAAATTAAACTAAAGGAAAGTAATATTTCTTAAATGCTTGCAATTGTGCCGCTTGTGTTTACTTTTGGCTTTTTCACATTTTCTTTTGTATGTATGCACCACGTATTACAGCTGACAAGCCCGAGTGACGTAGTGCGCAGAAGATATCATTTTTTGCGCACGGAGTATGCTATCTGTATATCTTTGTTTCATCCCTCCAGGAAAAATCGGAAGGCTTCCATCTTAAAGTGATAAAGAAACATTCCCCACCGTATCTGTTGAAAGCTTAAGGGTAGTTTTGTATTTATATTGTTTCCCCACCGCATCTTTTGGAAGATTAAGGGTAGTTTTGTATTCATATTGTTTCCAAACCGCTTCTTTAAGAATGCATGTGGAAACTTTTATTTATTGTCAAGCAATGACAATAGAAAATATTAATATCATTGTTTTCTAGCCACTTATTGTAGAATTCGATAGTCTAGTGGTAGCGCGCTCGACTCTCCCTCAGGGGTCCCGGGTTCGAATCCTGGCCGAATCCATTTTCATAACAAGGGAGAGGAATGTTTCCACATTAATTCTTAATACAGGGGAGAGGACTGCTTCCAATTCACTTTTGAGGACAGCGGAGAGAAATGTTTGCACATGACTTTTTAACACAGCGGAGAGGAATGTTTCCCTCTAATGACATGCTATGTTAAAAAAGCAATGGAGTGTGCAACAAAGGGAAATGCTTCTTACATTCCATGGAATGTTTCCTGGTAACATCCGGGAATGCTCACATTTCCTGGTGGGATGGTTTGATATGGCAAAAGAATATTGAAAGCAACTACATACACAACATGGCTGCTGTGCTGTATTGCGAGAAGCTCTCGCGACAATGAGAGGAAAGCTTTATTTGCTGTTTTATTGTGCTGCTTGTTGAATGTAAGCATTAAATAAAATATGTGATTTTGCAATAATTAAAAAATAGATTTTGCGAAAATCTTGGTAAGCTTTGACAATCTAAATTATCATAGGAATTGAATAAAAAAAGAATTATCAAAATCGGTTCAGCGGCTACCGAGTTTATTCTGGATCACATTTCATGGGTCTCATTTTATATAATAAAAATTGAGGAAATAAGCCTTGAAAATAAAGCCGGATAACCAGACTACAGCGCAAATACATTGAAATCAATTTAGTTTTATTTGTATGTATTTTCTTTTCTATTCCAAATAAATTTTTAATATGCATTACTTAATTACTTGTTTTATATTTTTTCAAGTCCTGACTAGGCAATAATAATTTAACTAGCCGAATTAGAGTTCCGTCTACCTATTCGGCTAATGAAGTACAGTATCTAAAAATTATACTTGTGTATCCAAAGCAGCAACCAAAATATTGCTATAAGGAAAATGTCCACCTGGAAACAAACTAAATTCGGTAACCACACCAGATCGAAGAAAAAAACACACACATATATATAAATTAGAGACTGTAAATTTATATCAAATAGAATTTTTTTTCTTATTCATAAAATCTACAGTATTTCTTTGTTTTATTTTAAATTTATAAAATACTGCTAATACAACCAATTCTATTTTATTACTACATTTTTTTATTATCCAATAGTTATTTCATTAGCCGAATCAGAATTCTGTTTTTCTAATCAGCTAATAAAAAAATCTAGCTAGAAACAAAATAAATTAGGCAACCATGCATATGCAAATAAGAAGCATTGTATTTTTCATTCATAAAAATTATTATAAGGCTATTCACAGTTTGGATACGCTGGTCTGCTATTTGTACTGTTTGTTATTTGTACGCCAATTTACGTAAACGTATTTTGCTTTGTTGTTGTTTTGCATGCAAACGCGTAAATTAAAGTAGCCCTTGGGCGTGTTTTTTGTACCTCGTATTTTTATTCTCTGTCTACGGCCTCCATATTACATACATCACAGGGTTGCATAATTTTTGAATACGACAGTCACATAGCGGAGTGCTCACAGTTTCAACAAGAGCAAATGCTAAAAATACGATTTGTTGAATGTACGCTTAAGCTGTATATAGCCTTAATATTTCTTTGTTTTGCTTTCCTTTACTCATCAACTTGTAAAACATGCTACTTCATGTTTATTGGCATCAACTCCACTCATCAATGTGCTGATTTCTGACATTTGTTTCTTCTTTCCATTTTTTCTGAGCAGCAACAACTCGCACTTTTGAAGGGGTATAAAATAAATGTTCTATTAAAATTTGCTCGGTTCTGTAACTTTTCTCACCGTAGTTCTCACCAGATTTTCTCACTTTGAAGTCATTGTGATGTCATTCTCATTTACACTGTCTCCGTAATAAAATGAGAAAAATCGGTGACTCGTACGCTTGTTTCAATTCTACTTTCAAAGGAACTCGATAGACGAAGTGTTTCTGAAAACTTAAATATGCGACTCGAATCGATTGCAATTCTCACTATGTTCTAACTTAGTGAGAAAAATTTGTGCTTGCTTATGCAACAGTAATATTCAATGCAGTTTTGAAAATAAATGTTTCCACGTTACAAATACTTCAACCGGGTACAAGGTATCAACTTAAATTTTTTTGTATAGATTATAAATATATTATTAACACAATATTATATGTACAATAGAGTGGGTCGACCTCCATACAACAAAAAAAGTTACACAAGTGCGCCCCCCATATGAAAACTTATCGCAAGAGGATTTCAGGACACTAAAAATTTTCGATCCCGCCACGCCCTTAAAACCGCCAAAATCGTTTTTAAGGTATAACTTTAGTATTTTATGTTCGATTTTTATGAATGATATGTCGGAATAAAGGTTGTAATGAGTACAGCACTTTGATAATAGGTGATAATGACCTTTGTCCTCGTCTTCAGGATCAAAATGATTAAACTATTTGTTTTTTCATACTTACCCCCAAATATTTGATCGTAATTAAATAAATCTAAAAAAGTTATTTAGTTCTTGAATTTAAAACGCTATGATTCATCCATAAACAAAAAAGTTACAGCACTTTAAAGTTTTTGTAGAAACTGAATTGACAGTTTGTCTTTATTTTATAATTAAAACTGCTTTGTACAAAGCTATAAAAATTTTTGTTTCATATTTACCCCCAAATATTTTATCATAATTAAAAAGATCTCAAAAAGTTATTAAGTTTTTGCATTCAAAGCGCTCGTTAAAAGTCAACCGCAAGCTGTTCACGGAAGTCGGCATGTTTTTAAATACATATGTTTGATCCGCCAGTTACCAATAAGTGTGCAAAAAGTTATTCGTCCAACAATAGAATATAACGCATAGTATTTTCATCCTGAGAATGTTCTGTTGTCAATGATAACTGATCAGGATCAAGAAATACGTTCAAATGGATACAAGGAAATAAGAGAAGCACGCAACGATCCACCTGCAATGCTTCCTATATTTAATGTTCCAAAACAAGGCGTTATAAAATTTCGACAGCAAATCTTATACAGAAATTATCGATTGGAATAAATTCAAAATTACAGAGCCACTATGTTTGCAGTTTCATATGGAAAGCGAATTAATAAATTTTCAATTTTCAACCAACAAAATTATTCAAATACCAGGTAAATATTTTGAAACAAAAATTGTATATTTATGTTTATAACTTAAGAAGTTATTTTAATAGAATTTCTTTGCCATTCACAAAACACAGAACGCTTTGTCCGCGCAGTTAGTGAATCAGCTATGGCTGTCACTGATGAAAACCCTTTGGGTAATATTTTTACGAAACTGGAAAGCCGAGGTCGTTACAGGCAACTCGAATCACGCCAAAATTTCATTTAAATTTTTTGTTTTGAATAAATTTTGTAAAAAACTTTAAAGTGCTGCAACTTTTTTGTTAGTGCATGGATCTTAGCGCAAAAACTTAATAACTTTTTGAGATCTTTTTAATTATGATAAAATATTTGGGGGTAAATATGAAAAAAAAACTTTTTACAGCTACAAAGCAGTTCTAATTATAAAATAAAGACAAACTGAGAATTCAGTTGATACAAAAACTTTAAGGTGCTGTTACTTTTTTCTTTATGGATGGATCTTAGCGCTTTGAATGCAAAAACTAAATAACTTTATTAAATATTTTTAATTACGATAAAATATTTGGGGGTAAGTATGAAAAAAATAGTTTAGTCATGTTAACTCTGAAAACGAGGTGAGAGGTCATAAGAACCATCATCAAAGTGCTGTACTAATTACAACCGTTATCATGGCATATAATTTTTAAAAATCGAACTTTAAATACCAAAGATATACCTTTAAAACAATTTTGGCGGTTTTTAGGGCGTGGCAGGATCGAAAATTTTTAGTGTCCTGAAATACTCCCTGGATAAGCTTTCATTTGAGGTGCGCACTTTAACAAATTTTTTTTCGACCCACTCTAATGTACAACAATTTATAAGTTATTGAATACATAAACTGAAATATTTCATAAATGAAATTTATTCCATGATAATATTTGTATCAATGCATTAAGCAACCGCATTAAAATAATACTCTGATTGCAATTTGTGGAATGGGTGTGCGTTTTTAATATCAACATCACTAAGTGTTAAAGTTTTTAGCATCAAAACAAGTAATTGCAGTGTCGGATGTAGGTATTCTGCCGCCCTAGGCCCGAAATTAGCACCGCCTCTAACATATTAAATGTTTTTTATACGTTTAAACACCATATGGAATCAGTTTTGACACGAGCGCTTTATGCTATTTACACTATGTCAAACGCCTTTAAAATATCCTGAACAACAACCTTGTTCTCTCCGAAAAAATAAACCCATTGGTTCTATTTTTCGGTTAAAAACTCCATAAGGTCACCAGTAGGCCCTACGGAAACTATATTGACGATGACTGAACATTTGGTTGTGCTCTTCAGTTCATAATGTAAAAGCTTAATACGCTTTCCATAGCCTTGAAAAGCTTTGTCAGCCTTTATAGTCTAGTGGAGAGTGCGCTAGACTATCAAACAAGAGGTTCCTGGTTCGAATCCGTGTTCGGGCATGGTTCTTTTCTATTTCTTTGTTCTTTCCTACATTTAAGAATTATGGAAAACTAATAAATCCATAACTAAATTGTGAAAAATGTGGATTTAAAGGACAACTAAACTAAACTAAAGGACAACTAAAGGACAACTAAGGACTGGAAAATGCTTGCCGAGGTTAAGGCATTACACTAGCCTCGGTTAAAAGCAATTCAAATTATCTTTCACAGTTGTTTCGCCTAATCAATAATTCACGTATGGTTCCAAGCAATTCCTCTTAATAAATCTATCTCTTTCCTTTCAGGTCATAGACCAAATCTTGTTTGTATAAGGCGCATGCATTGATTCTTTGATCTTTTAAAAAAAAAAAAAAGCGCAGAGCATATTGCAATGGGTCGGCAGCCTGCAGGGTTCATGGCATCTTAAGGTACTGGCTGTACATTTGCGACCTACCCTTCCAACAAAATGGAAATACTCCTGTTCTGTAGGAGATGTTTAAAAGGTTGCGCAAAGGCCGAGCCAGAGAAGAAGCACAGATTTTAAGCACAATTGGCGTTATTTTATCAGGACAAGAAGCTTTGTTTATATTTAGTTTTGTTAGAAGCCTTTTAACTGCTACTGTTCGAAAGTAAATTTCTTGCATTGCAGAAAATGCACCTTCAACAAAGGGCAGTGGCTGATTGCTATCCAAGAGAGTGAAACTTTGCGCAGACAATACAACCAGTAGGTTCGCTTTATCAGCCGAGTTAGTAAAGATTTGGTAAGGATTTTTTAAAAGAGTTTGAATCGATGACAAAGTCTGATTCCTTACTCTTTTAACAAATTACCAACTATTTTTGCCCACTTTGGGGCAGAGAAGAAACTTTTTTCAACATAAATAAAATATTGTTATGAAAAGGTATAAATATATTGAATAAAGAATATCAGTCACTCTATCTTGTTTTTTCTGTTGTGTCAATATCAACTAGCGAAAAAGCTAGCACTTCATGACTAGTGAAATAACTAGGGAATGGGTGTGTAAAAGGTAGTTATTGACCCCTTCCTATGACATGCTCGTATAAAATTCACCAGTTGAATACAAAGAAGGTAGATTAAAGTGGAAACTAGTACTGGCTACCAAGGGGCTAGTGAAATCAATAGTTTTGTACTAGTGCCATTAACTGCAGGGATGTAATTTCATTTTTCAGTTTTTATATGGTATATTTATGAACATATTCTTTAGATTTATAAAAAAATTGAATTTAAGGATTTTTTGGAGTTAAAATAATTTGCATTTTCTGGCGTTGTTTCATAACATTTTTTATAAGTTGGCACAAAATCATTAAAAGTTAACGAAAATATTTTGAAGAAGTCTTGCTTTTTTAAGAGAATTTCGCAGTGTTGCTATTTTAAAGGAATATTACTTTAAAAAGTTAATGCTATTTTCACACTGAGAGCTAAATGCGTATTTACGAAATCCACATTTACGAATGTCCCTTTACTCGTTGTAAGAGTAACATGGAAAAATATATAAAGTAAATTCTCTAAATGCGCATTTAGCTCTCAGTGTGGACAAAGCATTAGGTAGGTAGAATGTAAAAATGTTTTTTTTCGCAAAAATTATTTTTGTGTATGTTAATAATTTTACTGTACAAAACGCTAATTTTAGGGTACAAATTCATAATTACTGTATTTTACTCACTAATTACTGTTTGTCTGTACGGGGCTCAAAATTACTGTAAAATACGGTAATTACTGTTTACATGGCAGTTTTTTATTCTCTGAGGTTTGCCATTGTCTGCAGTGAGGTAACTTACGAATAGAAAAACTAATTCAATTGAAAAAACATTCTGTCTGAGTTGGAAATAGACCCGGGCTCCCGTGGTTCTTTAGCTTAAGGGCCACGCACTCTACCCACTAGGCTACGGCCGCCACGGCCATTAAATAGGAATGCTTTTTAAATTAAATTTGATGTCTTTTTGAAAAAAGTCACGAAACACTAATTCACAAAAATAAATTATATAGAAGAATAAATATGGAAAAAATAATTATTGGCAGTCTGATATGAAAATGGGTCAAATCAATCTTCAACAAAGGGCAGTGGCTGATTGCTATCCAAGAGGGTGAAACTTTGAGCAGACAATCCAACCAATAGGTTCGCTTTATCAGCCGAGTTAGTAAGGATTTTTTAAAAGAGTTTGAATCGATGACAATGTCTGATTCTTTGCTCTTTTAACAAATTACCAACTATTTTTTCCCACTTTGGGGCAGAGAAGAAACTTTTTTCGAATGAAAGTTTCGTGCAGAAACATTTCGCCTTTTAAAATTGCATTACAGTGATTCCTTGCTTCAGTGCGAAGTCTCTTGTCATCAGTATTCTTGTGGAAACACCAATTCTGAATGGCTTCCCTAATAAGACATGACTACAATCCTGAAAGTCTCATTAAATCATGAGTGATCTTTTGGTTTAATGTATCTCATCTTATTGGCAATTAAAGACCGTATACCCAATAGGGCGTATCGAATTATAATTTTTTCGAATTTCACATTCTAAGAAGTCTCAAAAGTTGCATAAGGTGGTCAAGATATCCAAAAAAAATTTTTAAAAAATAAAAACCTCTTCCTCTCCCGCAAGGACAAAGTTGTTTTTTTTAGAAAAACAGTAAAAACTCACGATCTCAAAATGCTTTGATTTTTAAAAGAAAAACTACATGTGTCTTAAAGCAAATGTAAATACAGAATTTAACTAACAATATCTTGGCAAACACGATGACACTCTCGATTTTTACCAACATTGTCCTGTGTGAAGGATATTCGAATCTAAAGGCACACTCGAAATAGCACAGAACTTTTAATTGTTTTCTGATTGTCTGAATTTTGGTGGTTTTGATTACAGTGTTAACGTTTGTCTTATATTTGGAGATCTAATAATTTGCATATTTTTCGCATATGCATTTTCTTGTTTTGTAGAAATGTATACTTTAATTCAATTTTTTAACTTTTTCCATAAAATAAATATAAGGTTTTATGTCTCGCGCACCAGAAGTACCGAAGATAATTTTCTCGATTCGGATTCTGTAAAAAGTTTTGAACGAAACCCTGTCTAAAAGTATCCTATTAAAACAGCAGGAAAAGGCCACGATTTTTTTTTTCTTATTTTGATATTTACAAAAAGCTACTTCAAGCTTGAAATGTGACAATTTTGTTCATATCTCCTTTACGGTTATTATTTCATTAAAGCACTTTTTAATAACAATTGTTAAGTCATTTGAGACCCATAGAATGGCAAGCTCAGATATTCAAAATTTGAAAAATCTAATTTAAGGAAATTATTTTCGGTACCACTTCTGGTGCCCGAGATACAAAACTTTATATTCAATTTTTTGAAAAAGTAAAAAAAAATCGCATTCAAGTTTACATTTCTCAAAAACAAGATAATGCATATCCAAAAATATGCAAATTATTAATTCGCCAAATTTAAGGAAAAAATCAACACTTTAATCAAAATCGCCAAAATTTATACAATTAGATAGCAATCAAAAGTTTTGTGCTACTTCAAGTGTACCTTTAGATTCGAATATTCTTCACACAGGACCTTATGGGTAAAAACCGAGAGTGGCATCGTGTTTGGCAGGATATTGTTAGTTAAAGTCTTTATTTACTTTTACTTTAAGAAATATCTGGTTTTTCTTACAAAAATGAAAGCATTTTGAGAACGTGATTTTTTACTGTTTTTCTTAAAAAACAACTTTGTCCTTGCGGGAGAGGTAGACATCCTTATTTTTTTCTAAAATTTTTGTGGGAGTTCTTGACCACCCTATGCAACTTTTGAGACCTATTAGAAAACGATCTAAATTTTTGGATACGCCCTAATACCCAATAAAATATTTATTGTACCATGAGAGTGCGGCTTTCTCTTTTATATCAGCAAAACACTATTTGCAATTGAAGTCGTTTTAAAAGCTATTTAACGCAGTCCAATTTGCATTTCCATAAAACCATGCAGTCCTCTTCGAAAGTTGTATTGAAAGTTGTCAGGAATACTTAAATAAATTCACAATGATATTTCTTAATTTAGAAATACATCGCAAAGATCACGTAAATGAAAAATATTATTTATCTTTGGTGCAGAACTTATATTTTGGTTTTTTATTACAATAATATTTCAAGAAACCTTTTTAAATGAAAAAAAAAATTTTTAACAATAAATTTAATGTTGCATTTTAAATATGCTACGATATTGTTTTGTCGTCTTTTAGATTTTTCTGCCATCAAAGTAATTCCGCCCTTTAAATACACTCAACAGAACATTAAAAAAAAATGTTTCAATTCATTACCCTAATTTTTTATTCAATAATATCTTAAATTAAGTCAGAAAGACCAAAAATGTATTCATTGCATTACGTTATTCATTGATTTTTTTAATTACCGCCAATGGCATGCCCATATTAAAGTAATACTTTCTGTAACCCAAAAAATAATCGATTACACGAGTTTTTTTGCAATATTTAATTCATTACAAGAGTAAGCGAAGTTTTTGCTGGTTAGTTTTTCTTAAACATTTGTTGCTATACATTTGACAGTTCAAAAATTAGCAAAACTCGTCAAATAAAGTTTATTGATTTATATTGAGTTTCTTTAAAAATTAGCCACGAAAATATTTTGCCGCCCTGTCAACTCGGCTGCAACCAAATAGATTCCGTTTATAACATTTTTTTTTTGCCTCAACAGCCCACAAAAATTTTGCCGCCCCAAAAATGTTGCCGCCCTAGGCCCGGGCCTCACGGGCCTAGGCCTAAATCCAGCACTGAGTAATTGTAAGCATAAATAATATGAACGTGTACTTATATCCGCCATTTTCATAAATAAAGCACTTATAATATTTGTTTGTGTATATTTTTCATCACGGACCTCTATTTAATCGCTTATCAGTTACAGAAACACTAGTTTTAGCAAGAGTGAGTATATTTGAATGACTCACTGTGACGTCAGAAATAGTGACTATTTGTCGCAATAGTTACAGAACCGAGATACTGTGCATGGATGGCTGAAATCAGCGAGCAAAAAGTAGCGAGCGATGTGTGAAACCTTTTATAATATACACTCGTTGCTTTGACTGAGCTTGTATTGATCAATTGTGTTGTGCGTGTTATTAAATGTTTGAACACAAATGATCTCTAAACTGGGCCTACGAGTTTAATGTCGACTCTGAACGTCTTGTGTTCTCAAGAATCTTTACATGGCAGTTTTTTACTCTCTGAGGTTTGCCATTGTCTGCAGAGAGGTAACTACCGAATAGAAAAACTAATTCAATTGAAAAAACATTCTGTCGGAGTTGGACATAGACCCGGACTCCCGCGGTTCTTTAGCTTAAGGGCCACGCACTCTACTAGGCTACGGCCGCTACGGCCGCCACGGACATGAAATAGGAATGCTTTTTAATTAAATTTGATGTATTTTTAAAAAAAGTTACGAAACACTAATTCAAAAAAATAAATTATATAGAAGAATAAATATGGAAAAAATAATTATTGGCAGTCTGATATGAAAACGGGTCAAATGACCCCTGACCGTATTTCTAGAGCTAGTGACAACATATTTGAATAAAAATATTCTGTAAATCTGCTCGACTACAATATATATTGTAAAAAACCTTTTCATCGATATAAGATTTATGTGACGTCAACACAATTACCAAAAAATGTTTATTTACGTATTAATACATAGACATTGAAAAAAAATATAGTAAATTCGACTTCAAAATATGATTTTCCAAGGAACTTTGGAAAAAAGTCATTAAAATTGAGGATTTTCTGTTTCAAGTCAATCAATTATTTTAACCACTTGAAACACTTCTACCTTACTATCTTAGGTATATCGTTGACCTTAACTTTAATAAAATTTCAATATCGAAGAAACTGCTGAAGTCAGCCCAATATTAAATTTGTATTATTTTCAAAGCTATCATGCTTTTTGATTGGTTTTTAAAGATGATGACTTAAGCATAAAAATCCTTCATAAATCCTCAATTTCATCATAATAAAGTTTAAATACCAATGATAAGTGTCTAAAGATGGAATGTTAAATTAATTTTATTTGATTCACAGTATCGAAAATAGAATCGAAATTTTTTTCGTCATATTTATTTCGAGACTATACTGTTAAATTTAACTATCGTTAACATTCGGTTTTGCTGGGTATATCAGAAAAAATAAAACGAAATGTTCAATTCTAATAATGAATAGTACTTAAAATTTATTTTAATATTATAACTGAAACATGTTGACTTCGGTTCCAGCATTTAACAAAATATACTCCGGAGTCATGGGAGCATTTAATGCTACCCAGGATTTTTTCACGCCTGCATCATCACGAGCTGATTGTAGAGCGTGTTGCAGGGCAAAGGCAATGGATACACCTAAACAAATTGCCGGCTCACCGGTGCCTTTAAAAAAAGTAAAATTGTAGCCAATTGTAGCCAAAAGAGTTAAAATAGCACAACCTTTGGACCGCATAAATCCCGCCGGGTTAGCGCTCTGCGGCAATAGTTCAATGCGAAAATCTATAGGAATATCCTTTGCACCCGGTGTCTTGTAGTTCCAGGTACGATTAGTCAACAGTTCACCGGTTTGCTCTTCGACTACACATTGCTCGCTGGTCCAGTAGCCAAGACCCATAATAAATGCACCCTCAATTTGTCCCACATCTATATTGGGATTTAAACTTTCGCCAGCATCCTCAAGTAAATCGACTCGACTAACGTGATAGTTGCCCGTAAGGGCATCAACCTCAACTTCACTAAGACCTAGAGCGCATATCTGATACGAGTCCATATCGCCCTGTTTGCAAGCGTCACTTACAATTAGATTGATTTTCTCGTCATAAGCTTTTGAGATAAGCTGCAACCAAGATGGATCCTTCAGTTTTTCCCTTAAGGGCTTCAAACGTTCATTGATGGTATTGCAACATTTGGAAACGGCCTAATAAAAGAAAAAATTAAGAAGAAGAGAGTGACATAAAGAGAGATGAAATGCTTTTTTATGGAATCAAATTGACATAAAGTTAAATGTGTTATCTTACATAGCACACTGATTCACTGCCTATGGAAGCACCAGTGGTCATAGAATTTGCACCATTAATCGTATTGCTTGCCTCAAATTTAATCATATCAATTGGTATACCCAATGTATAGGCTACCACTTGAGCTATCTTCGTATTCATGCCCTGACCCATTTCAATGCCACCGTGCGTGACAATAATAGTACCATCGCCATGATAGATACTAACAGTTGCAGGAAATACACCAAAATAATCCATTGGATAGACCATTACAGCCATGCCCAGTCCCTTTTTGCGCCAACGGTTTTGCGTATTAAATTTATTGATCTCCATGCGGCGTTTTTTGTACTGAGTTGATTTAACAAAATAAGGTAACATTTGTTCCATTTTGTGTTTGGGTAGCAGATTTGCTAAGCGAACTTTAAGCGGATCCAGACCACTTTCGAAAGCAATATGCTCAATAATGTTCTCCATTATGGCAACGGCTTCTACAGTACCGGGACCTCGAAGCGCCGTATTGCTGGGCGAATCTGTTAGAACCAAATTGCCATCCAGCTTATAGTTATTGTTAAAATGGTAGCAATTTTTCGATGTCAACTCCGTCAGCCATATTGGGCTGTCATTAGGATTATAGCCAGCATCCTCGAAGAAAGTACTGCGTAAGGCAACAATCTTGCCCGTACTCTGGGCGTGAAAATCATAGTCTACATGACAGGGCCATCGTTTGCCCATAATATTCATCATTGACTCCAAAGATTGCACAAAACGCACAGGACGATTTAGTTTGTAGGCAGCCAGAGCAGCAGCAGCTGCTGTTAAGCCACTACGTGTTGCCTTGCCCCCAAAACCACCACCTAAACGGCGGGTTTTAACCTGCACCTCATTTGCCCGCAAATTCAAAACATCTGCTATAGTGGCTTGAACTAAATCCATCCATTGTGCGGAAGGGTACACCTGCAAACCGCCTTCGAAGGGCACAACAACAGTAGTGTGAGGTTCCATGAAGAAATGGTACTGTAGACCCATGTCCAATTTTCCCGAACCACACACTTCAAACACGTCATTTACCACTAATGTTTCTATGGGAGATTTCGAGGTAGTAGTAATTCTTTCTGCAGCAGAACTCGCAAGAACTTCTTTTAGACTCGGCAATATTTGAGCACTTCCTCCTGAATAAGTCATCACCACCATGTCGGCCGCGCGATTTGCTAAAGCATTGGATTCAGCCACAATGACGCCAACTGGTTGATTATAAAACTTTACCACGCCCGTTAGGAACAATTCTTCCTCCTCGCGGAAAAATAATGGCTCATTAGAAATCATGGTATTTTTGCCGGGTATATCCTTGGCGGTAAAAACTGCTATAACTCCTCGTAAACTTAAAGCTGCCGTGGCATTAATGTTTGTGATAGTGGAACCTACTTTCTTAGCTGTTACAAAGGCAGCCCACAGTTGTTGTGGTTGACGGGGTAAATCATTGCAATAAACAGCTTCACCTGAGGTTTGTATAAGACCCTCATGTTTTTCCGTGGGTTGCGTTATGGGATAGCTTTGCACTTTGGTCTCGAACATCTGACGACCCGAAGAGATGGGACGCTTTAAAACTTCGCCACCACTTTGGAATCTTGCCGGCACTTTTGGAGCATAAGCTAGCAAGAATTTGTAGAAGAGTCCAAGAGCTAACTTTTGACGATAGGCTGGTGAGGCATCTGGTAAGACATTATTTGGCTTGATATCATGTTGGAGGTTACGAAAAATCTCAACAGCGAACTGCTTGTCGAAGAGTGGTTTGTTCACTAAGAATTGCTCCAAAGCGGTTGCGTGCACAAAATCGGGATGAATGCCGCCAAAACAGATGCGTGAGAAAATAACTTTATGACTATGCTGCTCAATATTCAACAGAAAGCCGGCATTGACATAGGCATGAGCATTTTGAGCACGAGGCATAATCTTCGAAGGAAAAAAGTAAAAAAACAATTTCTCATTTTAATTAAGAACCTACCTTATATGAGTTAAAGATGTATTGATCGCTGGGATAAGCCTTAAGTTCAAAACTGTTAATGATTTTACCCTGCATGGACGTTTCAAATAGCTCCTGAAGCGATACTTTAACTTGTTCGGTTTCACTTACGTTGAGAACCACTCTAACAGCCAGTGCTTCAAAGAGAACAAAAACATCGGAGGGGAATTCTTTGTGTTGAAGTTTTATCGAGAGATTGCCAGCCAAAGTGCCCATCTAGCAAAATATTTTATACAATTAACGCACGAGTATAATTTTGAGTTCTCAGAAAGAATTAGAAAACAAACAAAATCAACATCAACACAACACAAAAACAGTTTAGTGTAACACAATCTCTACGCTTGGCTGTTCTTTATCTTACTAAAGCATATAGATCAGAGATAATTTTGTACTGCTCTTAGGATAAAAATAAATAATTTATAACAAGCCATTAAAACAACACATTTTGAAACCTTAAACTTACATTGCGCACAGGAACATTGGCAATCAGATCAAAGTGATTCCACAACTGCTGACAGTACTCAAATCCTGGTTTTTGAGCAGTCTGCTTAAAAATGTCCATTGCTTCTGTGAGCGAAAGATTAGCACCTAGTATCAAAGTGCTATCCGATAAGCAGTGCTGGCTTAACTCCGGTACAGCATTAATGTCTATAAAGTTTATTATATCAGCTGAACGACGATAGACTCCATGTGCGGTGTTGCCAGCTACAAGCATGTATTTTTCATGAGCCTTCAGCTTTGAAAGTACTGCAAATATATCAGCAACTGACTTAGCCCAAGACCATTGACTACCATCTTCAAAGGTTAACGAAGTATGTTTCATTCTTGCACCATTTGTGCAAGCTCCACCACAGAGTGCACCCGTTTTCGGACAGTTTTTCGATGAAACATCTTCGATATCACAACACTCGGCTGGCACCTCGATATTACTATTGATAGCAAATGATTTCATAGCATCCAGAATGGGACGATAACCAGTGCAACGACAAATGTTGCCCCCAAAAGAGTTTTCGATCTCTTCCATCGTCAATTTGCCTCCGTTGGCCTCCATCAGAGCATACATGTTCATGACAAAACCAGGTGAGCAATAGCCGCATTGGGTGCCGTTCATTTTGGCTAAACGTTTTTGTATAGCATGATATCCTTGACGTTTATTGCCTATACCCTCCGAAGTAGTGATCGCCCAATCGGCACAGCTGTTCAATAAAGTCAGACACTAAGACCAAAATACAGCTCAGTAAGCGCTAAATTCCAAAACTTTCTAATACTCACCGAATTAACTGCCCAGGTGCGGACTTCACCAGTGGCAGGATGTTTGCCAGTAACAACGCACACACAAACACCGCAACCACCTTCCTGACACATAAACTTGGTGGCCGAAAGACCGACATGCTCGCGTATAAAAGTATTCAAAGTTATATCAGCGGGTAAAGTTAAGAGATTAACTACAATTGAATTTGAAATGGTGAATATAATATAATTCAACTGTTATTTTTAATTTACCTTCAAAGGTCTTGCCATTTATATGAAAAACTGTCTTCATATTTGAAATAGTAAACATTAATGAATAAATTCCATTAGTATTAAGAAGAATTTTTTTCTCCAAACCAACCGTATGAATCAATGTTCAACTTCAGAATAGTGTCAGAGCAGAACTAAGTTACTCCAAGATTGTTTATTCTCTTAAATTCACATTTCTTGAACTGTCTTATCAAATCCAATTACTTTGTTTATTTTTAAAGATAACAGTTTCACAATAAAAAATAGTAATATTTTTTTCAACTGTGCAGCGGCGGATCTGGAAAAATCTTAGGGGGAGGGAGGCTTAAAATATGACAAACGCACTTTTTCGATTTTTAATGTGTTTTTTTTTACAAATTGTCTTATTTATTTAAATTCGTTAAACCCGCAACCAGAATCTGTGTACCGATTTAAAAAAATTTGCATAACAACCTAAACTAAAAGAAAAAAGAAATCAATTTTAAACTAAACGTTATGGAAGAAACCGGATATAATAATTTATTAGGAAGTCGAAATTCTACAAATTTAAATAGCAATGCAATCTAATAAAATTCTTTTTTAATACGTAATTTTGCACAAAAGGCAAAAATATGAAAATACTATACAAAAAGGACCAGTGAAAAGAATAGTGAAATTCTAATTGTTTAATGTTTGACTCTTAAATTAAAATTTTTTGTTAAAAATCAACAGACACATCAATTTTTAATGTAAAATTTAAATTTGTAAGTTCAACTGTTTTATAATTTTGTTCATCTGAAAAAATCAATTTATTTTTTTTATATTCTTACACAAACAATATCATTCTTTGTATTTTTTTAGATAAATAGAATTCCCTGTCTAAGCTGAAAAATAACCAGCGAAACGTTGTGGGAAAAAATTAAATATATTTTTTATTTGCATTAAAAACACAGACCACAGCACTAATGCAAGAAATTATATAAATTCAAAAAGTTGATCAAATACACTTATTTAAAAATAACAAGTCGAGATCAAGTTTTAAATATAACACAAAAGAAATGGTTTTCTGACAATTTTAAGAACTTTTTAAAAATAATTGTAAAAAAGTAACTATTTTATAAACTACTTAATATAATACGCTACAAAAAAACTTTATAAGGCGTCTTAAAATTAAGCTTCGCGGCTAAACAATCCCATATGCTGTTAAATCTTATTAAGTTAAAAAATTTCGAATGTACAGTATGAATAGAGTTTTAGCAGCAGTGATGATAATAAATAAATTATTAGAAGATGAAGAGGATTTTTATAGTAAACTTTTCCAAAACAAATATATATCTTTAAGAGATTTCACTCGTCGCTCGTTATTTTTTGCTCACTGATATTAGCCATCCATCGACAGAACAGGATATTTTGATGCGACATTTACTTTATACCCTTCAGTAGAGTAGCTATAAGGCTTCTAAATCAAAAACGCGTGTATTTCCTTATGGGCCTCATAATTCACAAAACTGTGGCAAACTGCGCAGTCGGTGTCGCGGTTGATCGGTAAAGTTGGCCGATAGTAGGGTAGCTGAAGCGTGTTGTTGTTATAAATTGGAGATAAGCATGCAAGATGGGCGGATGGACGGACGGACGGATAGCTAGATGGGCTATAATTGGTCAAGCTGGCTGAAGTAGGATGGCTGAAGCGTGTTGTTGTTGCTATAAATCAAATTTCAAGTTTAAGGTGATAAGCCCGAGCTTCATAGCAAGCATAATGTTTATATATTTAAGTCGCTACAAAATTTTCAAGTTTAAGGTGATAAGCCTTCAGCTTCATAGTATGCGTAATAAGCGGGCCTAAAACCGTAAGTTTAGGATAAGGAAACAGTGAAGAAGTAAAATATTTTCTCTACGCTTTTTTAATATAATATGTTTATGAATTAAAGTCGCTACAAATTTCAAGTTAAAGATGATAATCCCAAGCTTCATAGTAAGCATAGTAAGCAAGCCAAAAACTGCATGTTCATGATAAGGGGGCAGTGTAGTTGTTAACCATTTTAATAAATTTAATATGAGTTGGTTGACTAATGTAAAGACAAAGTATGAAAGCAGCAACGGTTTCTGCGGTGGCGGCTTGGGTTAATGATAAATTAAGCTAGAGATTGAAAGCCTCGTCGTAACCATGACCATACTCAACTATGCTGATATAAATAAAACAAAACGAGTTGATTTATATCATTATTCTTCTTTTATTGATTTGTTATGCATAAATTGTGAAAAAATTGATTTTATATTTAAATTATTCTTATGCACCCCTATTCTTGAATACGCGTCGAGTAAATATCGTCGTCGAGAGCGCACTTTCACCAATAAATTGTCGTCGAAGATCATTGCGACGATCAAAAATTTAAATATTTATTTGACGACGTTTGCTCAACAATTGACATGAACAATCTCTGCAGATATCAACGTCGAAATTGAAAGCTTACAGAATACAAAAATTTTCTTTCGACGTCGTTTTGAGAGCGAGCGCGGGTTCAAGAATAAGGGCGATGATTTCATTTGTTAGAGGAGTGTATTGAATTAAACGATCATTCATTACCAAACAGTAAGCTTACGTTTTGTCTGGAATCGGTTTGTTTGCTTCGGTGTAAAACTCAATTCGTGCATCAATAGGTCCTGTTTTAACTGCTTCATTTTGATGTGTTACATCAACAACAATAAGCGGCGCTGTTGCCTTATATTCAACAACATTTAGCGGATGTTGAGGAGTTTATAGCGTAAATGATCATTATTTTTACTCTGGCTTAAAGTGAAGTCTTATAGAAATTTTTTCTCCTCGAAAATTAATAAGGTCACCGTCTTGATTTAAGACTTTTATCATTATGCTGTTTATTTGTTGACAGTTGACGGGTAAGTAAATGACATTTCGAGGTTTTTCATTTATTTTATATCCTGGTGAGACATCGAGAGGAAATTCGTGAATAGTATGAACTGATGTGTTGTTAATATATGATCCGGTTGTCAAGTTGCATTCAATTCGTATTGTGTTTATATTTGTAATATTTAAAGGTAAATCAGATTCAAACTTTTTTCTAGTTTTATCTGACTGACCTATATGTATATATTCCGTTTTTTTCTATCTCTTGTAACGGATCTATAGGAACCATTTCGATAAACTCCTCATACGCCAACTCATTTACTATCAACTTTCTTATACTGAATCCCAGCACCTGTCCTATACTGTTTGGTTTTGAAAAATCTATGTCCACGGAGGATAAAATTTCAATTTTAAGAGTGTTGTTGTATGATTTAATTTCCAGGAAAATTGAATCATCAAGGTCTCTTACGGCTGATTTCAAGAAAAACCCAATACCCAATATCAAATTCATATAAACCAACTGGTATTGTAATAGTATGCGGCCCGATATGAAATAAATTGTTGTGGACATCTACATCGGGTATAAAATTAAATGTTACAAAGTCTACAAGTCCGCAAACATATTTTGTTGCCAATTCAATTGGTGGAAAGTAGTTTCCAATAAGAATTGACGTGGTTCCGCTCAAAGAGATTGTTATAGACATTATGAGTAGTCGTAATGAACTGCGCTTTGAAATGGGACAGTATGCTCTTCTGCATATATGATATGTATGCAAAATTTCAACAAAGTTATTATTATATGCGGGAACCTAAACCATTGCTCAATGTTGTTGAATATAAGGCAACAGCGCCGCTTATTGTTGTTGATGTAACACATCAAAATGAAGCAGTTAAAACAGGACCTATTGATGTACGAATTGAGTTTTACACCGAAGCAAACAAACCGATTCCAGACAAAACGTCAGCTTACTGTTTGGTAATGAATGATCGTTTAATTGAATACACTCCTCTAACAAATGAAATCATAAGAATAATTTAAATATAAAATCAATTTTTTCACAATTTATACATAACAAATCAATAAAAGAAGAATAATGATTCATATATAAATCAACTCGTTTTGTTTTATTTATATCAGCATAGTTGAGTATGGTCATGGTTACGATGAGGCTTTCAATCTCTAGCTTAATTTATCATTAACCCAAGCCGCCACCGCAGAAACCGTTGCTGCTTTCATACTTTGTCTTTACATTAGTCAACCAACTCATATTAAATTTATTAAAATGCTTAACAACTACACTGCCCCCTTATCATGAACATGCAGTTTTTGGCTTGCTTACTATGCTTACTATGAAGCTTATCATCTTTAACTTGAAATTTGTAGCGACTTAAATTCATAAACATATTATAATAAAAAAGCGTAGAGAAAATATTTTACTTCTTCACTGTTTCCTTATCTTAAACTTACGGTTTTAGGCCCGCTTATTACGCATACTACGAAGCTGAAGGCTTATCACCTTAAACTTGAAAATTTTGTAGCGACTTAAATATATAAACATTATGCTTGCTATGAAGCTCGGGCTTATCACCTTAAACTTGAAATTTTGATTTATAGCAACAACAACACGCTTCAGCCATCCTACTTCAGCCAGCTTGACCAATTATAGCCCATCTAGCTATCCGTCTGTCCGTCCATCCGCCCATTTTGCATGCTTATCTCCAATTTATAACAACAACACGCTTCAGCCACCCTACTATCGGCCAACTTGACCGATCAACCGCGACACCGACTGCGCAGTTTGCCACAATTTTGTGAATTTGGAGGTCCATAAGGAAATATACCCGTTTTTGATTTAGAAGCCTCATAGCTACTCTACTCCCTTCAAAATTGCGAGTTTCTTTACATTTTGTTTTCTATATTTTGATCATTTCAACTGCGTGCACAAGGGAGCAAAAAGGTCGGTATTTTTTAATGTGCTTGCCTGTTTCTTCTTATTTGAATATGTGAAGAAATATTGCAAATTTTATGAATGAAAATAAAATTTTACAGCTTCTTATTTGTATGTCCATTGTTGCCGAATTTATTTTGTTTCCAGCCGGACATTTTGGTTGTGATTTTGTTGTAGCTATATTTTGGTTGCAAGAAGGATTTTTACATATTTCATTAGCTGAATAGAAAGACAAAATTCTGATTCGGATAATGAAATAATTATTGGATAATAAAAAAAATGTAGCAATGAAATAGAATTGGCTTAGCAGTATTTAATAAATTTAAAATAAAACAAAGAAATATTGTAGATTTAGTTAATGAGAATAAAAGTTATATTTGGTACAAATTTTACAGGTTATTATTTATATGTATGTGTTGTTCTTTTCCTTCCATCTTCTTGTAGTTGCCGAATTTAGTTTTTTTCTAGCTGGACATTTTCTTTGTAGCAATATTTTGGTTGCTACTTTGGATTTACAAGCATAATTTTTAGATACTTCACTAGACCAATAAAAAGACGAAATTCTGGTGATTCGGCTAATGAAATAATTACACTGGTCTGCAAAAAAAAATTTTTTCTCTCTCCTTCAAATATTGTATATAATTATTGAATGCATCAATAATACTGAATATATATATAGAATTTAAAGTTACCTATAACGTATAGATTTTTCGAAATGGAACTTTTAAATAAAACTTTTTTGTCATTAATTTTTCTAATTAATTTAATAACTTCGATAATATTTGATATTAAACGTTACAAAACATTAGAACGCAAATGAAAATATCATTATTTGCTGTTCATCATATCCTACTTTGTAGTTTTCTTCCTTTTCATGCTTTCTGCTAGCATTGCTTCGTATCATTTTCCGTTGTAGCGCCTTTCTATGTGCAGAATATCCTGATGAAACCTCTCGCCATGTTCATCTGATACTGCTCCTAGATTTTCTGGGAAGAAATCTAAGTGAAAGTTCAAGAAATGAATTTTAAGGGACATATTACACTTTAGAGCTTTGTAGGAAAAAAGAAGTTCCTAGATGATTTCCTTATAGTTTTCATTTCGTTTGTTTCCAAGAAAATTATGACACACTTCTACAAAAGCGGTTCATGCCCTTTTTTCAAAGGCATTCAGCTTCATTTTAAAACTTGCGTCCTTCATAAGCACACGTATTTGAGGTCCTACGAAGATTCCTTCTTTCAATTTCGCGTCACTGATTCGGGAAAACTTAGTTTTCAGGTACTAAAAACACATTTAACGAGATTAGACAATGTACTTCCTTGAGACTTTATGGTATATTTACCACAAAAGTAGCAAAACACATCTGCAGAGTTTTGGCAAGTTCTTTGCATTTTGCACCTATAAAAAATTGAAATTTTTTTTTTTTTTTTTTTAGACTAAACCAACGCTCAGGGGATGCCCCCTATAAATGCGTAAGCATTGTGTTGATTCGGATGATGGGTGATAGTTAGTTGGAGGGTGGATAGATGGAGTAGTGTCGGTGAAGATTTGTTTTGAATTTGCACAGCTCTAAACTGCCGGGAAACACGCTCGCAGGGAGACTATTCCACAACTTAACCGCGCGACTAAAGAACGAATTATCGCGGTAATGCGAGGTTCTATTAGGCATCGATGCAATGGTAAAGGCGTGGGCTTGGACAGCTGCCCGAGTGGACCTGGGAAACACACGAGCTGGTGGCGTCAGGCCATGTATCTCCCTTGAACACTTCCCATGGTAATACCTATACAGAAGGCTTAGGCAACCTACATTACGTCGATGCCCAAGAGAGTTGAGAGAGGATGAAATACTTTCATCCCCTATCAAATATAGCGCACGACGTTGAATTTGGTCCAGAAGCTCCAAATAAGATTTTGAAGCCCCTGCCCAAATGTGCGAATTGTACTCCATTTTCGGCCTAATATATGAGGTGTAGATCATGCGAAGATCAGCTGAAGTGAAATATTTTTTGCACCGTTTTAGAAAACCTAGGCACTTGCCCGCTTCTTTCGACACATCGAAAATATGATCATTCCAACGAAGATCAGATTGGATCGATATGCCCAGAACGTCAAGAGCGGCTGATTCCACAAGATCCACACCATTCATACTGAGAGGAGCTAAAGGGCAATTCACTCGCTTGTGGGTTAACAGACAACACTGGGTCTTGCTTGCATTGAACTCTACTCTATTAGCAAGACCCCACTCGGAGATTTTTTGTAGATCATTAAGGAGTGTGTCATTCATAGTTTGCCTTTTTCTCTCAATCTCCATAGAGCTTGGGCGTTTTTTGAATGAATATGAATGACAAATGCTGCTGTCGTCCGCAAACGAATGTATTGGGTTATGCGTCAACGACAGAAGGTCGTTGATAAAAACCAGAAACAAGGTGGGCGATAGAACTGAACCCTGCGGTACTCCTGCGTTGATGGCGTGCTTCTCGGACGAAATACCGTCAACTACGACTCGAATCGTTCTGTCCTTGAGGAAACACGTGATCCATCGAGCAAAATTACCACCAAAACCGTATGCAGCAAGTTTTGACACGAGCGCTTTATGCCACACTCGGTCGAACGCTTTTGAAATATCCAGAGCAACAACCCTGCTCTCGCCGAAAAAGTGAACGCATTTATTCCATTCTTCGGTTAAGAACGCCACAAGATCACCAGTAGAGCGAGCCCTACGGAAACCATATTGACTGTCACTGAGCAGTTGGTTGTGCTCCAGATAGTTCATAACGCTGAAGTTTATTACGCTCTCCATTACTTTGGAAAGCGTAGAGCATATCGCAATGGGTCGGTAGTTTGCAGGGTTCGTGGCATCACCCTTTTTAGGTACCGGCTGGACATTTGCCACCTTCCAACAAGATGGAAATATTCCTGTTCTGTAGGATATGTTGAAAAGGTTGCGCAAAGGCCGAGCCAGCGAAGAAGCACACATTTTAAGCACAATTGGCGATATGCCATCAGGACCAGAGGCTTTGTTTACGTTGAGATTTGAGAGGACCCTTTTAACTGCTCTCGTTCGAAAGTATATCTCCTGCATTGCAGAAGATCCACTCTCAACAAAGGGCAGTGGCTGATTGCTATCCGAGAGAGTGGAATTTTGTGCAAACAATCTAGCCAATAGGTTCGCTTTATCAGCCGAGTCAGTGAAGATTTGGTCATCTTTTAAAAGAGCTGGAATCGATGACGATGTCTGGTTCTTAACTCTTTTAACAAATGACCAAAAATTTTTGCTCCCTTTGGGGCAGAGAAGAACCTGTTCTGGAATGCGAGCTTCGTGCAGAAACTTTTCGCGTTTTAATTTGCCACAAAATCAGGACAATATACGAATTATGTAAGGTTATTTTGCTCAGTAGTCAAAAACACACATCAATATTCACTACATATATCAACATAATTCTAAACTTACCAAAATATCCAGTATAAATCAGGAAAAATTCACTATAAAACTTTTAAACGTACTGTGCGCCACGAAGTCGCAACGAGAACTGCGCAGAAGCGTGTATTCGTATAAAAATTACTTCCGAGAATATGGTTCTCTCTCTTTCTATCAGTGCACACTGTTTTTTTGTGTGAAAATACGGTCTTAACTGAATAAAGTTGAGTTAACGCAAAAACGACAGTCGAAAAATTGAGAATATTAAACTATTTAAAAAAAAAAACTATACGTGTTAGCAAAAAATAAAAAGCAGATCTAGATTCAGCATGTTAAACTCTTAACACTGATCATATTTTTATCAAAAGTAGGATTTCGTTGCAGACCAGTGTTATTAATCGGGACTTGAACATTTTTTTTAACAAAAATGCTTTTAATAAATAAAATTAACTTGAATTAACGAAGTACAAACACCAAATTGGTCTAGCTGTTTAGGAGGAGTTCAGTGAGTAAGCCATGTACAGAAGAATTTATTCTATAAAGATATTCTCCGGCAGACGTTGTTTTGCCACCGCCTTACTGCCATATATGAATTTTCATGCTAATCGAAAAAAAACATTTTATATTTTAACCATTTTGAGTATAGTTGCCGAACGTATCTATGTAAACTAAATTACAAAATTTTAGTCTCATACAACCAAAACCGTCCAAAACAGCAATTTTGTTGATTTGTAGGCGGTAGAAGAGGGAAAACAAATCGAGTGCCAAAATTTGAGCTTAATTTACTTTATACCTATCGTTTTAATATTTTAACTGTATTAAAATGTAAAACAAAATATATTTACGAATTTCGTAATCAATTTTTACTAATACTTTTTACAAATTTTACAAAATTTAATACTTTTTAATGCTTGTATTAAAATTTATTCCAATATTTCTAACCATGAAATTAGTATATTATTTTAAGAAATTTGAGTTATATAATATAATAAATACAATATATGTATGCACTGTTTTTTTGTGTAAATGTGCATTAAGGTGGCCCTAATTTAGAAAAGTTTTTCTTACGCCAAAGGCTAAATAACTATTCGATCGAAAAAAATGGTGAAATTTCAATACGTTATTCTACAGAATTGGTAGTTTTTAATATTTTTTTCCTATTTTGTACCCCGATGGAAAACACCTTGATATTTGTAAATATCTGCTTAGAAGTTTGCCATTTTTTCATTTTTGTACAAATACATGTATTTTTTACAAGATTTTTGCATTTGTAGATTTTTTTCGAAAAACTGCATACATTTAAATTTTATATCAAATCCAAAAGTTATAAATTAGGGCCACCTTAGTGTACATATACACAAGAAAAAACAGCATATACATATGAGCTGCTCAGAGCACAAGTGACGTAAGTTCATTTTTGATAGTTTTGAGAAAATCGAACACTTAGCAAAATTCTTATGATAAATTCCAAGTATGAAGAACTCAGTTTTGCATATAAGCTATGTCAAGAGCATAAATGGTGCTATTCATAGCGTACAAAATAAACTAAATAATACCCAAAAATTATGCAGAATACTGCATATTAGTAAAAAAATTTGGACTTGCGCCACTGGTTCACTGAAAATTTTTTTAAATTTCTCGTTTCCGCTGTATGAATCTAATGGGAGATATTTTTTAAGAATTTTTTTATGAGGAATAACAGTATTTTCACCTTAAAATTTTACAAAACCAGCTTTTAACGATTATCTTCATAATTAAGGGAAGGTTCTCCTGGATTTTTTTTGAAAAAATCCATTTTTTTTACATAAAATGAAAGTTACATGTTTTCTAATCTAACGGACAGCACAGGGCTTGTTCTATTGATCCGATTTCCTTCATTCAAAGAATGTTTGAAAGTATATACTTTTTTGTACGCCTGGAACCTAACATTGGCATAAAAAATTGTTTTTTTATAATTTTTAAACGAGATCTAAGTAAAAAAAAAGCAAAAAATTTCAATTTTTTTTTTAAAAGTCCATAAAATTGGTTTTTTTTACCAAACTTAATTGAAGTTAGGTTCCAGGCATATGAAATGTTATCAATTTTAATAAATTTTATACATTTCTCATTTCAGTTCACTACCTGAGGCCCCACACTGTCCGCGGGAGGTCGATGTTTTGCGCGCAGAGGTCGACGAGATCCGCCATTTTCAAGCCGCCATTTTGAATTTTTCAAATATCTTTTTTTTTTACTCGTTAATAAACCACGAATCAAAGTTCAAAAGCATAAGTTCGTATGTCTTTTCATTTTCCCACAAACCATTCTCAAATTTTGCTTGATTTTCGGCCAAATCCAAAAAAATCCAGGAGAACCCTCCCTTAAGGGAGATATAAAATGAATGGACTTACGCCACTTGTCCTCTGAAAATCTTTTAAAATTTCTCCTTTCCGCTGAAAAAATCTAATGGGAGATATTTTTAAGAATTTTTTGATGAGAAATGGCAGTATTTTTACCTAGAATATGAAAAAACTCCATTATTATGAGAGATATAAAATGAATGGACTTACGCCACTTGTCCTCTGAAAATCTTTTAAAATTTCTCCTTTCCGCTGTAAAAATCTAATGGGAGATATTTTTAGAATTTTTTGATGGGGAATGACAGCATTTTTATCCAGAAGTTGGACAAAATCACCCCTTACCGATTATCTCCATTATTAAGGGAGACATTAAATTAATGGACTTCTCCACTTGTCCTATAGAAGTTGGACAAATTCACCCCTTAGCGAGTATCTTAATTATTAAGGGAGTAATAAAATGAATGGACTTACTCCACTTGTCCTCTGAACATTTTTTTTAACTTCTCCTTTTCGCTGTAAAAATCTTATGGGAAATATTTTTTTAAGAATTTTTTGGTAAGGATTGACTGAATTAGTTTCAGAAGTGCGATTAAAACATCCGCTGGTGATTTTCTGAATAATTGAGGAGGCCAGGATACCATTCTTATAAAAATTTCACACTTGAAATAAAACACAGTTGTTTCTATTTAGTTAAAATGAAATAATATGTAATATTTATTAATATATTAAAATATTTTATCAAAAATCTTTATAAATATAAGTCTTCATCGTTATCGTTATCTGAAATTTAATTTTATAAACCTAATTGTCATGTTGATTTCAAATTGGTAAAAAATTCGTGGTGCTCCATTTCATCCCTTCCCCTTTTGAACAAGGGGGCGTGGTACCTAATTTACAACCTAATTTACAACCTAAATTTGAAAAATTCAACAGCTTTTGAGTTATTGGTCTCACAGCCATGGAATTCGACTACAATTTACATATACAGTTTTACTGATAACATTTTATTCGCGTTTGGCAACGGGGCCGCGGCAGCAACGCGCCGGCTTTAAGCTAGTGAGTACATACATTTAGGCATTTTGATTGTTAGGTATTAATTTGTTATGTATATGTATATAATACATATTTATATTTATTATAAAATTTTAAAGCGACATTCGAAGCCGTTTTAAAGTTGAAAGTTTGAAAGCTGCAGCTGGCTTCCATCAATCCCAAAACTTTGAATCAATTTGAAATTTGCACACACATATTATTTGCAAAAATATGCCAGAGCGTATTGTATTTATAAAATTTTTAGTTGTTTCTTCAAAAAGTTTACGACTTTCTTTGTTTTTAACGCAATTTTCGAAAAAAATGAATGTAATTTTTGGATATTTGGGAATATTTTTTTTATAAATAGCAAAACTTGATATATTTGAAATATTTCACTTTTGCTAAAATTGCTTAGCAACTAAGTTCTTCAACGGATTCGCTCCATTTGTTTCTGTCCAATAGTCGACTTAATACCTACCTAAGTGTGAACTTTCTGACATTTTTTCTACAGAATTTTTTGTCAAAAAAATTACACTAAATTTAGATTCAACCTTAAAATGACTATTGGTAAGGCCATTACACTTTTTTGAGTCATAAATTTATTTTTTGTATTCTTAAAACATGGCTCAATATATCCTCAAACTTTTAAATAAATTTCTTCAATAATTTACTCTTGAGAAATGTTTATTTTTGAACCTTGATTTTATGTTTTGCTAGCCTTAAAAGCGCAAAATATAAAAATAAAAAAACGACATTCACTTGTTTCATATTTGGGAAAGTTAAGAAACAGCGCAAATCGCAAATTAATTTTATTTCAGCTCTGCGAATCCAAACAAGAAAAATTTGAAACATGATCAAAAGCATAAAATAGATAATAACAACAACGACAAGCAAAGAACCAAACAAATTCTGCATAGACACACAAACATAAAATAAAATTGGTTGGTTTTTGGGGTATTTCCAATGTTTTTTACCCTAAAAGCAGGGTCTGATATGTTGGCAGCCCTGGAACTCCAAATTTCTTCTAACTAAAATCAGAAAATTTATTTTTATATTTCTGAAGGAATTTAAATAAGAAACATACTTATATCAATTTTTTTATGAATTTTTTGTGTTCGAAAACAGCTATAACTTTTTTACCCGAATTTCGGTTTGTATTATTTTTTGCCTGAAACAGTTTAAGACTATGGGTTAAGCGAACCTTCAATTTTTTAAATTTTGCATATTTGGATTTTTGAAATTTTTTTCATAAAAGTACTCCAACTCGAAGTTTATAAAATGTTACACTTCTAGTAAAAAATTTAATAACGACCAAGTTATTCAACGTAATCACATATTTTTATTAAATGCTATTTCAGAAAAGATTTTAATAGCAATATATTGCAATTTTTTCAAATTTGAAATTTTTAGATTTTTTTTTACTAAATAAGAAAAAATAAAATTATTTTAAAAATTAAAATATCACAACTCTTGCAATTTTGATCCGATTTTTATATTTTATTGCTCATCTTTAGGTACAATTCGATAAAAAACGAGGTGCATACCAGTTTTATGTGCAAAAAAAAGAGAAATATGTAAAAAGTCCAACAATTTTCATATGTTTTTCAATTTACAACAAAAAAATCAACTCGCTGTAACTAAGCGCTCTCCTGTCGAACTCATATGAATACATGCTGGTTTTTATTCTAAGCGTCACGTTTTTAACAAGTCAATTTTAATTTACGAAAAATTTTAATTATTCATACAAATGCCATTGTAGATAAATTGGAATTTTACAAAACATGGATAAAATATATGTAGGTAAAATATTAAAATATATATGTACATAGAAAGATAAAATATATAACATAAGTATAGACAAATAAAATAAAAATTCGCTATTTCGGTCATTTAAATAATTTGTTAAGCCATAACGACATTCAGTTGTTTCATATTTGGCTAAGTTAAGAAACAGGGCAAATTGGCCAATTTCTTTTATTTCAGCTCAGCCAAACAAGAAAAATATCTGAAACACGATCAAAAGCATAAAATCGAGCATAACAACAACGTCAAGCAAAGAACAAAACAAATTCTGCTTTTTAAAAAAAAAATTATTTCTTTTTTGTCCGAGTTGGGACGCAAGCCCAGGTCTTCGAAATCTAATACATTGCATATCACACTATATGAAAACTTTTATATAGAAAAATTCTTTTCTATTGTATGGAAAAAGTCTTTTCTATAATTTTTGTATGAAGAAATTTACAAAAAAATTCCAAAAAATTGTTTATATGAACAGAAAAATTTGTAAAGATTGTAGATTTAAAAAAAAAAATTTTTTGATCCGAGCTGGGTCGCGAACCCGCGCTCCGGAAAGCTTACTTTCATTTGTAATGATGCAAAATAAGCTGAAGTTTGTTAACAACTGAGGTGGATGAGTGGGTAAGATGTCAGACCGCCAGATGAGAGGACGCTGGTTCAAATCTAGAAATTGTCAAAAATTTTTTTATATCAAGTTATATCAAGTTTTATATCACATTCTAAAGAAGGGCTTCTAGCAGGCCTCTTAAGAGTCGCGAGAGAGGAAGGTCTAGAAAATTTTTTCGTTTCATATAAAAAAGTTTATGGGCTTTTTCACGAGCACGGAAAGGCTACGAAATCCATATGATGGCCTGCTACAAGCGCTTCAAATACCTGCTTTTTTCCACTGGGTAGCAGTACAAATTGTGTTTATGAATTTTTTTTTCCCAATTCATTCATAAAAATTCAATAGGAGTATTTGTTTTGTTTTTCGTTGTTGCTTGTCTGGCATTTGGTGGTGGTTTTTTTCTTTTCGCCTGCCTCTGCTGGCAACACACTCTGGCAACAAATTCTTCGCAAAGTTTTAATATTCGGATCGTTGGATTTCCGTTAACATAAGCGAAATGTTTCGATGCCTTCTCTCATTTTTATATTTCCTCTGCAGCAACCAAAATATACATAGCTACAACAAAATCACAACAAAAATGTCCAGCTGGAAACAAAATAAATTCGGCAACCACGTGCATGCAAATAAGAAGCTTTCAAATTGTATTTTCATTCATAAAATTTGCAATATTTCTTTAGATATTCAACTAGGAAGAAACAGGCAAGTACATTAAAAAACTACCGATATTTTTTCTCCCTTGTGCACGCAGTTAAAATGATCAAAATATAGAAAACAAAATGTAAACAAACTCGCACTTTTGAAGGGGTATAAAATGTCCCATCAATATATCCTGTTCTGTCGATGGATGGCTAATATCAGCGAGCAAAAAATAACGAGCGACGAGTGAAACTTCTTATAATATATACTCGTTGATTAATACAAATTTTTCATTTTGTTCCTGACACCGCTGATATGAAATCTTTATGATATAAAATTTTTGCTTCAATTTTATCGCACCGCTTCGAGAAAGACTTGAGCCTTTTCTGCCAAATATTTAACGAAGAAATTCTGTTATGATTTTCTATACAAATTTTAAGGCCTTATTTTAGGTCAAATTTTTAGGTCTTAACAAAATCAACTACGAGCTCAAAATTCGTATTCGCATGACAAAATCTGTTATGAAATCCGGTACAAATCATACCAGATTATCGAACTTTTATGATGTAAAAAAAACATTACAACTGGAGAATTTTATAAAATCAATAGTCAATATTTTTAATTTTAGCTTATTAAATAAATGCTTAAAATGCAGTGTAGTTTTTTATTTTGCAATACCTTAGCCCGTACAAAAAATCACAAAATTGAATTCTTGAAAACTGAAATTCTTATAACATAATCCATTCAGCATCGTTAAGAGAAAATGTTCCAACATTGGTACCCGAATTTAGCACAATGTGTTCGGGAGTAGTAGGAGCACCCAAACGCAGCCACTGACGTTTAAGACCCGCATCTTGGCGCGCAGACATTATAGCCTTTCGCAAACCAAAGAGAGCACAAATAGCCAAGCAACAAGGTGGCTCACCTGTTGCCTTTGAACGCATAAAACCTCCTGGATTGGAAGATTTTTGCAACACCTCAATGCGAAAATCAATTGGAATATCTTTGGCACCAGGTGCCTTGTAATTCCAAGTGCGGTTAGTCTTCAACTGACCAGTCTGACGATCATAGATAAGCTGTTCCGTCAGCCAGTAGCCCAAACCCATTACAAACGCACCCTCGATTTGGCCAATGTCAATGTTAGGATTCACAGCTTCACCACAATCGTGGAGTATATCAACACGCCTTATTTGATTGCTGCCCGTTAAAATATCGACCTCCATTTCGCACGCTGCTAAGCCGTAAATTTTATAGTTTTGCATGTCACCTTGTTTGTAGGAATCGCTTACGATTAGATTAATGTTACGTTGATAGGCAGTCATTACCACACGTTCCCACGTAGCGCCTTTTTTCAACTCAGCGCGTATTGGTTTAAGCCGATCGTTAAGAGTTTCGCACGCTTTACGCACTGCATAACATACACTCTCGCTGCTCACAGAGTCACCTGTAACACTAGAGTTGGCACCATTTAGAGTGTCGGAAGCCTCTATTTTAACCTTGTGCAACGGAAGGCCAAGCACAAAGGCGGCCACCTGCGTTACTTTTGTATTCATACCTAATTGGAGGAAAATCTTTTAAAACTGCTGTTTGGAATACTTAAAATGGCCTACCTTGGCCCACTTCAATTCCGCCGTGTGCAATTACTACAGTACCATCACCATGATAAATGGATACAGTGGCCGGAAACAGACCAGAATAATTAAGTGGATATTCCATGATGGACAAACCTAGCCCACGCTTGAGCCAACGATTTTTCAAGTTGAAGTCTTCGATTTCTTGGGAACGTGCTCGATACTCCGTAGACTGAATGAAGCGTGGCAGCAGCTCTGCAATTTTGTGATCTGGCTTAATATTTTCTAAGCGCACATCGACAGGATCAATGTTGGCTTCGAAAGCTATGTGCTCTATGATGGTCTCCATCATGGCAATGCCTAAAATAGAAAGACAAATTTTTAACGCACCTTTTTAGCATATTTAAGGAAAAATATAGATAGATTATAGACCTTAATGATTTGAATGACATGGCATATTCCAAGCAACTCATTTAACTTTCAAACCACAAACCCTTTCTTTCATCTCAGCCAATAATTACCTTCAACAGAACCGGGTGCCCTGCACCAAGTGTTACTAGGCGCATCGGTAAGTATGGCCTGACCATTTAACTTAAAATTACTATCCGTCAGATCGTAACAGTTTCTGGCACACAACAAAGTAAGATGATTAATGGGGTTCTCATTCAATGTGCAACCAGCATCCTCATAAAAATTATTCTGCAGCGCGATAATCTTGCCATTGGGCTTGACACTAAACTCATAGTCACTGCGACAGGCCCAACGTTTTCCCAGGCAGTTCATCATAGACTCAATCGTCTGCACAAAGCGAGCTGGTTGATTAAGCTTATAAGCTGCCAAGGAGGCAGCGCACGCTACTTGATTTCCCCGTGTTATCTTGCAGCCAAATCCTCCACCCAGACGACGTACCTTTAACTGAACATCGCTGATGTTTAGACGGAGCATCTTGGCGATTGCATACTGCGTTTGATCCATCCACTGAGTGGCCGACCAAACTTGAAGTCCCTGTTCAAACGGCACCACAATCGCGGTCTGTGGTTCCATGGTGAAGTGGTATTGTCCATTAATGTCAAATATACCTTTTGCTGAAACGTCAACGGAATTACTTAATTTCAAGTTTTTAATTTTATATTCTATTATCTTGTCAGAACGTATTATTCTATTTGCATGTAAGACATCTTCAATACTTGTAAGTATCTCCCGGGCACCACTTGAATAAATTACTTTGACTTTGTTGGAAGCATTGTTGGCAATGTCGCTGGTCGTAGCAACAATCATGCCAAGGGGCTGATCATAGTACTTTACACGACCCGAGCAGAAAACTTCCTCTTCAGCGACGGTATTTGCAAAAGATTTATCCACGTATGTGTTGTTGCCTGGTATATCCTTAGCTGAATAGAATGCTATAACGCCGTTTTTCTGCAACGCTTCGGAGGCATCTATATGTTCGATGTTGGCACCAACTTTAGTAGCATTCACAAAGGCACAGTATACTGAGTTTCTGGTGGTTAATTTGTCATTCATGTAGGTGGCCTCGCCAGTGCACTGTATCAAAGCTATGGTAGTTAAGGAAAAGGTTTAAATGATTTAAAGTAAAGCAAAAACGGGTAACAGATAAATGAGCTTCAAATACTTCTTGACTAACCTTCGACTTTTTGCACCGGCTTCGTTACTGGGTAACTATTCTGGTTTGTGCCGAAAGTTTGTAGGCCTGACGAGAGTGGACGTATCAGCAATTTGCCACCGGTCTTGTATTCTGGCTTAACCAACTTCTCCGGAGCAATGCTAAGCACAAATTTGTAAAATAAGCCGCAAGCAAGCGCTCTACGGTACTCAGGTGATGCATCTGGCAGCACCTGATCAGGTGCAAATATTGACGAAAGTTCACGAAAAATTTTTGATATCATCTGCGGATTGAATAAGTTTTGCCCGGCAATCATTCGCTCAACGGACACTGCATGCACAAATACTGGATTTATACCGCCAAAACATATTCGTGCCTTGTTTACTTTTTTCGATTTTATGTCCATGTCCAGCAAAAATCCGGAATTAACATAGGCATGAGCATTTTGTGCACGGGGTGTGATCTAACAGAAGTATATTTAAATGTGGGAAAGTAAGTGCAAAAGCTGTTTACCTTGTATGAGCAAAATACGAATTTATTTTTGGGACGAGCCTTGAGCTGGAAAGATCTGAGCACTGTTTTTGGTGTTTCATCATCTAGATATTCCATTAAGGACATAGTTTTCTGCGTGCTGGCAGTTGTGTTGACAATAAGTTGTGCGTCTAACGCCTCAAAGGTAATAAAAACATCGGATTGGAATTCTTGATGCATCTTTTTAATTTGAATGTTGCCAGCTAATGTAGCCATCTGGTGATTTGCAAAAATAAAAACAATTATATCAACAGAATGGACACTCCAGTGTTGTTTTTGCAAACACATTTTGACGTGACAAGGATACGTCTTAACTCGTGGTTTTCAAAACATTGCAAGTTGAAAATGTAACGACGTTACATTCAGTTATTACTTGGTAAGACAAAAGCTACGGTAAAAGATATAAGACGACTTTATAGGTTAACTCTTTGACTTTCTGACAAAAATTAAAAACTGTAGCAGGACAGGAAAGTAGTTGGTTATGCAGCAAAATTGAAAAACTATTCCATTTAATTATTATTTGCTAAGTCAGTTAAGACTTAACTTAGGAAAAAAAAAAGGAAAAATTATGACAAAATTTGCAATATCGTTACATAGAATTATTACATGCTGGGTTAGTTAGTTAAGTGCGTTTCTTTTGAACTCCTGATAAAAAAAAAATAAAAAAACCTGTAACGTTGAGGTCGCGAAGGTAGCCGAAGCTTGATATAAGAAAAATACAAAAAACGTTGCATGGGATCCTTATCTCAGTGACTATAGGCATTCCGGTGAGTTTTATGGTGCGAAAGTAAAGGTAGTTTCTTAAGATTGTTTGTGAAAAAAATAAAAATAAAAAAGTTATAAAGTAATAGTAGCTGTTTAGAACTTGAGCAGTAAAAATCAACGTATTAGGTCAAGGACTAAGACAAAAAATATGACAGAACTAAGAAAAGGATAATAATATTTTCTTGTTGATTTAATAATATTAGGAATTATTAATAAGGAATTTGATTTTATTTTTTTTTGTCGTACTGTAAAATAACTTAGTTCTTATTGTACAATGTTTTGGTAAATAAATGAAATAAATTAATAAGGACAGGGATTGGGATAAAGATTGACACAAAAATTATAACAAGAATTGGAACAGAGATTTGGACAAGGATTAGGACAAGAATTAGGACAAGGATTGGAATAGGGACTGGGATAGCATTATTTTTTTGAGAAAAGGCTTGATAAATACTAGGGGACTCTGCACCTTTCAATGGTGGTTTACTGAATTCCGTTCACAACGCCCAAAAGGGGTCGTCACGCCAGTCATTGTCAATAAAACTAATGGAATGATATTGTACGCTCGGATAATGGAAGAACGTGAGGTGGCTGAGGATGTAGACATCTCAACTAAGCGTACTCATCACATTTAACACATATATTTGGACATGAACAAGCTATCAGCGCGAAGGGTTCTGCGATGGCACACAGTTAACATCAATCCGAGTTTTTGAGCCGTTTCGCAATCATAGACGAAACATGTATACATCACAACAAACCAGTGATCAAGGAACATTCAAAGCACTGGACTTATCCGGGTGTCCAGGGGATGCATGCGGAGTCATTATGATAAAGTATAATGATGAGGACAAGGCTTAAGGCAAGGACTAGTACACCAATTAGGATAAGAACTGGTACAGGGACTTTAACAAGAACTAGACAAGGTGCGTAATTAGGCATTCTGCCGCCCTAGGCCGACATTAGCGCCGCCTCTAACATATTAATTTTTTTTTTATACAATAGAACAAAATAATAAAAATAGTACTTTGTATTTTACCATAGATATTTATACAAAATAATAAAAATAAAGAGTTTCATTAGGTACTCATGCGAAATCATTTATTACGTCTTCATAACTTAGTTTTTGTACTTGATCTAATTCAATATTTAATTAGACCAGTGCATTTAGTTGCTCCTAATGCATTGTTGCCCGTAAATAGTTTTCAATTAGTTTTACTGTATAAAATGAGTGTTTTCCTGAACAGTTTTTTTTCTCTTCCTCTCAATCTTCATAGAACTTAGGTGTTTTTTGGACTAGTATGCATTATAAATGTCATTCGCAAACAAATGGATTGGGTTATGTATAAAAGAAAGAAGGTTGTTTGTAAAAACTAGAAACAAGGTTGGCAGTAGAGCCGAACACTGCGGTACTCCTGCGTTGATGGCGTCCAGAGATACTACCAACACCACTTGGAATTAGTTTTGACACGAGCGCTTTATGCCACACTCGGTCAAATGCCTGTAAAATATACAGAGCAACAACCTTGTTCTCTCTGAAAAAGTGAAGGCATTGGTTCCATTTTTCGGTTAAGAACATCATAAGATCACCAGTAGGCCCTGAGTAGGATCACTGAGCAGTTGGTTGTGCTCCAGATAGTTCATAGTTTTAAAGTTTATTACGATTCTGCGATCTTCCACTCCAACAAGATGGAAATACTCCTGTTCTATAGGAGATATTGAAAGAGATGCGCAAAGACCGAGCCAGAAAAAAAGCAAACATTTTAAACATCTAAGAAGCAGAGCTTTGTTTATGTTTAGATTTGTAAGGAGCCTTTTAAGGGGAAAATCCTTAAGCCTTTAGACGCTCTAAAATTAGTCATTGTTGAACAGTGTTTTTAAAGGTGATAAAATATTTGGATGCTTTTTAAGTTTTAAAATAATTTCATTTGAATTTTAAAAATATAAAAACATTATTTTCTTTTTTTTTACAAAATGGGTGCTCAGTGAACTTTTTCATTGGGGGTCTCTGGCGCGAGATTCAAAAATTCTGCAGCTGTCACATTATTTCCATGGGACAGAAAAAACCAAAAACAATTAATTGTTTTTTCTAATACAAGCAGGGGTAGGAAAAATCTTCAAAACAGTGGTCCCCAAACACATGCTACTAAAATGTTCGGATTTTGTGCTTATGTAAGTAGCTCTCCCACTCTCTGCACTGACACAAATTGTTGTGCAAGTATTAAGCAAGAATTGTATTATTATTATAAAAAACCTATTTTTAGTTTTTTATTATTATAAAGAAACAAAAATGGGAAGCCTTTTTTAATTTGTATCAATTTGGGAATTTTTGCATTCCAATGAGTCCTGAATAAATATTTCAAGGTACTCTTTCTCTAGTTTAAGAAGTAACGTTATTCATTTTCGTTATGGGGAACACTGCTTTAAAATGATATAAAATTATACAATTAAAAATTTAGCACGCTCATTAATTCATTTTTTATATAAATTTTTCGGCATTTCTTATCCTCAAAAAGTATTTTATTTATTCAAAATCTTTAAAACTTGAGGTTTATCCTATCGATATCGGTATCTGAAACACCGCACAAAATTTCAGCCAAATCAATCAATTATTTTTTAAGATACAGCACGAGCAGTTTTTGAAAACACAGTTTCGAGATAGCAGTGGTAGAGATAGAGCAGCCCAGTAAAAAAACATGCGATCGTTCCTATGAGGAGCAACAACAGAGCGCTCTTTTGCTGTTTTATTCTATCAAAAAGTGAGCACTTATGCTCTTGTGCTCCTTTACTGTTTATAAAAATCAATAGGCGAGCAATCAATGAAAAAAAGCACATAAAGTGAATCATGTGCTTTGTAAGAAACTCGATCATAATTTGCTGTGAAAAATCGGCCATTGTAGTCTAGTGGAGAGTGCGCTAGACTAGCAATCCAGAGGTCCCTGGTTCGACTCCGGGTTCGGGCATGGTTCTTTTTATTTTCTTTGTTCGGAATTAAAGGACAGCAACAACTAAGGGCTGAAAATGCTTGCCGAGGTTAAGGCATAACACACACTAGCCTCGGTTAAAAGCGATTGAAAGCATTATCTCCTCGTCTGTTTCATTTAATCAATAATTCACGTATGGTTCTAACCAATTCCTCTAGCTAATCTATCCCTTAACTTTCAAGTCAAAGACCTAACCTTGTTTGTATAAGGCGCATGTTGGTTCTTTGATCTTTTTTTTAAAAAAAAACATATTTTAAATGTTCCTTTGCTGATCCATTTGAATCATTTATTGATCGCTCCTTTTGAGCTCCTCTGGGATGTTAAAGGGAGCGCTACCCTTCCTAGGACAAGCAATGTTAAAAGAGAACACAAAATACACCTAGCTTGGATCAATAAGGAGCACTCCCAGATCGCTCATAGGATATCAACTTTTTTGCTGGGAGTGGTCCCTATTTCAAAGATCGCGAACTCGAGTTCGAATTCGAACATTACACCGACACGATCACACGTACGAAGTTCTCTTATTCAGTTGGCGCTGAGACTTCAAATGAAAAGGTTCACGCCGCTTGATCAGCTTATCCACTGCACAAAATTAAATCGGAATACGAATATGATTTTTTATTTGCAGAAAATTTTTTAGGACTGCCATAATGCTTGGTTTGCCAACGCACAGTGGCATAATGGAAAATTGTTTTAAAGGAACTATAGAAATATGGATCCTCAATATTCGTTTGTAGAAAATGAATAACGTAATGTTTTCTTATTTCAAATGGTATTGCATATGAAAATATTAAAAAAAAAATTTTTTCTTTCATGGTCGACTCTAGTGCACTCGAAAAAAGATATGAAAAATTGACAGAATGACACGCTATTGAAAATTAAGTTCTTAAAACAGCTTGTTTTTAACCAGTTATTAACTGTAAAATATACGATGTTTTTTAAATAAAATTCTAGTTCCAGCTATAGCCACTGATGTTATAAATAGCATATTTAAATTTCAGATGATTCGGCTGAATAGTTTTTGTTTTCTTACAACACCATGCCGAAAAAAGTAGTTTCGAGATAAATGAGTATAAAGAGAATGAATGTAGACGAAACACTGTGGCTCGACACCTACTTAAACGGCTGTAAAAGTGAAAATAACGTCAGAAAGACTATAATATAAAAAAAACCAATTTCATAAAAATTTTAGGAATTAAACAATGTTGTCTTGATAAATATAATTATGGAATGATAAGCGATCCAAATATTTGCACACCACGATGAGGACAACTATTGATGTAATATTTGCTAGAAATATCGATGACATAACATCTATATAAAATACGTTTGATATTTTAGATATTAAAACACAATAATTTCATTACAATTTACAAAAATAATTAAAAATTAATGCAATATTGCAATGTAAGGTAATAAAATTTACTGGTGGGAATATTATTTTTATTTAGTTAACTTTGTTTTTAGGTATTTAAAATTTTCCAATTTAAAAATTTTTTTAATTAAAAACCCATTACATTATCCAACGTATGAAAATGCGAAAATGCTTCGCTTCTCTCGTGTGTCCAGCGACGCATCTGCTTTTTTTTAACTAAATATTTTTATGAATTTTTACAAATAACGCAAGCGTAATAACTCAGCTTATCTAAGGGCTCTAAAAATAGTCACACAGCTTAAAGAAGTTAATGACTCTAAAGTAGAGGGCTGTGGCTTTGATTACCGAATTTAACAACTATCAATTACAGCAAATGCGGAGCAAAAACATAATTTGATGCAAGTGGTAGATAATCACAGAAAAACTTTAAAATATATTAAAAAAATTAATATTGTTTAAAAATGAAAATTTGTATAACAATTATGTATTAAGTTTTTATTTTTTTTTTTAAACTTGTTGATCAACGAAAATCAAATATGATATACTGAAGTAAAGCTTAAGATTTGCCCAAAAATACAAACATAATATCGGTGGAGCAAAATAAGAAAAAAATATTTGATGATAAAAAATTAAAAAAATTTTTTTTTTTAAAATTTCAGGATCAAAATTTCACCAAAAATATTCAGAAAGGTTTTTTAAAAAACGAAAACTAAAATAAGTCCAAAATATTCCTTAAAATAAATTCAATATTTGTTTTGGTTTCGACACCATATTTTATAAGTTGGTTCAGGTTCTGTATATTTTTTAAGCGATTAATTCCATAATCTTACTTTTATGCGATTTCTGCAAAGGTCAGGGGTTAAAATTTTTTTTGTAAGAAGGTATTTCTGTGTTCATTTATGGTTGAACTTTTAGAAAATTGACGCGCACCAAAGTATTTTAACAGTTTTGCAAAATGACCTGGTCTAATGACTATAATATACAATGTCAAGTCAATAACACGACATGACACTGCACAACACAAATCATAATATAAAAAAAAACTACCTGAAAAACCTTAAATTCTAATATACTAGCTGAACCCGGTGTGCTTCGCTACCCCCTCTTTATAAAATAAAATTAAAAGTATTTATATATTTACAAAAATTTATGTATTTAATTTTAATTTAATTATTGCAATGCTTCTCCCCTTTTTTGTTGTAAACCAATTAGAATTCAGCACTGAACCGCATGTAATTTGCTTCATGCTCCCCCTTTTTATTTTAAGACCAATCAAAAAGCAGCAATTACACAATCAGCTGTTTCGCAGTCAGTTGTGGGAGAATGAGAATGGGGTTACCCCACTCCCTATTTTAATTAACACGTATTATAAAATCAGCTGTTTTCAAGACAGTGGTGGAAGAAAGAGAATGGGTCTACCCCACTATTTTAATTAATATGTATTTTAAATTTGTGGTAAAGCCGTTAATAAACGTAGTAAAAAAGTAGGTGCAGAAGTGCGCATGGTCGAAAAATATTATCATGTAATAAGTATTCCTGAGTCAAAGCTGAACGCTGTGAAAATTTAAGATCGGTTATCAGGTTCAGCCTCCAATATATCGCAAACAAAGGGGCGTGCTCCGCCCACTTTTCTGTTGGTACGTATTTCTATTCATGCCAATACCATATATAGAAAATACTGCCGCCGTTGGTCAAAAAATGCCCAAGATATGACGGTTTTAAATTTTGGGTTATATGGGCGAGGCCATGCCCCTTTGTCCACTCACAACTTTATATAGTTAAGAATTTATTATTTCGTAAGAATATCCTATTGTGAAAATTTAATGAAGATCGGTCCAGTAGTTAAGACTATATTGCGATTTTAATTTTCCTGAAAAGAGGCGTGGTCCCACCCAATTTTCTCCTAGTACGTATTCCTAATTATGCCAATACCATATGTACCAAATAGCATCAACGTAGGTCAAAAAATGCCCAAAATATGGCAATTTAAATGTTTGGGTTATATGGTCAGTGCCACGCCCCTTTGTCCAATAAAAACTTCATATAGCCTATTATTCTTTCCAGAGTCATAGTAAAATGCTGTGAAAGTTTCAGGAAGATCGGTCCAAGGGTTTGGCCTCCTATAAAGCACAAACAAACAAACAAACAGACAGACATACATTAATTTTTTATATATATAGATTGAAAGCAGTTTAATTATAATTTAAGTAAAATGGGACGAAAAAGGGGGATTTGGTAATATAAAAATCTATGGCTACCTTACCTGTAGATAAAAAGTATATAAAACTTTAGGTAAATACATATTACAAAAAAAGTATTTTGTATAGCAAACATTGTTAGTGGTATAAGTAAGTATCTGAATTAAAAAAAGGGGGCGGTTAAGTGGGCGTGGTTCAAAGTAATATGGCGACGTTAACAGCATTAAGAGCAATATACTACCAAATAAAAAATAATCCGTTGGAAGGAACAAATTTGTACAGAGAACAAAAAGTTTAAAACTTAAATTTGGCGTGAAAAGGGGAATGAAAGGGGGCGTGGCGTAAGAAATGTTTATTTCTACCTCGCCTGGAGTATAATGTGTATACAATTTAAAGTAAATCTGTTAAAAACTATATGAGAGCAATTACATAATTTTAAAAAAGTGGGCGTAAAAGTGGGCGTGGTCGAAAAAAGTACCCTATTAATCATGCCAGAGTCCCAGTTAAAGGCTGTGAAAATTTCAGGAAGATCGGTCCAGAGGTTTGGTCTCCTATAAGGTACAAACAAACAAATAAACAAACACACATTCCATTTTATATATATAGATAAAAAAATTCTTTCCTGTGTTTAAACTAATTAAATAATTAAAAAAAAATCCAACGACCTAAAACCTAAGCCTTGCCGTGAAGGCACGTGGGCTACATTAACACATTTTAGAATTTACAAATATATCGAGCATCTCACGGGTTCTTTAGCCGCCTATGCTCTAGTTCCCCAAAAACCTATAAGACAAAAGATCTAGGCGGGTGACCTCCAACTCTTACCTATATAATTATTTAGTCACTAAGAGACATTTTAATTTTTCATCCAAAGTCACTCACAAGCATGCGGTGACTAGTGGACCAAAATCTCTGAGGGAAAGTTGATGAAAAAGTAACCCAGAACTTAGGGTAACTCCTCCATTCACATGTAAAAAATGATTGGTGTTAGTAGGTTCAATGTTTTTAAGGGCTTACTATAATCTTATACTTACTAATTAGACCAACTTAATTCACACTAGCCTCGGTTAAAAGTGATTGAAAGCATTATCTTTCACGTCTGTTTCGTTAAATCACAGTTAATAGTATAAAAATATTTTCTTGTCAAATTTCCTTTCAATTTAAAGTTCTCCTACCCTTAAAAAAACATGCTTTAATAAGTTAAATTAGTCGTCTAAGAATATGTTTTCACTCAAAAAAAAAAAATGTTCACATGGGGACCCTAGGTACCACCGATTCTCTTTTTTAATACTCGATTGGCTAACAAAAAACAAAAAAATCTTGTATTCAAAATCTAAACACGTATTCATAAATTCTAATCTATTAAACGTATACTGTCAAAAAATTAGGACATGACTCATTGACTTAAAATGAGTGAGATATAAATTTTTTAACTTTAAAGCTGTTTTATCAATTTTCTCCAACTAAAACATAAAACCGCTTGTAGTTTCAGGAATTTTCTGTCAATTGCAGGCTGGTCCGCAGCCAGGATTTATCCAAGGGGGGGGGGGGGGGGTTTGATTAAAAAAAATATATTGATAGTTTTTGATATCGATAAATCAAAAGGTATTTTTATATGTATATTAAATGTTTGCTCCACCATAGACCAAATTGTTGACGCTATAGACTAAAAGTAGTCGGTTTGATTTAAAAATAAAATCTATAAAGTTTCGTGCCGATTGAGCCTTTTAAAACTAACTCAAGAGACCAATAAATGGAGAAGCGTTTTACAAGAGTTCAAGACATCTCTTGAAGTAAATTTAAAAAAAAAACAGATATGCATTTCGTTTTTAATGTAATTGTTTTTTTAAATGAGTTAACAAACATAAAAATCGGATTAAAAGTACAAGATTTGTGATATTTTACTTTTCGAAAAATGTTATAATATTTCTTGTTTCAATAAAAAAATAAATTATAAAAATCCAAATTTGAGAAATTGCAATGAAATGTTGTTAAAATATTTTCTGAAACAACACTTTATACAAATGAGGAGTGTCTGTTCAAAAGTCCCTATTTAATATTTTTGAAAAAATCGCTTTACTATAGTTTAGCACTTAAAATATTAAATCCTATCACTTGCACAAAAAAAAAAATTAAGAAAATCGTAAATTTTTCCAATATTTGTGCATAAAAGTTTATGTTTCTGTTCAAAAGGGCCTAAATATGCATACTGAAAAATTGCTTTTGAAGATATTTAAACAGAAGATACTAATTTCCATAAAAGGTTTTATTTTTTCTACAATATTTAATAAAACGGTCTTACTAAATTTTTTAAAGACTCAATTACAAGTTCTTTTTAAGGTAAGAAACTGATTATTCAATGAAGGAAAGTCCTCAATGAAGCCTCTACTCATTACTACAATGAGAAACCGACGAAGAATGCACACGTATTGAGCCTAACATAGGACACTTACGTGTTTAGTGAATTATTTATTTCTGTGAAAACTTCGTATGTATATTTTATTGTTGTGTTCATTTTATTAAATGGCTACAACCTTATCAAAAATACCTAATTCTTCAGTGACTGCACAAAAGGACATATTTTTAAATTTGAAATCTCTATAACTTTGAAACCATTAAAAATTTTTTATCCATGCTTACTCAGAATTGTTAGCACAACAGAACTAGACTTTTTTCAGTTTTCTTCAACTCAAAAAATACGAAAATGCAAAATAAAAAAAACGACATAACGGGGCGCTATAGCATAGTCTCTAGCTATCTATCTATATATATAAAATAGGATGTGTGTATGTATGTAACGTATGGACTCCAAAACGGCTGGGCCGATTTTGATGAAATTTTCAGGTAATGTTCATCTTGGTACGGTGGGTAACATAGGCTATATTTGGACCCGATAGGTGGAGCTGGGGTGGACTTATATCGAAAATTTGAATTTATGGACCAATTTAACTGAAATTCAGAATTTATGTTTGTTTAATCATAAGAAAATAATTTGTGTATAAATGGACACGGTAGGTGGCGCTGGGGTGGACTTATTTCGAAAATTCGATGGCGTGAAAAATATATAAATACTTTTAATTTTATTTTATAACGAGGGGAATAGCGAAGCACACCGGGTTCAGCTAGTTTTGTAAAAAAAAATTACAAAAAACAAAACTCGGATCAAAAATTTTTAGCTGTCAAAACTTGATTTTTTTTCAAAAATCCTCCAAGTGCTTGAGTTTTGAATTTATCATTTAAAATTATTTCAATAATTTAAAAAATATTTCTGATTTCCGTTTTAAAAAAAAAATCAGTACCAATTTATGTAATAATTTTAAATATTTTTAAATAGCAACTCTACAACATAACCAAAGGGAAATATAACTGTTTATATTTATCATTTAAAATGATTTAAATATATCTGATTTTCGTTTCTAAAAAAATCAATATTAATATATATAGTAATTTTAAATATTTTAAAATAGCAACTCTTTAACATAACCTATATATTTCATAAAGTGAAATATAACTGTTTAACATTTAAATTGACGTTACTAAACTAGTGATTAATACGCTTATTAAATTTTTATGTTCTTGGTATTGCTTTTTGGGAAAAAACAACAAAGAATGTGAATGAACAATCTTGATCATAAATGTATTTAATTGAAACTGTGACCATATTAATAGCAATTTGAAAATCAAAAGTTTTTATTGTTTTTATAAGTAGAAATTCGAGAGGCAATATTGTGGTATTTCGAAATTCGGTTGCGATGTCTTAAGCTTTAATAACAGCATCTTGTAGCTCTTCTTCCGCTACATACGCTTGTGCTCCTTGTAGTGTACCGTATATGACAGCCGCACCCTTGTAACCCTGCCCGAACATAAGATCGCAATCTATGCCAAAGTCCTTATATTATCTATGATCTGAAGAGTCTCTTGATCTGAAGGTCTTAATTCAGTTCAAAATTGAAGTGCCTTAATGCTAATATATTAGATTTTTATACTTTCTAGACACTACGGGGGGTTTAAAACCCTAAAAACCCCCCTTGTCTACGGGCCTGATTCCAGGTAAAGTTGGTTAATTGGTTTAGAGCGCTTTTAATACATTTTTTAATAAATAAAATTATTTACAAATGATAAAAACACAAATTTTCTGATTTTTAAACTTAATCACTTTTGACTTTGAAAATGTAGTCGTGAACATAAAAATTTCTTGATACACTTTTAAAATAGTTCACAGCCCTATGTTTTCTTAAAGCAACAAACAAAAATTTAACACTTAGCTGTTAACAATCCTGAGATATGATCAATTCTGCAGAAGTATTTTCATGGGTAAAAAAATACCCAACCGTGGTAAATGGGTTAAGATAATGCAGTTTTTCGTGCCTTTTTTAATTTTTTTAATTTATTTTCACTAAATTTTTTCTCACTTTCAAGATACCGTTGGAAAGGTTTTGAGTGCTTGCATTCATGGCCAGAATTTCTAAAATTTATACATATTAAAGCTGAACAATTAATTATAAAATAAACACCTTCTGAAAAAAATTTTGTAAGAAATTAAGAAAAAATAAAAATGAAGTTATTTGAATTTTGAAAGTTTTTGTATGGAAATAATAAAAAAAAATATTAAAAATTAAGTCTTCTTTTTTGGCAGAATTCTACCAACACGTCCTGCTCTGTTAGCGTACGATCACTGTGTATGCTAACGGATTCACATCCTTCAAACGGATCTCTCCCATTGAATTACGGAGGTATGCTTTAAAAAATTTTAGAGATGTGAACGATATCTCATTTATCTCAAATTAATAAAATTTTAGAGACAGAAAAAGTTTTACAGAAACTTCATAAATCTTAAAACCTAAATATTCACAAAATAAATTAAACGATTGACTTACAACTTTTCCTCGGGTCAGAATTCTAAAAAAACGTAAGGCAACTTTTTATAACTCGTGAGTAACTTCAAACATTCCTCAAAAATTAAACCCGGTTAAGACTGATATATGTAATTCGAAAGTTAATTGTTTAAATGCTCTTGACATTAAAATATAATTAATATATAGTCACAATGAAAGGGCCAGACAAATTTATTTATTTTATAAAAACTTGTTTTGTGCCGTAAATAATGAAGAGGCTCTGGTGCAATGCCACCATAAGCAGAACTAAAGAAAACGCAGAACTTAAAATAAGCTTCACTTGCATATTTGGAGTAAGTCAACCAACTCCAGCGACAAAACCATGGATGCTGACATTTAAATTTTCGAGAACCACTCGAGGGAAAATTAAAATTAGTTGTTGGCTGAAGTATACTTTTAAATCTTTCTAGGCCGTTCGAATTAGAAAGGTTTTTTTAGTATATATATGTGTGTCAGGTCCAATTCAGTATTATATCTTATATTTACAGGGGATCTACCAACTAGCAATCGATTGATCACTTCAACTTTTGCTGATGATACAGCTATTTTGAGCACCCATTCAAACCCTATAGTTGCATCCAACGACCTAAATGAACATATAGAAACGCTGGAAACAAGGTTGAGAAACTGGAGAATGGAGCTTGCTCAAACCGCCAATACCACACGCCTTAAAAGATTGGAATTACCGTCGTACTAGACACAAATCGTTACATTCGTTAAAATGAAACATGATCATACAGAGCGAGGTCACGCCCGTCTCGCCTGGCATTTGTAGGAGCTTCTCGCAGCTTCTCGCAGCTTCTCGTGTCTTGTCTGACACGTGTGAGCAATACTCTAATCCTATATACTAAATATACAGATAATAGAATGACTATCCAGAGCGAGGCCACGACCGTCTCGCCTTGCATATGCTGAAGCTAGGCCACGTTCGTCTAGCCTCACTTATGTGAGCACAGCTCTAATCAATCGCTTTATTTATAACGAAAAAACATATACGATATAAGACCTACAACGATTTATAATTATGTCAAATACTAACAAAAATTAAAATTATTATTATATTATATTTGTTAACTATACATTTGTTCCTAGTACTGGATATGAATTTGTATATATTTAATTTTTGGTTTAGATTTGATGAATTATTGTTAGTTTCTAAGAGTAAGATTAAATAAATCAAAGTAAGAAACGTTAAAAAAAAGTGTGTGTCATTCTTGTTGGCTTCCCTATTATAGTCACTATCATCATCTACAACTCCCGATGTCAAGGGTGGTGAAAACAATAGTGATGGTAATTTTGAATGTATCACGTTTGATCCGATAAATTACGATACATTGGTTTTCACTATTGTTGCTTACACGATTCAACTCATATAAAAGACTTATACACGTAAACGCAACTTAAGTATATAATTTGTTAAGTTTTCTTAGAACATGATCAAGTGATTTAATGAAATAATTATTGAAATGCATAAGTTTCTTGACTTCAATTTACAATGATACTGAAATCTATATTACCTGTTCTTACACTGAATTAAAATTTTTGTATAGCTTTTTGTTTGTGGTATCTGCATATATTATATCTTATGAACTTGTTTTATTTATTCCTATTCTAATTAATCCAAATGCTAATTTAAGCTTCGAACGATTTGCATAAGTTGCTAAATTGTTAAATTAATAAAATTGACCAAAGCAAATATGACAAATATTGCTTCTCTTTTTATTTATGAGCACACACAAGGGCGTAGCGGCGGTAAGCGCGGGAAGCTACCTTCCTTCTCTAGTAGACATTTGAAAAATAGTATAACAAATTTTACTTGTAAGAACTCTTAAGAATATGTGTTAAAACATATTTCTTATAAGGAATATGTTTATTAAAAACGATAGCTGTATGACATTTCTAAAGATTAAGGTCAGTTTTTGATAAGCAATTATTTTTCAATGAAAATTATTTTTGAAAAGGCTATAGGCTATAGGAATATTTGTACCTAATTACGTTATTCAAAAAACATATCGAGAGCTTATATTCAATACGACTTATCTACATTTTACAAGAAAATGAGTTTTTTATTGCAAAGAAATCGTTGACTTATCTGCCACTTATGAGATTTATTTTAATAAAAAAAACAGATATAAGCAAAGTTTTTCCCCTTAAATGTTTGACTTATCAACAATACAGTTCTTTTGTTTGTGAATGCAAAAGGAATTATCTACACAATTTTTGGGAAATATTCAAGAAAATTGTAACAAATTTGAGTTAGACTACAATACCAGGGTTAAATAAAGAAGGAAATGCATTGAAAAGCATAGAAGTAAATTATGCATCATCAGCGGAGGTAGATATTGGCCAAATAATAGGTGCTTTTATAATCGAAAGAAATTCTCTTAGAATATTAATAAATTTCAATGCAGATTTGGATGATAGCTCGATAATGGGCCTTATCCTCAGAAGGAAGGGAAATCATGACTCTAGTTTACATGCTGCTCCGCTGCCGATCAAGCAAAAAAGTCTGAAATTTTATCAGAATATCAATATTTTTATGATAATATTGAAAAAATGTAAGCAATTAAATTAATAGACCAATATCATTCTTTGCTGCTATTTTAATATATTTTCTTAATATTGTTATCAACAAACTTCTTTAAAATCTGAATAAAATCGTCAATGAATTTACGAAGAACTTACTTTTCCTATTGAATAAAAAGACTTATCTTCTGATTTCATTTGAGAAAAAAATATTTGATATACAAAAAAACCTACCTACATTTAAACGAAAAGTACGAGATTTCACTAATGTGAAATATAATTTTTGTTTATGGAAGCTTGTTATTGAACTTTGTCTTTTTCCAAAATATGTATATTTACTCTACTGTTCACGATATTTGAGCGTATTTTCGCTCAGAGAGTCTTAAAATATAAATATTATCTACTTTTCTCGCTATTCCAGTGTGTTTTCGCTCAAAGAATTCTAAAATATGTATTTCAGCGTGTTTTCGCTCAGAGAGTCTTAAAATATGTATATTTTCCCTACTTTTCACACTATTTCAGCGTGTTCTCGCTCAGATACTCCTAAAAACGTTCCAGCTGCGGTATTTTACGCTTGCCCTTAAATAAACACCTCTGCTTTAACGTCATATGATTTCAAAGAGTTTATTCGAACAAGTGCCAAATTATATACAAACTAAACAGAAGATTGGTTAAAGCTTAATTACTCAAGCCTACTGAAGTAGGAAAGAGTAGCGCCTTCTGCTGAGTTATTGACTCTATACAGAGTTGTTGTTGTTGCCATGTTCAAAACTTACTTGAGAGACTTCACTCATTTCTAACTTTTTTTTTTATAAGCTCAGACCATGGCAGAATAACCAGGTAGATGCAATTCGGAGAGCAAAAAACGAGAGAGCAAAGCATTGGCTTAACTATAATGTCACTGTTGACAATTTATGTTTATTCGTTCAGCCATAGGGATTTTTAATTTACTTGTAACCGTATAAATCAATTGAGTACCCAGATTTTATGTATGAACATGTAAAAAATGTAAACAAAAATCTTAAAAATTTTATAAAATGAGCCGTGTTTTAAGATATAATATATAACTAATTGTAGTTTTGCCTTAAATGAAGCAAATGAAAGTTTACTTTTAATATAATTTTCATTCGACTACTTATTTCGATTGTTCAGTAACCAATTTATTTGTAAAGCTATGTACGGCTTCTTTAAACTGTCAAAATATATCTTGACAAGTGAAATTTCTGTTTGAAAAAATTAAATTTATTTAATGAAATCGACGATTGTTTGTTTATTTGCCAACAATTGATGAATTGTTTTGGAATTATCGCGACGGGAGGAAGTTATAGGGTGTCCAGTAAAGTCGTTGTCAAACCTGAGTTGTCGTTAAACATTTGCAGTAACCGCAATTGAAATACTCAAGATAAACTGCTTGGGAGTACATGCTATTTACGTTTAAGTCCACCGGAATGGAAACGGATGTGCTAAATTCAAGAAACAATCTTAAAATAATTATGTGTATTGTGTTGCAAGTAATTGTGCTCTGTGTAATTTTCAAATTGTAATGTTTAAAATGTAATTAATAACTTGCTGGGACTTTGAAAAAATAAATTAAATTAATTGTCCTTAAGATTTCAGCTACGTTTTTAATTCGATCCGATCGGCAATAAGTAACATGCGAAATTACTACATTAAAGGCCGTTTTCTCAATGTCCGGTTAAGCACTAATCGGAACTTTGACCGGCTGTTCGCAAGAAAGCATTTTCTCAATGTTCGGTTAGGTCTTAAGTGCCGGTTAAGTTAATGGCAAGTTGAGGTTCCGGTTAGTTGCTAATCGGAAGAACAGCTGTGTAGTGCAAAAAATAATTATATATTTTATAATTAAGAATGGATTATAATTGATAATCATCCAATAAAAAAGTCAAAATTGGTATCATTTTCAAAGCAGCTCATTTTGACATTATAATTACGCCTTTGTTATTGTTTTGTTGTCGGAGAGAGCGTATTTCTAGTGCATCTACCTGGTTATTCTACCATGAGCTCAGACAAGATTGGAAGTAATAATTTTAGAAGAGGGTTTTTACAAGAGAGCGAAAGAAATAATTGTAGGTGAGAGGATTCACGCATTTTTAACGATAAATATTTATAATTTTTGCTCTATGGGATTTTGAGCCCGAACAGAACCAAAGCGGATATCGGTTGTCGGATTCGCCGTGCTACAAAATACATGAAAATATTTGCAGCCGCCAAGAATTAAATCGCCGTAGAAATGTGTGACAGGAAAACGCCAGAATAGAATCTATTCTAATTTCTCTCTGAAGGGTGGCGGATCTCTTTGAGTGACTTAAATGTTGCCATATTTTTTCTAAAGATTGGGTACGTTCAGTGTCATTTTCTTAATTTTTACTATGGTCTGACATTCTGTTTTTGTGCCTGTGTTGCATTCATGTGAATTCAAAGCAAAATATAAAATAATTTGTATCATTCCCTAAATGGAATGCAACCGTGATCCAACAACCGACAACCGCTCCTATTCTGGACGTGTTCTCAGCGGATTTCGCCGAGACATCCGCTTTGGTTCTGTTCGGGCTCTTAACGACAATAAATGTAGGCAATCAGTTGCCAGCAATTATTGTAGTTAATTCTCGTGAATTTTTGTTAGAGTGCAGGTCATATTGATTATCAATGTATCGATTAGTATCTAACGTGAATTTTCACCGATGCAAAAAGTATTTATAACATCCATTGTTACACTGCAAGCGGTAATATGAGTATGAATGACGCACAAGCTAAAAGTGAGCAAAAAAAAAAATTAAACGAAATTCCAATCAATATAAAAACACCAAGAAAACGAAAAATAACGTCCGAAAAGAAACAAAGGAAAGCAGCTAATGTCACGAATTATTTTTACAATAATTTTTACGATTCAATGAACGGATTTTTTTACTTTTTCGTAAACATTTTAGAATCGGTGTTTGATTTTACTTTTTTTAATATATAAATTAAATTTCTATGCAGTTTCAAACATAAACCACATAATTCTCGGCTACGGCGAACACAATCAGTATGAAATCAGACCGCTTTTTGTGTTTGGATTAGAGCCCTGCGTAGGTGCACTGAAAACCGGCTTCAAAACATTTGTTCATTTTACACTATATTGCACTGTCTTGCTTGCTGCAAATAAATCATTTGTGTGATTGCAGCGAAGATGTTGTAACTTCGAATTTTTCGAAGTTGTCGAAATTATCGATAGTCGGTATGTTGTAACACTTTCGACAGGCGATATTTGCGATCAAATATCACTTTGATTTGGTGGCAGTGATCGAGAAGCGAAGTAAATATAAATGCAAATATTTATTCATTAAAGCATTGTTTTATCATTTATTGAACATAGAAGTGTTAAATAATGATTTTAAGTTAGTGAAATAATATAAGTATTGGCTTTAATAAAACTATATACATGGTTACCTTCAAACTGTTTGTTCAAATTAAGTTCTCTTTATTTTTGCCAAATAATGTTATTTGTTGAAAATAACTAAATTGTCATTTTTTGTTTAAATGAAATATTTCTATAATTTAAAAATTTCAAAAAATATTGATTTACGTTATCTAACATGCCAAGTTAAATCAGAAAAAAAATCTTGAGTGTAGCTGTTTAATGTTCGAACATAACTTCGAAACTAAGCAAATCGCCTGTCGAACGAAAATGTTACCATATACTGCCATACATGGAGAATAAAAAGGTAGGGTAAGTAGCTTTGACAAGACCTATCGTTAATGTCAAAGTGTATTTTAGAGATGCCAGTTTTCTTTATTAATGTTATTTCTGGGATAAACACTTGCAGAAGGAATTTTATGAAGGATAAATAAGATTAAATGTCTTTATTCCACGTTGTCCGACAAATTGCGAAACTTCTTTTTGCCATTTTTATAATTTTAAAAGTTATTAAAATATAAGTAATTTCACACAAAATTCTATACGAAAACCACAAATACACGCTTATAAAACCAAGAATAAATTTAAAGAGGAAGGCTCAAGCTGGATTATAACATACAAAAATATTTCGCAGAATAAGTCCGCTTCAAGTTTGCCTAAAACAAAACACCTGTACTTCCCCGTTTTTAAGTATTGCTTGTAAATTATTTCATCAAAAACGCCAAGACAAAGTATGGATTTTTCATTGGATTTTCATTTATGATATGGCAGCATTATATTTTATGATTTTGACATTAACGATAGGTCTTGTCAAAGCTACTTACCCTACCTCATTATTCTGCCATGCTGCCAGATCGAAAACTCCGCTTCGATGTTCGCTTCGACAGTGAAGATACAATATGTCGCCACAGATCATAGAGATTGTTGATCTAAGATATCGTTGTCAGAGAGCTCTCTGCAGTCAATGCAACGAAAGCTTGTTCACTGGCAACAGATGATTAATATCACAGAACGAATACGGTCTTGGCGCGAACACTAAGTAAAAATGGGTCACACATCATTTTACAGTGTTAAGATGTTGCTGATTTCGAATCTAAAGCCGGAATATTAAAATTAAAAATTGGTAATAGGGCAGCCACCTAATTTTTTTTTACGAATGCGATGCTGGCGCGAACATCAGGAAAAAATGTGTCGCTGAATCCGAATCCGTTGTCAGAATTTAAAAATGATGTAATTTTTTATAATAGGGCTGCCACTTAACAGTGTTGGGGGGTCGCTGATTTCGAATCTATAGTCAGAATTTTATAATTCAAGATGGTGGATAGGGTTGCCACCTTAAATATTTTTATTTTTACGAATTCGGTGCTGGCGCGAACTAATGGGTAAAAATGGGTCGCTGAATCCGAATCCGTTGTCAAAATTTCAAAATTATTAAATTGTAAAATTGTAAAAATATTGAAAAATAATATAATTTTTTTTTTCTGACAACGGATTCGGATTCAGCGACCCATTTTTGCCTAGTCAATCTTACCTAGAAAATCTTGAAGTACCTAGAAAATTTTGAAAATTATCAAAATGATCTGATATCAAATATTCTGGTTTGTACAGTCAACATCTGCGAGTATGGCTTACAAGTGAATTTGTTTGAGTTTTTTTTAAATTATTGGTTATTTTATATTTATTTGTTTCATTTGAATAATTGTGCCACATATTACTACAGTTGATTGTTTTGTGTACTATATTTTTTATGCTTCTTTTTTTCTAAATAAAAAAATGGAATCAATAACCAGTATGGATGAAGTCATTATGATTTTGAATGTGTTAACATGCACCACGACACATCAAAAATAAATAGAATGATAAAGGAGTTAAATGGATAGCGGGCTTTATGAATTGTTGGCTGCTGATCGAGGAAATTGATCCTTGCAAAGGCGATGATGATGAGGATCCGGATTATGTGCCGCTCAAGAATATGCTGCTTTCAATGCTGAGATTCACATAAAAATCAAAATCGAAAAACCATATGATGATGGAGTTCAAAGAATTCTGCCTGAGACCGTCGAAATAAATTAGAAGCCGGACTCAGAAAGTTCAACTGAATCGCCGGTTAAATAGTTTCGTTCAAAGGATAGCATCATTTGTTCGAGTGTGGCGCCTTTCGGATAGGTAGGCTTCGTGCCCACAACTGCGCCTCAGTGGTTCGTGCAGAACCGGCTCTAAAGATCATTCGAAACCCAATAACAATTTTCAAAGCGCTTATCACACCCGAGATCGTTAGCATAATTGTGCGCGAAATGAATCGAAAAGCCCAGGAGCTATGCCGTATATGGAATGCAAGCAATCCTTGCAGGTACCACGAACGTGGATAAAACCAGTGAATGAAAAAATTTGGGTCTTCTTTAGCCTTAAATTGTTTGCTGGCATATTCGGTTCAAACACGCCTGCAAATGAGTTGTGGGGCAGCAACGGCAAGTCAAAATACAAGGGACAATGTGTGCAAACTGCTTCATACTGATTTTAAATATTGATAACGACCTGCTCGGCCAATCAATAGAAAATTGGCCGCCATCGACGGCGTATGAAATATGCTGATGAGAAATGTGGAGAGCACACGTTTCACTCAATTTATAAAAATATGGCGGATGCGTCCATGTCCAGTCGAATTATCCTTTGATATATGTGGGGAAACAGCATGTATTGCAAGAATCCGGTGTGACAACAGCACTCTCACGCCAGATTTTCATGCTGCTGGTAAGCTCTATATGCATTTAATCTAAAATGCATTTGTATGGCACTGTTGTTCCTTTCGTTTTGAGACGACCAGAAGAAAACTTGGCATCAAAGATTCTTAAAAATTTATTTGATTATTTCATCTCTCTTTTTGTCATGTAGCAACGCGATTTTCCACACCTTTCTTTTCCTATGAAAGAAATCCTATTTAAATTTTTCTGCGAAATTGCATTATAAACTCTTTTTGCGCATTTGACATATTAAAACATTCTTAAAATAAAACTGTTCCAATCAGAACGAAAACTTCAAAAAAACAAAACAATCCGCTGACTGCTTGAAAAAATTTAGTTTTGTTTTTGTACTCACGTCACATTTTGACAGAATCTATTAAATTTTAGCTTATCCCGTACACAAACCAACTAAGAAATAAGAACTTGGCAGCGTAACTTTACTCAACTCAATCGGCAATTGACCTACTCTATCCTCAACTATCTGTAGACTTTGTTGTTGTTTTCCCATACAAATTTTGAAATAAGCGACATTAATTGAGTATAGGCTGGCGAATCGAACGCAGCTAAAAGCAGCTAATTGTTAATCACTGCTTACTACATCCTGTTTTCCTACATCGTGGAAACTAGCTGTTGTTATTCCCATTGCTAAAGTTGCTAGTCCAACTACAATGAGCGATTATAGACCAATTAGTATTCTATCTTCATTCTCCAAGATATGAGAGTTTCTAAAGGTTATTCAAATAATTCAATAATGATGAAGGACATCTTACAGCTACTGTTTGGTTTTAATAACAATGCTGTTACCTTAATAGTGAAGGTTGGCGATATATTTTCTGCCTTTTAGGGCACTAAAATGGATGTTCCTCAAGAATCGATTCTTGCTCCATCGTTATTCTGTATTATTATTAGCGATATTTTTACCATTTGCAATGACGTTACTATACATGCTTATTAATAGGGATCGGATTTTTATGCAAAACGTATAAAAAATTAATGTCAAAAATCTAAAATATACAAATGTTTTGCAAAATTTTAACACATTTAGATCAAATATGTGTACCAGAGAACTGCACAAGCCTGCTTGAAGTCTATTTCAAGCGCTTGCTTAAAATACAAGTTCAAGCTAGCTTGAGCTTGATAATTTTGAATCAAGCATAGCTTGTAATTGAATATAAATAAGCTCACGCACAGCTTGCACCTATTCTAGCTTACAAGCGAACGGCACGAAGTTTCAAGCAATGGAAAGCTTGATGGCTTCGGCAAAAGCTTGTAAGCTCGCAAGTATCCAAATTATTGAATTAAAGCAAGTATCCAAAAAATTCAATGAGCTTCTTTAGAGAGAGCTTAAGCGTAATAGGACTTTTAAGGATTCTGTGGACTCCGTGGTGTGAAGTTTTAGGATAAATGATTTCGAAGATGCTGTCAAACTTTAAAATTTAAGATGGCGGATAGAGTTGCCACCTAGATTTTTTTATTTTTGCGAATTCTTGTAATTTTGATATTCTGACAACGGATTTGATTTCGAATATATTGTCACAGTTTTAAAATTTAAGATGGAGGTTAGGGTTGCCACCTAAATTTTTACCACAGTATTGCCACCTAATAATATGTACTTTTAAAAGTTTTAAACATCATTTATCAGTGTTAAGGGATCGCTGATTTCGAATCTAAGGTCAGAATTTTAAAATTCAAGATGGTGGATAGGGTTTCCACCTTAATTTTTTTAGTTTTATAAATTCGGGGCTGGCAAATAAAAAATGGTACACCAAAAATGGGTCGCTGAATCCGAATCCGTCGTCAGAATTTCAAAATTTTAAAATTTTGAAATAATAGGGTTGCCACCTAATAATATATCTTTTCAAGAGTTTTAAACGTCATTTATTAGTGTTAAGGGGTCGCTGATTTCGAATCTAAAGTCAGAATTTTAAAATTCAAGATGGTGGAAAGGGTTGCCACCTTGATTTTTTTTAGTTTTATGAATTCGGGGCTGGCAAAAAAAAATGGTACACCAAAAATGGGTCGCTGAATCCGAATCCGTCGTCAGAATTTCAAAATTATAAAATTTTCAAATAATAGGGTTGCCACCTAATAATATGTCTTTTTAAGAGTTATTATACTGTTATAAACTGTTGAAAAGATATATTATTAGGTGGCAACCCTGTTATTTCAACATTTTATAATTTTGAAATTCTAACGACGGATTCGGATTCAGAGACCCATTTTTGGTGTATCATTTTTTTTGCCAGCCCCGAATTTATAAAAATAAAAAAATTAAGGTGGCAACCCTATCCATCATATTGAAATTTAAAATTCTGACTTTAGATTCGAAATCAGCGACCCCTTAACACTAATAAATGACGTTTAAAACTCTTGAAAAAATATATTATTAGGTGGCAACCCTATTATTTAAAAATTTTATAATTTTGAAATTCTAACGACGGATTCGGATTCAGCGACCCATTTTTGGTGTACCATTTTTTTTGCCAGCCCCGAATTCATAAAACTAAAAAAAATCAAGGTGGCAACCCTATTCACCATCTTGAATTTTAAAATTTTGACCTTAGATTCGAAAACAGTGCCCCCTTAACACTGATGAATGATGTTTAAAACTTTTAAAAGTGCATATTATTAGGTGGCAATACTTTGGTAAAAATTTAGGTGGCAACCTTAACCTCCATCTTAAATTTTAAAACTGTGACAATATATTTTTGAAATCAAATCCGTTATCAGAATATCAAAATTACAAGAATTCGCAAAAATAAAAAAATCTAGGTGGCAACTCTATCCGCCATCTTAAATTTTAAAGTTTGACAGCATCTTTGGAATCATTTATCCTAAAACTTCACACCACGGAGTCCACAGAATCCTTAAAAGTCCTATTACGCTTAAGGTCTCTCTAAAGAAGCTCATTGAATTTTTTGGATACTTGCTTTAATTCAATAATTTGGATACTTGCGAGCTTACAAGCTTTTGCCGATCGTTTTAAGCTTTTCAACTTTCCGCCCGACAAAGTAAGCCGAAACAAGCCAAGCCATTGTTTGGTATTTTTGCAAGCTGGCTAAAGCTTGCTTTTTCAAGCTTGGATACGTGCTTGAATTTAAGTACTTAAAAAAGCTTGAACTTCAAGTAGGCTTGTGCAGTTCTCTGATGTGTACTTAATCAATATTTTAAAACAACCACTTACTTTTCTTTTCTGTTTTTACACAGGATTTGATTAAAAAATGATTTTGCATAAAAATCCTATCGCCACTTATTCGATCACCACCAAAATGCAACGGTGTTTTTTCCCGCTCCACTAGCATTTTCTAACAGATTAGGGTTAAAAAAATGAGATCTGCATCAAAAAATCAGTGTCGTTAGTGAAAAATAGCCACCTGGTTTTTATTAAAGGTATGAGCTGAGGTTAAAAAAAGAATTGTCTTCTAAAATCCGTCAAAAATAATGCCTCAAAAGGTTTTTTATAATTCGAATTATTGTTGGAGTTATAGAGCACTGTTTTTCGTCGTTTTTCTCGAGAACCAGAAGTCGGATGAAGATGCGGTGGGCAGCGTTTTGTAGGTAATCACGTCAGGCAGGTCCGTATCTAAGATAATTGGGCAAACTCTACTACCGGGGGATGGGTGGATTAAAAACCCCAAAAAAAGCTAATTTTTTAACTTTTTTTAAAGCACGATTTTTCTTCTTCTTTGACGAAACGTGCTGATTCGGTCATACATTTCCTTGACAAAAATTGCTTTAAAAGTTCCAGATTCGTGCACTGTTTGCAAACTTTCTGTTTTCGATGAACGAAAACAAGACGGAATTGTTAAAGATTATCGACAAATGTATCTCATGCAGTAAGTTTCTTAAATAAATCATCATGACAATTTTAGTTGAGTTTCAATTGCAAAGAACACGCCAGAAAATTGATATGAAGTGCATGCCGAAGCAGAAGTCACTGCCTACTATGATTCTTATCAGCAGTTTGAGAGTGCACAAAACATTTTACATAAGTGTTGTTGTTGATGTGCACTTTGTTTTGAGCAAAGCTGAGGTAACGGTTTCTTGTGCCGACGGCTGTAGAGGTCACAGAAAACGAATTAGAGATCAAATTAACTGGATTAGAGGTCATGTTTTTTTTTTGTTTTTGCAACAAAGAAGTACCTATGTTTTGCGTATTTTATTACAAAAAAAAATTTTTTTTAATTATTCCTTGTTTTATGCAAAACGCAGTTTAGGTAAAACGTGTTCTAACTATTTTTTATATAGAACGCAGATCAGAGGAGATGCAAATTGGGGTTCAACTGCTTTTTTGATAATTGAATATTTTGATTAGTCTAAAAACAAAACCTATATTGCATAAACTACAATATAATAAAACATAATATATTTAAAAAAAAATTTTTAGCGAAAGAGGGGAACAAATTTCAAGTCGAGAGGCGCGGATTAGGGTTTGATTTTAAACCTGTGGTTTCTTCGGAGAATTTTCTTAGAATTTTATGTAGATTACGTTTTTGATATACGATTTTTCATTTTTTTTTTTTCATCCATACAAATTAACCCGCCCTAATGTACATCTTAATACATAAAAGACAAGCATGCTGCCTTGGATTGAGAGGGTATAGCGAATTGTGTAAACGTATAAGATCATAAACGTATAAGGAGTCGGTAAGTTAAGAAATAGAAAGAAACTTAAAAAATTAGAAAAAATGAAAAATTGGAAAATTTTCATTTCGTAGCGCAGCCTAACTAACCTAATAATTTTTTTATAATTATATATTAACTTTTTTTTATGTTTATAAAAAAAATAACTCAACTGAGTGAAATTTTTCACTTTTCTTCGAAATACTGCACTTGAAACTGGCAGGAAAAATATATAAAAAGGCTTTAAAGGTCAATTTATGATTTTTTTTCGTTATTTCAATGTTATTCTATATATTTTTAAAATGAAAAGTAAAAATAATTTTAAGCTATTACTTTTAGTTATGTTTTACGTTCCTTCTAACTTTTATAAGTTTAATGATAAAAAAATCAAATATACAAAACATTTTTAAAAAACTATCAATGACTTCAATTAAGTAACTTTATTAGCTGTAAGTTTTAAATAAAAAAAAATTGACTCAATGAGTGATCTTGCTAAATAAAACTAAATACGTGTGTTATGATAAACTATATTTTCTCGTTTTTTAATGAAATATTAAAGTACTTAATAAATTTTTGAAATGTTCCTTTTTTGTTTATTTATCTAATTAAATACATTATTAAGAAAAATACTTAATATAATTGAATTAAATCCTTTCAATTTATTATGTGCGGAGGTTTAACTAAAGTTTCGCATTAAATAAAAGTGAGCGATTCAATGAGTTTGTCATTTGAAAATTCACGAGTGATGAAAACTCAACATCTCTCATCAACACGACGTCGCTCTTTTAAAAATTTTCAGCATACAAACTCAAGAATTATATATTCAAGATTCCGCCATGCGCATGTCGGTTTTCTTTGCGAGCACGTGCATGTGACGTCAGAAGTGAAAGAGAAGAGAATGTCAAACAGGCTGAAAAACACGCAGTAAAAATTTTTTATAGGGAAATTCGATTTAAAAATCTCATTTTATTATAAAATCTTGATTTTTTAATGAAATAATTACAACTCAAAAAACAACGCTTGTCCAGAAAAAATAAAAATATTTTTATTACCATCTTTTGCAAAAATGTTTTATCCTATTGGGGTGTTAACTTCCGAGATGAACCCTTCACAAAAAATAGCTATGTTGCTTGATTTATTTTTAGAGCAGTTTGACTGTTTCTTTGTCTGTATTTGGTTTATTTCCCAATAAGAAAATCAGATTCGTTTGCTTACCCAGTAGTTCCAGTCTTGAAGAAATCTTAAATGAATCATGTACGATTTTTCTTGTTCCTTGACGAAACATACTGATTTGGCCATACATTTCATTGACGAAAATTTCATATAAATGTTCCAAATTCGTGAGCAATTTTTTTACTTTCTTTTTGTTTTTGAGTAATCGGGATAGGCTATTTTTTACTTTTCTGTTTTTTTTTTAATTTTTGTGTTTTTTTGTTCGTTTTTGAGCAAGGAATATAATTATTAATTGTTTGACCTAAATTATTTTTAAATATTTTTGTGAAAAAATGTGGTATTTTTAATGCATTGTTCTTTGGGTAGCTGTTCATTTGGTCAGTTTCATTTAAATTTTTGTAAATGAAACTATGATAAGCGTTATAATGCCATTCAATATTATATTTTTTACGAACAGAAACAGTTCGGAGCAAACTATACATTGCGGATCAGAAAAATATTTTCTGCAAAAATATTTGCATCTCCCATTCATGATGCGACATTTTGCATAAAAATAACAAAAGAATATATATTTTTGAGTGTAGCATAAGTTGCGTATGCGCAGCAACAACAACAATCTAACAAGCGTGCGTATTACGCAAGTCCGTTTTGCATAAAATCTCAATAGATACTGACGCAGTTCAGTGCTCGTCCGTGCATTAACATCTATACAGAAAGCTTTTAAGCACAAAAGCTCAAATGCCCGCAGACTGTGAGGATCACTACTTTACGCACCCTGTTTTAAACGATGATAGGCTACAAATAGTTGTTAAGTTTAAGAACTTAGGATTTTATGTCAATTCAAAACACTCCAGTTCTGATCATATAAATAAATTTGTTTAACGCGTTTATTTCATGCTACGATGCCTATGGTTGTCCTCACAATATGTTCACATTGGCCACATTCAGCGCAGACAACAGTTGGCAACTGTTGTGTAAAAAATCGCTGAATGGTACAAATTTGGTAGCGCTAACTAAAACTGATAAAGTAGCAAACGCCTTTTAATCGAGCGAACAAATTCTATGCTACATGAACACAACTGTTTGCTTAACTGTCAGAAGCGGTTACTGACGTTGTTAAATTAATAAACGCAGAAAGAACGCAGCAAATTTAAGTGAGAAGCCTTTGCAATTGAATTAAATTAACATACAAATTAAATTGAATCTAACTTCTGACGTGTAGAGTAGCAACACATTCAGAGAAAAACATCGTGAACTAAGGTAGCGCTACCATTACAGTTCACAACAGTTGTCTGCGCTGAATGCGGCCATTGAGACCAAGAAAAGACTAGCTGTTCAATTGACAGTCGCTATAATAACTTATTCTGAACTAGTTCATAGTTATATTGACTATCACACTACGAATAAAATTCAAGTTGCCTTTAATGATATGTGTTTGGATTGATTCGCTTTGATCAAGTGTCTTTAAAAAGTAAAAAAATTTTAGGATTAGCATTATTAACAAGTTAAACGCAAGAAATTGTTTATTTTTACACAAATTAATATATGAAAAACCTCCATCTTATCTCTATAATAAATTACGTTTCAGTGTTTCTAACCGAACTGGCAACCTAAAAATACCAAAATTTAAGACTTTACTTTTTAAACGTCTATTTTTCGTCAACGCCATTAAACTCTGGAATTCACTACCATATGGCATAAGACCAACAGAGAGTGCGATACCAAAGAGAGTATATATAAAGAGTTACAGAAACAGAGAAATTGCTCTTTAAAATATTTTCAAGCATGTAAGGATTGGGTCAAAGAGAGTATATATAAAGAGTTACAGAAACAGAGAAATTGCTCTTTAAAATATTTTCAAGCATGTAAGGATTGGGTTCTGCCGGCGCGCTGCTATTGTTATGCTGCCGACGTTCTTGAGGTCTGTTTTGGGCAGAGCTGTTGCTAAATCTATGTGTGCACAAGCGAGCTGGGCACATGTTTGTTCTTTTTTCTTCCTATTAGAATTGCGATCATTTTGTATATTTAAGGAATTATGAATGAAATGAAGCAAAGCAACATTTCCTTGAATATACCAATTTTCAGATATTCTAATATTCTGTTTTGATTCTCAACTTTTTTTGGCTGAGTTTTATTTACATTTTTTTCGCTACATTTCTAGCAAGGAAAATTTTTTTATGCAATTGAAATTATATTTCATGAATATATTTTAATTACATTTTATTTCAGAATTTTATCTTTTCTATATCCGATCATTTGGTAGATTCAAAAAAATATTTATGAAATAAAGCAAAACGGCTTTCTTTCAATTTACCAATATCGAAAATATTACTGTATTTCAATTTAATCTTTAGTCTAAAATTTTAATTACAAATTCCGAAAAAATATTAAATTAAAATAAATATTAATTAAAATTAATTTATTTATTTAGAATTAATTTTTTCTTTTTAAAAAAGGTCAAAGTTGCGAACATTATTGCACAATTTTTTAAACCTGTTTAAGAAAACATTTTCACAACATTACATAGAAATTTTTGCGATTTTTTTTAATACAGCTGATGTCTGATCAAGCATGCGATACTTTAGATTATCGGATGTTCGAAATGCAGAATTCTATATTATGTTAAAATAATTGTGATTTTCTTAAAAGAAATTCAGCAATTGATTTCTGCAAAGAAATGCAGGAAAGTAACGATTTATTTGAAGTGTTTGCAGGATGGTATTATAAATTAATTTATAAAAATATTTAACATTTCTTAAGTACATAATTGAATGAAATGAAATATTTTAAGTAATTGAATTCAAATATTGGGAGGTTTTTTACTTACTAATATTATTTCCGCTGAAATCCTTATTCTTCCACCACTAAATTTAAAACTTCCAAACTTCCAAGTATTTAGGTTATTATTTAATATAATAATTAGGAACTACATGCAGGGCCGTAGACAAGGGGAGGTTTTGGGGGGATCAAACCCCCGAGAGGTTCGACATATTAATAAGAATTAATACATTTCAGCAATTATTTCATTGAATCACTTAAATACGTTATAAAAAACTTAACAAGTCATATACTGAAGTTGCGTTTACGTGTAAAATTCTGTGTCATGAGTTGAATCGTCTAAACAACAATAGTGAAAACTGATGTATCGTTATTTATTTATTTATTTAATCAATGGTATGTTAACCTTACTGACTATATGCAAAGAGATAGATACATGTACATGCAAAGAAATAGATATTACACTTTAATAAATTGAGTTTAATTGATTGAAAATTATCGTATTAGTGACTGAAAAATCAATAGAATATACATTTGATAGGTTATTAAATTTTCGCAAAGTTCTCACGATTGGTGAAGCCTAATTAGAAGCCTAATTTGTTCTGTGCACTCCAATATTAAATGGTGCACTATTTCTTAATTTGTCATATCATAGGTGATACATTAACAATTGTCATCACTACCCTTAACATCGGCAGTTGTAGATGATGGTAGTGATGATAACAGTACAGCCAACAAGAATGACATATATCTACTGAAAAAACCTTTCTAATTAGAGAGATTTTAAAGTATACTTCAGCCACCAAATGATTTTAAATTTCCCTTGAGCGGTTACCGAAAATTTAAATTTCAGCACCCATGGTTTTGTTGCTGGAGTTTGTTGGCTTAATCCAAATATACAAATGGATCCTATTTTAAGTTCTGCGTTTTCTTTAGCTCTGCTTATGGCGGCATTGCATCACAGTCTCTTCGTAATTTTCGGCACAACAAAAAATGTTTATATAATAAAATTTTCAGCCCCTTTCATTGGGACTATTTTGTAGTCAAGAGTTTTTTCCAATTAACTTTCGAATTAAAGATGTGAGCCTCAAACTAGATTAATTTTTAAGGAATGTGTTAAATTATTCATGATATTTTCAAAATAGATCTTACAATTTTGATTTTTCAAAGTTGATTTTTCAGAATTCTGACCCGATGAGAAGTTTTAACTCAATCGTTGAAGTAATTTTTTTCTTTTCGGTTTTATGATTTATAAAGTTTGTGTAAAATTAAAATATTTGAGAAATAATATATAGTTCTATCTCCTAAATTTCTTAAAACATACATTCGTAATTCAATGGGCGAGAGCAGTTTGAGCGGATATGCATCCCTTAACATACACAATGATCGCACAGTAACAGATTTTATTTATAAACAGAAATCTTTGCTTTAATTTCTGTAGATTATTTTTAATAAAAATGTAATTAAATGTTTTAGTAAATTCATGTTTTTTATTTATTATTTTTAATCAAAATTAAATGTTTCAATTAATTAAATTATTTGTACTGATCCTTACTAATTATACATTTTAATTTCTGTAAATTCTTTTATGAATTTGACGTTTTGGAAAAACGGGTAAGAAGTTATAAAATTGTTTAACCAAGTGCGGCAAATTTATTAAAATAAAACTGTTTATTCTTAATTTAATTAGTTTATTTTGACTGTGTGACCATTTGTTGCATAATGAGCATATAAGCTATAAATGCGTTTGGATAACCTATGAAAGAGGTTTTGATTATCAAAAGGGCTGTAAACGCCTCCTGGACTGTTTTCGTTTATCTATAATGAGTACCCTACAATATGCATTTTTTTATTTAATATATGTTATAGTATATTAACTTTTTTAATTTTCTTAAGGATAATAAATAAAAAAAAAATTTCTGTTTGTTTGACACCAATAACATTCTCATACCTTGAAAACTGTCTTAGTACAATGAATTTTTGTAGATAACCTAATAAGCCAAAAAAGTATTCAAATTCAAAGTCTTGAATTTCGACGCAAATATCTTCGTTCTGTTTTAATATATTTCATTCAATCTTCTTTTGTCTAAAAATTCATTTTTATTTTTAATCTTTTTTAAAAAAAGGTCAAAAAAATCTATTTTTCTTCCAAAAATGGTACAAAAAATGTTTTTATTGTAACAACAATTAAAACCGAAAATTGCAATTTTATGTTCTTTCATATGTCGTATCACTCTTATGCAAAAACTATTTCAGTTTGACATAAAAATTTGTTTTTCTATTTCTTTTAAGAAAAATTAAATATTTCCCCCTTTGATTTTTGTGACGAATTAAATTTTTTAATATGTCGTTTTTATAATTTTTAAAAAATGCTTTGCCTTTAAGAGTAATATCTTGGGCAGTCGCAAACAGAAAAAAGTACCATAAATTAAATCTTAAGCAATTCAGGGCTTAAGCAATTCTGAAATTTGGTAACTCGCGGACATGTTCGGCATTTTTAGAAACATTAAAACGAGAATTGTACATTTGTTAAAATTTTAAATATATTTAACTTCTCGGTAACACCGGGTATATCAGCTAGTGTATAGAATAAAATAGCGTAAATTTGGCTGCACATTTTATTGTAAGACAACTTTAAATTGACAAATCAAAAAATCCTTTACTTATGTAGGTACTAGTTCTTTGCATGTAACAAAAAATGAATAATTTAGAACATTTGATTATAAAATTCTGAAATAAAATATAACTGCAATTGCATTGATATTTTTTAAATTAATTTTTAAAATCATCTTTTAAAAAATTTAGCAAACAAATGTAATAAGAAATTACCCAAAGCAAAGTTAACCACTTTTTAACATTCATGAATATATAAACACAAAATAAAGATATCTACAAATCTATATTGGTAAATTGAAAGAAAGGCGTTTTGCTTCAGTCAAAAATATTTCTTTCAATATACCAAATGATAGATCTAGAAAACATAAAATTCTGAAAATCTGAAAATCTAGAAAATAAAATTGAATTGCATCAAAAATCTTCTATTAAGAAATTTTGCAAAAAAGATGCATACAAAAATCAGCCAAAACAAAGCTGACAATTTTTGGGCATACTTGATAATCAAAACAGAACATAAGAATATATGCTTGCTTCATTTCATTCATAGTTTCTTAAATATACCAATGATCGCAATTCTAATAGGAAGAAAAAAGAACAAATATGCTCCCAGCTCGCTTGTGCACACAGAGATTTAGCAACAGCTCTGCCCAAAACAGACCTCAAGAACGTCGGCAGCATAACAATAGCAGCGCGCCGGCAGAACCCAATCCTTACATGCTTGAAAATATTTTAAAGAGCAATTTCTCTGTTTCTGTAACTCTTTATATATACTCTCTTTGATCTATATCAGAGGTCGGCAAAACTCAAAATGAGTGTGTGTTGGTGAGAGCAAATATTCTGCAGTGAAAAAAATTTATGCTGCATATGATTTTAAAATTTGTACACTTGCACACAAAAGTGATTTAATGAAACTATTTCAAACATACTATGGCAAAGGTATGTTATTAATAAGTTCAGAAATGTTAATTTTGTTATCGCAGTTTCTTATTAAAAGAATGCTTTTTAGAGGAGAATTAGTTAATCTATTTCGCTGCTTTGAGCATATGAATTTCAGGTCGGAAAAAATTTGTTCACAAAAGTAGGTGGAAGGATAAAAAGCTAACAGTTTGTAAGAAACTGCTTTTAGTTTTGGGTAAAAGCTGCCATCAATGGTTTTCCAGAATTCTACAATATGCTGTTCATCGATCATTTCTATTTCGGTTCGGAGAATTATCAATTCAGATTGAATCTGGAATTCATACTTCTTTACATTACATTTTAAAGGATTTTCAAATACATTAAATAACGGCTGCATTTCTTCAAAGTCTTTAAATCTCTTTTCAAAATTATTTATAAGGGTTTCTATTATGTCAATGTGTTCATTCTTTTGTTCGCTTGTAATATTTTCAAAAAATGATGCTCTTGGGAAACTTGAATAATTTTCTTCTTGAATATTAGCTAAAAGTAAAAATAGTGTTGTTTTGAATTCAAAAATGCTATTGTATGAATTGTAAACAGTCTTATTTTTCCTTGAAGCTGAAGGTTTAGCTTATTTACGAAATTGGTTATATCTGTTAAAAATGCAGAATCCAAATTAAAACTATTGTCTTGTAAAGCATCTATTAAATGTTCAGTATTATCTATTTTTTCGATTTTTCAATTTAGTTAATTCATTATGAGAATGTTCATAATGCCTTTTAAAAGCGTCTTCGCGTGGACTTTTGAATGCTGTGTAACAAATTAAGCATTGCATTTCATTAAAGGCATTCCTAAATAAGAAAAATTTTTCGCATATATTTTCAGCTTCCATTTTGCGCACGATGTTCTCACTTCAGTGGCTCAAAGGCGAATGAACAAAATAACATATTTAGCGCTGTGTGGTTGAACGAAAGAGCGCAAAATACGAAAGAGCGTAAGCGTCTGTGTGAATTGGTTTTCCACAATTGTGGTATGGAGTGCCGATCTATGATCTATATAGAGTTGTTGTTGTTGCCTACTTCAAAACTTATTGAGCGTGTGAGAGACTTCGCGCATTTCTAGCGATTTATTTTTATAAGCGAAGAAAAGAGTGAAAAAATAATTTTAGAAGAGAGTTTTTTTTTAAAGAGAGTGCGAGAACAATAATCATAGGATAAAGTTTTAACGCCATTCTAGCGTGATATGGTTTGAATTTGAGTCTCAGAAACAAAAGTTTATTAAATATAGAAAATCTGCTGCCAGCAATAATTGCAGTAATTTACCGTGTATTTTTGTTACAAGTGTAGATTAAAAGGAATTAATTTGAGCAAAAATTACCATGAAATGAAAATTACCAGTGGGTTTCTCTGACTTTAAAGCAATCGAAAACTGCACGCTAAGAAATCTTGGCCAAATATTCAAATTGGTTTTTAATAAAAATTTGTAGATATAAAAATTTTATTCTCAGTTAAGTAGTAATACATTTATTGACAACTAAAAAAAAATAGGTTAAATAAAGTGAGTTTTGAACATCCGTTTTTCAGCTTATAAGTTGGTTGCTCTAGCAATTGATCTACTTTGCGACATACACTCAGAAAAAAAAAACATATCTTTTTGTGATAAAATTTTTTTCTGTTTTCGATAATAGCAATTTTCTCTATTCCAATTAAAATTTTCACATATTCGAAGAAATATTTCATCACTTGCGGTTCTTCAATATTTCTTCAAATGAAAATATTTCATGCACCTAATAATGATAAGTATTTTCCTCGCACGAAAAAATTCTAATTTTTAGAGAAAAATTTATAGAAAATTAAAAATTTTCTCAATTGTAGATAAACAATTCACTATGCGAAATATTTTCTTCAATAGAAACAAATCCTTTCTCAAAAATAAAAAAGTCTTCTTCTCTAAAAACGATTTATTTATCTAATATTTAGTTATGTACGAAAAAATAGAAAGCGTGAGAGCGAGTAAATGATGTTGCGAAAAGCAAGTGTTACATATTCTGCATATTGTGACGATTGTTCCTTCAAAAGGCCTTTTTTATTTTACATAGCTATATAAAGCGATGTTGCTTATTACCACTGGTTCCTTGTATGCAATTATAAAATCGCTTATCAAAATAAATGTCTGAAATATTTATAAGGGGTTCCGGAAAACAATGCCACAACAATAATGTTGCGTAAAAGTGAGTAAAAACAAATGTTTCACAAAAAGACATTTTTAATCGTAATTAAAGTTATACTTCTCTGTTTTAGAAAAATATGTACACAATCAAGAATTCTAATGAACCAATATCAAGAAAATATATCTCTCTTTTGAAGAAAGTGGTTTTTTTTGTGAGAAAGTATAAACGCAATTTAATGAAAAGATTTATTAAAATAAAATAAATATTTCTCTGTTTTCGGGAAAAACTGACACAATAAAGAATATGGTTAAACCTGTTATAAAGAAATATTTTTCCCTAAAATAAAGAGAAGGACTATATTGATGAGAAAATATTTCTCTTTAGGGAATTTTTGGGATCACACATATAGAAAAGCATTCACCTTTTTTCTCATGCTCCGATAAACTTTTTTTCTGAGTGTACATATACTAAGAAACGGTAAGCATACAAAACATGAACGCTGCATGATACAAAATATAATTGTGATAAGTGAACTTTATAAAAATTTTATACAAAATGTATTAAAAACATTTTGTAGAGAATAGGAAAGCATTGAATTTTATCAAAATTGTATTAAAAAGTCTTTGTAGGATTTAAACAATTCTAATAGAAACCTCCTTTTGTACTGATGGAAGATAGTGTTTTAAATAAACGATCATAGCAAAATTAAATAATATATGAATATTCCTATAACTCATTGAGAGAATTCGAACAAGTTTAATAATTTAACCATTTCAGTGACCCAAGTTTAAGAAATAGAAAATAAATAGATTTTACTTACATTTCGAACAGGCACGTTTGCGATAAGGTCAAAATGGTGCCACAATTGATCGCAGTACTCGAAGCCTGGTCTTCCAGCGGCTGTTTTAAATATTTCTAAAGCCTCGGTCAAACTAAGCCCACCGCCCAAAGTCAGCATGTCGCTAGTCAATTGATACTGCTTCAGTTCACGAACAGCATTTATATCAATAAAATGATTTATGGACTCCGGACGTCTGTAAACTCCATGCGCCGTGTTGCCAGCGACCAACATGTATTCCTCATTATCCACCATATTTAAAGCTTGAAAAAGCGCATTCAAGTCCTTTGGCCAATACCATTGCTTGCCATCTATGTAGCTAAGTTGTGCGGGCAAAGGTTTGTGACAGCTGCCCTCACATGATTGCCCTGTCTTGGGACATGCTATAATGGCCAAGTCCTCAATATCCTGGCAATCTTGTGGCACTTCTATGGTGCTGTCCGAGGCGAACGATTTCATGCAGTCCAATATTGGGCGATAGCCAGTGCAGCGACAAATGTTGCCACCAAAGGAATTCTCCACCTCTTTCATAGTCACCTTGCCGTCTTTGGACTCGAGCAGCCCATACATGTTCATCACAAAGCCGGGTGAGCAAAAACCGCACTGAGTGCCATTCATTTTGGCCAGACGCTTCTGTATTGGATGATAGCCAATGTTTTTGTTGCCAATGCCTTCTGCCGTGGTGATCTCCCAGTCGACACAAGTATTTAACAATGTCAGACACTGCAAAGGACAACAGATTAGTTATTCTTCTTTGCTACTTCGCGCAATGAAACAATTTATTAGCGCACCGAATTTGCCGCCCAGGTGCGCATCAGGCCGGTTGCAGGCTGTTTGCCCTTGATCACACAAACACAAGCGCCACAACCACCCTCCAGACACATGAACTTTGTTGCAGTTAGCTGCGCGTGCTCACGTATGAAGGTGTTCAGAGTTATATCCGCTGGCAACATTGCTAGATTGACTAAAATTTTAAGAGGAGAAAATAAACAATTAGGGTATTCACAAGGTGTGCTATCATGTCATATTGTCTTAAAATTTTACAACTAAAGCTTACATTTGTAGGTATACAAAGATTTTACAAGATAAATAAATGCAAATAAAATGATACGGATGCTTGATTACGACATTTCAATAAACATAGCTTTAAGAGTTTTAATATATTAGCACTTTTATATATGGAAGGCAACAATAAAATGTTTAAACTAGTGTAACATTATGACATGATAGCACATCTTGTGAATACCTTAAATAGCTCACCAATTTTATGTCATTGTGTCTAGTCATTAACTTACCCACATAGTTAGAACCGTTGATTTTAAAATTAGCTTCCATGATTGAGAAGAAATGTTTTTCTGCTAACAAAACTAAGCTCGAAAATTAAAAAAATGCTAAATAACAAACTGAAGGTGTTTCTTTGAACTATCGTAAATTCCGAAAACAAATCTTTACCGCTCAAAAGCTACAGCTGTACTGTCTTACGTTGCTGTAGTTAATAACTTGCTATTGTAGCTTTTTTCCGGTACACTAAATTTATAATAAGCAAATCGACTGCAGTCATAAAAGGTTAGTATCGACTTGTCTTAAAGTACATACACACAAAACAATTAAAAGCAGGCCAAAATACTTTTAAACAATAATGAGCATCAAATGTTATAAAGTCAAACTTATTAAGCAAATCAAAAACAAAAATCTGTTTATTGCTTGTAAAAATTAAGTGTTTGATTCTAAATTCGCTATCTCCCGAACTGGTTCCTCGCGGCAAAAGTCAACAAACAATAATCCAATGAAAAAAAAAACAAACAGAGGATCCTAACAATCAAATTTGTATGCGCTTTTGCCAGTATGCATTTTAAAAGCGCTTTTTGCTTTTTACAAATAGCGCTGAGTATATATTTTTGAATTATTGGAGATATTTCAAAACTATAAAAAAAATTATAAGTTGGGTTTTTTCAAACATTCAAATCTGGATTTGGATTTTGATTTGTTGCTCATGAAAAATATTTGACAACTAGTCAAATAAGTATCATATGACGTTCAATGCTAACACGAGAATGTATACAATGCGTTTTCCTACTTTCTTTCATTATTATTCTGCTACACCTGGCCGTTTTTTTCAAACTACACGTTCACAAAATCTAAATCAATAGCAGGATTTTGTTAAAATGGAAATCGGATTTGGATGTTGGAAAAAACTCGGCTATTAATTGCAATAAAAAAGATTTTATTATCTTTTTATTGCTTTATTACAAAAATTCATTCAAGGAATTGTGTTTTTAAGATATACTATATATATATTTTAAGTAAACTGGAATGGCCGTCAGAAGACATTTGTTGTTAAGACACTGGAATTTTTTACTGAAGTTCAATTCTGCAAGTATGAATGATTTCCTGATACATATTGTGAAAATTTCTAATATTTCCTCTTGCTTTTGCTTTTAATGGATCGGAAATGTCATTGCTTCTCTTTCTTGTTCAAAAATTACTTTTTTACCAAATTTTACTTCACTTTTCTATTTTATTTACTTCTATTTATTTGATTTTTTTTATTATATTGTAACTCAGCTACAAAAATATGTTACTCTGTAAGC